>SJOL01006420.1:215381-475991 GCA_004794785.1 Opisthorchis felineus | reverse complement strand
TATATATATATATATATATATATATAACTTGGCTGTAACTTCACTGTCATCCGCCGTCACGCTTAAAATTGGGGGATGAGTCACTCTGATCTGTGCATATGAAAATTAACTCGTGGAAAAAGGTGTTGCCTCTCTAGACTTCCTAACATGAACATGATTGCTCCCACAAAGGTTGGGACAAACAATGGTCTTGCTCCTGTCAGTTTGAAATAACCCTGTTCCTATGCCGATATGACAAACAACTACATGCGCGGGTAGTATCGTTTATTACTACACTCAAGCTCCGTGGAAGCGTTTTTATGTTCAGTCGAACAGGGCCGGAGCTACAACTAGAATTGTTTGTTACTGCACACTACTTGGTTACGAGTAGTAATTGAATCACATTGGCGGAAAGCTTTGGAAATGGAACTTGGCGTTGATTCTCGGCTTTTCAGAAAAGACTGGCTCCACTGATAACGGAATATCAATTTACTGAATACTTGTGGGACGCACATTAAGTAAGTATTATATTTAACTGCTGTACCCTTCTCCGGTGCCTTGGTGCCAGAAATAGACTTTCCAACAAGAAGGCAACAGCTTTGTTGCTAACAGGCGAGTGCAACAGTTATAAGGGGCCTCGCGCTATTTGAATGGTACTTTTCATCGATCCAGGCTGTTGCTGAAAGGATTGATTGATTGACTGGCCTGGATGCTTACCTGCTTCCCTATTGAGATTTTGGTAGTGTGAGGGTCTCAGTAGGTTTCGGACATGCTGGGATTATTTTCAGGAAGCTAACCTTCCTGACAGTAAGTGTCAGCACTTGCAGTGTTTGCCAGGCTCGTACGCAAAACACAGGCCTTGCTTTATCTACTCCGGATTCAATCACAAAGGAATAATTAATGGAGAAAACCAAGTCAAGACAAGTCCAATAAGCGATTATGAGCCATCAGGTGGTGAACTTTCAGCGTCAACTAGACGAAACGAGTCAGTGTGGTAGAGAATTGCATCAGAAAACGCTAAACTTCAGAAGTTTTGTTTCTCAAGATGGTTTAACGTATGAGTCGTTTGAACATCCTGTCTCGAGTTTATTGGGTGCAGTTGGACGATTAACATAGTTTCGACTCAGTTTTGTACACTTGGACTTTCACAACCCTTGGTGGTTTTGGCTTAAACGAAAGAAATCTACCAACATTGATTGTGGTAGATTCTGTTAGGCAGCAGACATGCAAACAAATGTTTACTTGCTTTGTGATTTCCTCGCAAAATATGAGGGATTCTGCTGAACAAACAGACAACATGAACCAATAAGCAGGTCAGAGGAAGGATAATTTCACTGGATGTGTGAAGCCTTCTTTGGAGAAGTTGTCACTCGAAGAGCCAGTCAATACGTGACCACGTGATGTGGTTCCCGTTATTGAAGGATGAGTGGCGCAATGTCTTATCTAGGTGAGAGCTAATCACGCTGCTGATCAGCCGCTCCTGGCCGGGCGGTTAAGTGTTCAACCACTGGCCGGAAGGTCATGGGTTCAAAACTCACTGAGTTTTCTTTGATGCACACTGCTGCTGATTCCCAACAAGGATGAAAAAGCTGTACAGTGGTTCTCAGCCTTTCAGCATAGACTGGCCTCATTGACAGGATGAAATCTCTGTTGAATATTGTCAAATCCCCTCACACTATATAGAAAACAGCATTTAGTAGAGATAACTACATCTTTCCGATTCTCCAGATTTTCTATGGGGCAGTTCTCGTTTGAAACAACCCGAAAATATTATGAGAGTAGGGTGCTACTTTTAGATACATCAAATATCGTACCAGACGAAACATGAGGCGGCCTGGTGCAGCACATTTAGTTGGAACGGGCCTTCATAAATGAGAGATCCAGCTGGATTCAGTTGAGTCTCCTGTCAAAACCAAATTGATGTGTACATAAGCATATTTATCGAAATTTGTCCAAATGTGGTTCATTTAGAACATAAACTTGGGGGGAGGGACTCGGGACCTGTGCCTTCTTGATGAACCCCAAGAAGGGCGAAGTAGGTCATGGGCTGTCGAAGAGTTTACAGCAACCTTATGAGTATCGTGCTACTTTTAATCACTTTTAGGTTTCTGTAGTGAACTTTGAGCTTCATGGTTATAGTGCTTTACCAAGGCCAACTAAACGAGAGCAAGTACTTGAACAAAAACTTGGTCTGTAATGAAGAACCACACAGTTTGTGTATTCAGCGGTAATTTAATGTAGAATCCTCGTTGATTTGCATCGCCCATGCCTTGTGCAAATGGCATACTCTGTTTGTTTACTTGGTGACTTCGCTCACACCCGTACCATTTAGAATTGTGCGTAAGTGTACTTAAGAGTACAGTACGGAAAAGCGGCAAGAAGATCGCAAAGGCGTAGTTCAAGGTTAAATACGGCAAAGAAACAATTGTTCCTAATTCAAACGATGTTTAATCTAGGTGTCTTCTGGCCTTAGCACCATCGAGTAAGTTTCAAGAAGAACGGCTGAATGGACCGTTGTCACTATATAGAGGACAATTCCTGCCATGTCATCGTTATGCATCAGGGCTTGGCGAATGGTTTTAAGCAGGATTACGAAGAGGGGAACTTTTTCGGCCGCTTTACAAGCAGTATGTATCTCTCGGAAATATCAAAGGTTTCTTCTTCGAGTGAGAACATTATGATCAACTAATCCAGTTGAAGAAATTTCCCCTCTTCTGAATTGTAAAGTATAACAAGCTTCGATAACGAGTAATCATTTATGGAGTCTCCCAAATCAGTTTGCAAATGAATGTATTTTGCGAACTGCTTGCACTTTCGGTCCAAGCAGAACCTAAGATTGATAGAAACTGCATCCACCTGATGAGCTTTAAAAAAGGCGATCTTGGGATGTGGAAGAGTTCTCAGCAGCCCCATGAGTAGTGCATTCCTTAAAGACCGTAAATTAAATTTCTGTCGATTTTAATTCCCTTTCCAAGCGGATGGGTTCCTTGCAAATTTTCCAAAAAAAAAACTCAAACTGGAACGACACGTTTGATGACCTTTGAGACAGCTTTTTAAATCATATTGTATTGGGGAAAAACAAAGAACTCCAGTGGCACTCCGCCAGCTTGATTTTCATTTTGACATCTATTGGTCACATATATGTCTTCTTTCTTTGAAACAGCTACTTCGAGTTCAGTCTCGATGTCAGACACTGCAACGACATATGGAACGACTGGAGGCTATCAACACGTCTCGCATGGAGGAACTCGAGGCGGCAGTTGGTGTGGAGCGTGACCTTCGACAGGAAATTCGTGGACTGCAGCGACGAATTTTCGAATTGGAGGCTGAAGTAAGTGGTACATAGTAGGCAGTAAGAGGTAGTACATGGTGGAGCGCGTAAATACGAATCAGACTTCATCAATCAAAGTTTATCAGGTTTAGCATTTGACCAGAATGTGAGGAAGTCATTTCACTATTGTCCTCTTTAAAGTAATCCCCGTGTCATGTTTCTTGTGTACGTTATTGGTTTTTGATCAGGTGGCTGTTGATCTGTTCGCCGAGCCTGGCAAATGACTTGCAAGCGTTTCGTCGCCATACGCGGAGACATCATCAGTGCGCAGTTGGGTGTGTACGTTGTTGTGTATCCCGATGTTTACAAAACTTTTGTAGACCTGCAGATGGAAGACAATAAAAGGATGCTTTGTAGCACGGCCAAGCTAAGAAACGTTCCTAAAAGAAATCAGGGCTGATACAAGTGAAACTCAATAATACTCGTCGCGGTACTTCTCCAGTAAGCTCGGTCGATCAACCGAATTGAGATCTCCAAACAAATGTACTTCGAATGAGTTTGTTCATCTCCTAATATCCAACCCTCGGATTCACTTATCTCATGCCTTATAGCAGATGCACAGGTTACGGGACTTTGCGTAGTTGCTAAAATTTAATGTGGAGCTACCTATATTCGCTGTGTTGTCTAGTCGCTCCACTGCGTCAGCTCTAGTGCGACTCAAGTGAATAGCTCAAAATGAGCCTGGATAACCATCATCCAGGAATATGGGGGGAGGGGCTATAAATTTCTTAAAAGCAGTTTAACTACTTTAACCTCATGTTTCAACTGACTGATTAATTGATAGGTGTTCCAACTTCTTGGAACATACCAGAGCACCTTAAAATTATTTCATGACCCACTGTCAAATACACATACCGACTTTATCGCACAAATAGAATGGCCTGATAGATTTTAACATATGACTCCGGTGGGGATCTGGCGTGTGCAGAGATAGTATTATTCAATGAAATTTGAACTGAAGTTTGAATGCAACAACTTTAAGTATCAGCGCTAAATTTCGTACACCATCCTAGTCTGTCAAAGATTAAATGGAATAGGATTACATGCGCGGCAGATTTTCAAGCGAAGTTTATCACTGCCCCAATTTCAACTTTGGTTGCTGTCTGAAGAATGTCCTTTCGTGGTCATCCGTTCACTTTCTTTATAATCACTACTTCAGCATCGGGAATTCCGTGTGAATCAACGCATCAAAGAAATGGAACTGATGAGCAAACTGGCTGAGGCGAACCTACAGCTGTCACATGTCGAACTGAACAATCAACAGGCAGTAGTGTGGACTGAGCTGAATAAAGCTCATGACGCGGCATCCGACCTTATCACACACACGCGCGCATCACAACAGTCAGTCGCTAGCTCGCCGATAGATCCGATCGGTTCGCAGTCATCTGAGGACAATGTCAGGGTGACTGTCGAAAGGAGTATACATGAGCGAGGCAAGCTAACAAGACAACAAGCCTCAGCAGCACCTTTGAAAGTGCGCCCGTCTATGGAACATTCTCTTACACGACTGGACAGTGGAAAGCGTCGGAATGAGGTGGGTTTGAAGCTCTACTGATTACGATCTCAGCAGCATGGTTGTTGTCACTTCCATCAGTATAATTCCGAACTAATGGCTATGTGGGTTCCTACAGTTTCCAAAGAAGTGCACCCTTGTTTGATCACCATTCAACAATTGACCCAGCTTTTACAGGGTTTCAACACAACACACGTTCACCCACAATTCCACTGAAGTTCCTAATGCATCGGACAAAGGGGCTCATCGCTTTCAAGGTTCACTGTGGAAATAAGGTCTTCTATAACGTGCAATGTAGACAGAATCCAGTTACAAAGATACGACATAAACAGAGTGTAACGGTAAGCCACACATTCCCGGCCAGTCATTCCCACCGAAACCAAACATGGCACACGGTGTGTGCAAAGCGTTGTTTGTAACATGCAGGTGGGGTGCCACCTGTAGTGGCGGAGCAGACAAGAACTTATGTTCCTCTCGAAGCACTTCACTGAGCTCCAAAAAAACAAAGAGCAGACAAGCAAAGCAGAGTACACCATTATTGTGATCACACAATACAAGTCATCGGGCTGACCGAATGCCGTCGTAACACAAACCCGAACCCGCCAGTTCGACTTTGGTGATGGATCGGTATCGACCGGTCCAATGCGTGACCAGTAACAGGTGACGAGTAGTATTACTTGTTGAAAAATGGATTGTCTTTAATGGTGTAGCTAGTGGGAGAGAAGTGAGATGTTGACGTGTCACGATCTTTCCTTTCTTCGTGTTAGCGATTTGTAGAAAATCTGGTATACTACACCACACGATAAATATACATCAGCCTTGACTTGAGGAAGAATGTTGTTCACGCAAGACAATAAGTTAGGTGCACTGATCCGTAAACTTAGTTTTTTAGGTTAAAGGCTTTCAGTCTGATTTCACCCAGTTGAATCTTCAGGCTAACCAGAGGATTCGAAACAATACAATCTTATCGACTCGGTCACAGCTAGAATCCTCCACATCGCGTCCCGCTCTTATGACCATCACCAGATTCACACGTTCGTTCCTTTGTTCTAAACAGCAAGTTTCCGCGTTTTTGTTTGAAACAAGGTGAGTAAACTGGGTGACATCAGCAGCTCCACATATATACCGCAAATGTAGCTTGAATTTCCAGATAAGCGTTGGGCAACGACAGTTGTAGGGCTGACTGACCTAAAGGGATTGTGCCTCATCATTACCGTAAGCAGTGGCTGGCTAACATTCTGACCGATCAGGGCAAGCCTCCGTTTAGTCTGTAGCCCACACGTGAGGCATACGTCCAATCGACGTGATGTTCAGTTATTAAGAGTGACTGGTCCAGGACACTACCACAGCTGCATGGTCCACCGGGTCCAATGGTCTCTGTTGCATCTGCTATATCCAACAACCATTGCAGCTCGTTCACTATGTACTGATTTCAGGCGGTGACTTGTATCTTCAGGTTATCCAAGGAGAACGGGGAGACATTGTTTAGCTGATCGACTGTCACGCCATGCATGCAACGATGCTGCGTGGAGACGTTCGATGTTAGGATTACGGACCTGACCGAACTGAACTCTCAAAACGTTCAAATTGAAATATGATATAGTTTGAGCCGTCTACATGGGATGGCGAAAAGGTTTAATGACTCATAATTCACGTATCAAGCTACCACAGTGCTCTGTCCTAGGGTGTTCACTGTCGTAATGATGAAGAAATTTCTGGAGTTATGCAAATTAAGCAGGAATTATGTACTGTTGGCGGACCGCTTCCAAATCGCTACAGCCATCAAACTTACAAACCCTAACACATTCCACCGACCCACCGTGGTCCACACTCTCGATCATTGAGTTAATTTTTATCGGCTTGGTACTGCGTTCGTTAGCTCATTTCCTATCAACTGCTTGTACTTCGTGACCATGGAGAAGCGACTGCCTGGGGTTTCGGTCAGTGGTTGGACATGAGCTTTCGCTTAAATAGTTCACATGCTGGTTGTTCGGTTATGTGGCTATGGCCACACAGGGTTCGGGAATAAGTTTACCGCTAAATGCAGGCATCGACTGTGAGAAGAATATTGTTCGGCTTTACGAAATATCGTCAATGGCGAATTACACTGGTGTTAAAGAGCGACTCAAAATGAACCCCTCGTTTGCGATATTCTTCAACAAAATTTGCTGCACAAAGCCCGTCTCACATTCTAGTTGCCACGATATTCCAGGTATCGCAGTATATTTTCTTGACAGAACAGTCAACTCATAAGGCGTTCGAGTAAAGCGTACTTACCTGTCTGATGAACCTCAAAGGATAAAATCGGTCCTGGGTGGTCAAAACGTGTGAGCAGCCTTATGAATGGCGTGCTCTGTCAGGACATTTTAGACCTGTTTATCGCCGCTTCATATCAGAGTATTTGGTGAACTACCGAATGAAATTTCACAAACAAGAACGAGAAATCAGCAGTATAGATCGCCCATTATCTCACCCCAAGTGCTACACGCGCAAATTGCCCTAAATTCAAAAAGATATGATATACGTTGACGAACCGAAGCAATTCAATGCCACATACAGTTAATTTCTGTAGTAAAAAATTTCGGTGACTCGGCGAGCTTGGTAACGTGGTAACTTCCATACTGTCATGAGAGATTTCAGAAATGACGTCCCGGTGTTCCCGAAGCGGAAGTTTCCTGATGACTGTATCGACGAAGAACCGACCTTCAATTCAGTTCGTACGAAAACATGAACGACCTTTAGAATAAAAAACAGTTCAAAGGGTTCATTTCACTTCTGAATCAACATGCATGCGGATGATCAAGACAGGAGCTATAATCATCGGTCCTTCCTGATGAGGGTAACCTTACTTTAAGCGATGTATTTCGCTATTAACTTAAGATAGTTGCTTTGGAGGAGACCTGTCTTGAGGATAACTGCGGTACTGAAAAAACCTTATCTATTATGAGAATTGCCTGTAGACTAACCATGTGTCAAACGTTCAGTAGATGTGTACTATTATACGTCACTTCACTCTTGTTGCAGAACGCCACAGAGTGCGACCAAAACATTTCATGCCAGGATCTAACCCAAGACAAATCGTCCAAGTTGAATCAAAATGGTCCTCAAACCCTATTTGCTGACAAATTTCAAGGTCATCGTGATACAGACCAGTCACTTGGTTCGTTATCAGAGCTGAGACTTCAACCTGACCAATCGTTGATGGGCAGAACCGGTTGGCGGTGACGTGCACGTTGGCTTCAACAGGCCACAGGGTGCTTCAGGCTATGACGACATATCAGAATATGTTGCTTCACTAAGTACTTGTACAAGCGAAATTCCCACACACCCTCCAATCTGTTACCCTGTTGCGAAACTTGGCGAAGGTTTGTAGATGTTATCTCCTCGATTTCGTCATTTTCACTCAACTCGAGTTTTGCTCACATGCAGTGGTCCGGTAAATGGCTGTGCAATGTGTACACATAAAACTACATTCTCCAAGAAAACCAACCAGAAACAAACAGTCGCAGATATTCTTTCTTCACTTTGATGCTCAGTCTGGCTGTCACATTCTTTCTTGCTTGAATATAAAGATTTCATTACTATGTGCAAACAGAATCTGAGTCTTGATTCGCACTGCTTTCAGTGTAGAATTTTTGAATTATTTGTAACTCCGTCGGGTAAATAAGGATATACAGATAAGCCGCTGTTGGATGTATTAAGCGAAGTGACTGCTAGTGCTTTCCATGTGCGTAAAACGCGCCTTAATTAGCTTCCTATGAGGTAAACTTCGGCTAGCAAACGTACGATTTAAGGGGTAATTTTAATTGATGATCTATAGTCAACTATGTTGCTGGCCAAGCTGATCAAGGAACTCCGTGTTTATTGTAAGATATCTGGTTCTGGGTAAAGTGGTCAGAAGAACACTACGTTTTCAAAGATACAGAATGTAGACACCTGTCCCGACGCTATACGTAGTGCTGACAAGTAGGCAGGGACCCCAAATGGGGGATCTTCCAAAGAGAGACTATTAGCCTGATCAGTCAAAAGAATTCATCCGTCGGTCACGATTAAACATGCGATTCTTCCAGAACCGAGGATGCCAGCAGAAGAGACTGCCTCCCTCAGGTGAATCCTGTTGAATCAGAACCTTCATCCATCGGAAAGATTCCTTGAATCAAACCCAATGGAGACGCTGAATGGCGTAAAAAGCTGCCACGTTTTTTCCGGAGTGAAGAATGAGGATAGCTGGATCACTTTTGGCAGTCGTCAGTTTAGTTACTCAAAATAATATTGGGTTTGCCGTATTCTGTAACATCTAAAATTCCTGTGCTCGAAATCCCCGGCCCCATCTCATGTGCTGTTGCCGCGGTTTACCTTCCAGGATAGAGCCTCCGTGACCCCCCTTAGCTTCGCTGGAGCTATAGCAAGAAATGTCGGCTGATCGATGCCATTGGCCTCAGTTGCTTTCCATATTGTCTGACTGAGCACTTGAAGTTTTAGTAAGGCTTCCGGTAGGCCAACACCAGGTCCCTCTTTCACTCACTCTTTTCTCTACTTTTCACTTTAAGACCTCAAATATAAGTAACTGAACTTTGGGGCATTACTGCGATGAAGCATTGGTGTCGACATTGATGTTGTTGTCTCTGATGATGGTGTGCATTACGTAAACAGTGGGGATCAACACACCTTCGACAGATATTCCTCCGAAAGTCAGCCACCTTCTTGGCTAGTACACAACAGTATTTCCGTCAGGCACGATGTGTTGTGCAATCCCATGGAAAGAGGAGAGACCGGAGGGCGGGAACTGGTACCCCTTTTCCTCACTGTTGTTCACCTTAGGGAAGTTACTTTACATAAAACTGACAGATGATACGATAGGATAGGTAGTAGTATATCTGCACTAGGTTAATGTTCATTTAGAAAACGTCTGAGATCCTCATTATTGTAAATGGGGAGTTTATCGAACCTAATAACGGAGCACGGTGACTATGCTGAATAATTTCCGCCCTGTAGGATGTTGTGCACGCGGTTTTGCCAGGTTTTGCAACCGTGTTGGCTGAACCAAACTACCAGTAAGCCTTCCTGTATAAGCCAAATTGGCTCTGTCTTCCCCTGCAGTCTCCTATTGACCTCAACGGGGAGGTGACTCCCCCTTGAAAAACGTTGCTCCAGTGAGTGCTCAGCCACACTGAAGCTTAGTTAGTTAGCTTAGAGTTAGTGAGGGAGTGGACCTGATGTTGTCAAGCATTCTGAGGTGCCCACACCTCCAAGCACTCAGTCAGACAATCTGGAAAGAAACTGACAGCACGAACGCCACTGACATCGATTAGCCGCCATTTCTTGCAACGTCCCCAGCCAAGCACAGGTGGGGTCACGGGGGCCCCATCCTGGAAGGCGTACAACACCAACAACACCCAAACTCTTCGTGATCTCTTTCACGCCCTCCTGCCAAGTCATACGTTGTCCACCTCGCGGTTTGCGCCATCCTGAAGGAGGCACGGAGAACAACACTCGTCTCGGTAGACGGTGTTTCGGCATGCGTAGCACATGACCGAGCCATCGTAGTCGGTGGTGCTGGATGTTTTCCCCGATTGAAGTACCTGCAGCACAACCAAATACCCGTTTTCTAATCACCTCGTTACTAACACGCTGACGCCATCCAAAACCAGCCACGCTTCTGAGGCATCGGTGGTCGAAAACCTGAAGACGCCTCACATCATCTGTCCGCAGAGGCCATGTCTCGCACCCATACAACAACACAGCCCTTACTGTAGCCTGATACACACGACCCTTAAGATCTAGTGAGATGCCTTTTTGACGCCACAAGTGACGCAAATTAGCAAACGTGATTCGAGCCTTTGAGATTCTTGCACTGACTTCATCAGACACACTTCCGTCAGAGCTAATACAACTACCGAGGTATGTAAAATTTTCCACAATCTCCAGTGATTCTCCTTGAATTGTAAGGGGTATGTTCAAAGACTGCACGTTCTGAAGCATGACTTTGCACTTTGAAGGTGCAAGGCGCATGCCAAAAGATGGTATGATGGTGGTCAGTCTATTCAACAGGGCTTGTGCTTCGTTTTGGTCTTCAAAGATGAGGGCAATGTCATCTGCGTACTCCAGATCGACAAGGCTCTCACCAGCAACAATTTGAACACCGGGGTTTTGAAGACCATCCAGCGTTCGCCTCATTATTTCATCAATGATGAAGTTGAATAGGAATGGAGAGAGTGGACATCCTTGTCGGACACCACTTTTTGTAGGGAAGCTTTTCGAGAGCTCACCATACACTCTCACCCGCCCAGAAGTATGTGAATATAGGGATCGGATTATGTTTACAAACTTCTGGGGCATACCCTGTTGAGCAAGTGTAGTTAGCAGCACTGACCGATCGACAGAATCGAACGCACCCTTGAAGTCAAGGAATACGAAGATTGTGGGTCGTCTGTACATATGGCGTTGCTCTAACACCTGACGGAGTGCGATGATGTTGTCAACGCAGCCTCTACCCGGTCGAAATCCCGCTTGATTCTCACGAGTCAAGGTCTCGCGCGCCACCGTAAGACGACGAAGAATCAGTGACGCCAAAAGCCTTGTCACGACAGGAGTCAAACTAATACCTCTGTGGTTGCCACATTCACTGCAAGTACCCTTTCTGAAAATGGGCACTACTATCGACTCACCCCAGTTGTCTGGGGCGGTCTCTTCCTCCCAGATAGACCCAAATAGGCTAGATAGGCACAGGCTGAGAAACCCACCACGATCCTTGAACAGAGCAGGTGGAAGGTCGACAGGACCAGCAGCGCGATGACGCTTCATTTAGGAAATACACTTGGACACTTCTGAGACTGAACACGGCTCCATATTCACAGTCCACCTTTCTGTTAAAGGCCAGGATTCCGGATTGTGGGTAGCAGGTAGCCAACTGAATTATTGTTCGAAGAATTGTTCCCGGCAGTCCAAACGTTCTCCTTTGCTGGATATCTGGGAGCCATTTTGGTCCCTGATAATTTTGCTGACAAGAGTTTTCCGAGGACCAGTTGAACGAATCAAGTGGAAGAGCTTGCGGACGTTCCCAGCATTTTTGCATCTTTTCTTTTTTTGCATCCATTTCTTCGGCCTTTCGGTTCACCAAGCTTCTCGGTCTGTACGGACACTCAGTTTCACCTGGCGTCGGATGATGCGTCGGTTGGAGCTCTGTTTGCGTCCAGGAGGAGTCTGTCGCTGGGCCCCCATCAAAGACACGGTCCTATCAGAGATCCAATGTTTGGATGAGATTAGCTGGGTTGTACCGCAAACAGAAGTTCCGGCTCTCAGTAGCGCTTTGGATATATTTTCCAAGTGGCCCTTTATATCCAACAATGGACCGTACAGCAGGCGCTCCACGAGCTGGTTCTGATAGAGCAGTTTGCTTTTTGAGTCCACTAGCTACTCAATGGCTAAACAAGGTGTGCGCGTTTTGCGTGGATCCGAAAAGCGCAATGAAAAGCAGCAGCGTACAAGTGCATGGTCGGAGTCCATGCTGGTGTTCCAGAAGAAGCGGCAGGCATTGATCGACCCTCGCCACCGATAAATGACGGCGATGTGGTCTACTTGGATTCGAGGCTGGTTTGTTGGTGGGCACCACGTTGTCAAGCGATTTCCGCAGTTCCGGAAATCCGTACAGGAAGGGAATAGTCTGTGCTGTGAAGCAGGCGATCTCCGTTGTCCGTGCGTCTCGTGTCCAATCCACGACGAACACCCAATCAAGCCTCAGCAGCGCTCAGTCTGCCTACCTGGGCGTTCATAACACAACCAACCGCAACGATGTCCGAGCCATTAGCCCGTTGTAAAAGAACACCTAGAGCGCCATAGAAACTGTCCTTGGCAGATTCACAGCTGCAGTCAGTTGGGGCGTAAGCAGACATGATAAACTGGGTGCGATTCTAGATTCTAGATTCTCTCACAGACGTTGCCAAACGGACCGCGTAGAGGCGACTATTAACGGGTAAGAGTCGTGTGCAATTCATGGTTGCAGGTGGGCTGGGATCCTGTCTACGCACCAACACCTAGACAGGAGGGCCCTCAATCAAAGCCTTTGGTTCAAAAGCCTAACCGCAAGGTAGCGGTGTTTGGCGGGAAATGCAAGTGCATTACCACTTTCATAGAACAACTCGCCACACATGTTTCAACTCTCAACTTGGAGGGCCAGGAGACTGTGTTGGTGAGACCTTTAAACATTGACCAACGTGGTATGAGAGACTCTGTGAATGTCACGCGGACACTACCCAGTATGGCTCAATGGGTCATGGGGGCACACAAACTGCCACACCACGGTAAGGTCCAGTCTCTTCGTGACGGCTACTTAAATTTGGCTTTGACAAATTATCGCTATCAAGGGATGCCGTGAGTTAAATACTCTAGAATGAATGGCTGAGTCCGGCGAAAGTAGACTTTTCAGAAACCTGTAAGATACTGTTTGCTGTTATGGGGGAATCGTGGACGTGGGTGGTCGTGAATCTAGTTTGAAAGGAAGAGGAGAAGAAGTGGGGATACCATCAGATTAGTTATACAAAAACGGAAAACATGATACACAATTCATCTGCGCGGAAAGCGCACCGGAGAATGGGATTATGAGGCATAAAAATGAAATGATACCACTGTCTTGCATCTCGTACTGACCAGGATATTCTTAGCACGTGACTGAGTAATTTTGGTCTTCAGGCGAAAGCCGAGGTAACTCAAAACTACCTCCTCTAACATGCGATTAGTTTAAGTTTGGCTGGTTTTTTGCAGGCTACTGATTTCGCTGTCTAGCCAGATAACGCCCGTCGTATTTGTGTGTGAAAATGACTTCGATTTTTGGGTTAAAACGTAATGGGAAAAAGTTTTTCGTGGAGGAAATACGGTGATCTTTTGAAATAGTTTTTCAAGTCAGCTTTATGAGATGCAGCTGCAATTTGATTAACGATTAGATTAATGTGATTAACGAGAAGAGCTCATACTGTACACAATTCAACGGTAGTCTCCAAGCGTTCGTAGTGGAACGGCGAAAGTTGGGGGAAAGAATTTCCGGTGGGGTGAATTAACGGGATATACAGATATCATAAGAACCTCCAGTGCTTCACCTGGCTCTTATCCTCAGGCCAGGCAACAGTTTAACGGCAGTGATTACCTGTACTTGATTGTCCTTAGTAGAAGTGACGGGGAATGTAAGAAGTACTGACGGACGAAGTGTGTATTAGCACGTTCTGCCAACTTCAGGTAACGGGATGCTCAGGTCAACTGGGTCACATTGCCTTGAGATTATTTTATCGAGTTATCAGATGCTTGGTGATAGCTAGAATTATGTAGGACTTGAGAATGACTAAGGTATGTAACCACAGATGACTTCGACCGAATATTCAGCGAAACTTAGCAGTTGTTAGAATATCGCTAGGATAGTCTATATTTTTTTATCCAGGTCACCGTGTATGTTCTACGCTCAACGCAAATTACCAGAATATTGAATAGACGTAACACACTATTCATCAGGTTATTGAAAACTATTCGACAGTCCAGGAGCTTGTGCTTATCTAACCACAGAGACTAAGGTTCATTGGAACAAGATCGATACATCGACCTCACTGCGCAGTTTTCTCAGACGACTCGAGGGCTAATTTGAGCTGTCTCCGTTTCTTATCGGTCACGTGATCTTTCAGTTCCATATAAATGATGCAACTAGCGCTATACGGTGTTTTATTTTATGTTTTCAGAGATTGTACAATGCAACCTATCAGTGCTCAACCTGGGGCTACGCTTCCAAGGGCCTTTAATTCTAGCACCACCTTAGGTTTTCTCATGAAAATGTGATAAATATTTGGATCAGGGTAATCATCTTTTCATGCGTGATTTGGTTCATAGGACTTTGTGGCCTCAGAAATGATGTCTAAGTGTATCCAGCTTCATCACCCCCCTAATGTTCGCCCTCCTACTTTTCCATTTTTGGAGACTGGATCTTCAACTCCAGCAATCGGCAGATAGGAACATCCACAATGGACTGACGACGTCACCTCGACTAGCTTGCAACCAAGTCGTCCAGCACAGCGAGTAAATCAAAGCCGGCACCATAGAATTAGTTTGACGCTGACAAGCACAAGGAGTTCGCACCAGGAAGAACAATTGTTAAATTTTAATCCACTTATGTCACTTGTGACACAAATGAGTGAAAGACAAGAAATTGATGAGTTTATCGGAACTTCTAAATTCAGGCACGCAAACGTAAGAATACGGTAGTGATAAGGAAAAACGACTCTTTACTCGACTCATAGCATAAACTGTGTGTACTGAACTATGCAGAGGCACGTGAGGTTGCTTACATTATGGCTTTTCATGGAACTTGAGAAAAATAAACGGACTCGGTTGCACATCTTTCTTTCTTCCGGTGTATACATGCAGTTTCTGAAGCAGTAGAGCAATTATCCTTCCCGTTTACCTTCAGAGTGATCCGGAAAATAGTAAACCGCTTGTGCATATCCGTCACTCGACCACCGGTTTTGAGCGTTTTCCCGTGAGAGAATCCATTAACGACGCTTTTCAACCTCACGGTAAGCAAAAGATCTGACAAGACTTTGATGACCTGCGTCCTCGAGCATTCAGGTTCCACAGTTTTAAAATAAGGTAGGCACAGTGGCATTGCGGATATGTGATGAGATAAATTTTAGACAGGCAGTAGGCAAACAAAGCCTCAAACACCAAGGTATTATTTATTGTGTAGTCATTAAAATACCATCTACAGTAAGTGGTAGTATGTTATTTGGGCCACGACGCACAACAACTCACATCAGGATCGTTCGTTAAAGCATGACTCGACTTCAACCAATCTAGGTGACGAAGCGACCTGCGTGTTTAAACTAGGTGCCACTTACGTTCTGGACTGAGATATTAGTGGACTGGAGGGTCAGCAGTCTCGTTTCTGTGTTTGCCATCGAGTGTATCAGAAGTTCAGGCATAAACTCTCTCTCCAATGAAAGGAGGATAACTAGGTTGCCGAATTAAATGGACGATGGGGGAGGGTCGGTGCCGAAAATTTGGCTGTTGCACAAAGCGGTCGCGATAAGGGAAAGTTTTGGGAACGACTGCTCAACGCAATCGAGAAACCATGACGTAAATGTTTCGAATACATGTATTTTGGTAGCGGTTTCAGCTATGGATTTCAGCGCCAAAAGGATGGAAGCACTGTATCTGTGTCGTATTCCCATTTGGATCGACGTAACTCAACAAAACTGGGTAGGATGCGTACGCTCTAGGTGGCTGAACAGCGAAGGGCTCTCGAAAGTGTTCCATTGCAGAATACTTGTGTGATGCAAGTAGTGAGACGATCTTGAGATTTCATGTCATTATTATTGTTGCTTCCCTTTCGGTAGTTAGTTATGAACCCACACAAGGCAAGAGAAAGCCAAATTCTCATGTTCTCTCTCTCCCTCTCACACACAAACAAAGCTCACATTGGAAAAATCATGGACATCTTTTATTGTACACATGAAACAATCTTGTGGGAAACAGAACAAACTATGCATAGGCGAAGAAATGATATGAAAGCCAGTGTCTAGCCGTGACAGAAGCCAGGGACGTAACTCAATCTGGGACGGTAAGCAGCGGCCGAGTAAGTTCTCCTTCGAAATACTCGCGTAGTCCCAAACGAATACAGTTTTTTGTCCAGTCAACATCAGGCCACAAATCATGAAACATCACAAAACTTTGGAGAGCTTTTGGGATAGGCAGATAGCAAACCCTGCGCAAGTAGTTCTCCATGGACGGTACTGGAGGATTCCAATTCCCACGAGCTTGAAATGCTGTAGTATAGAAAAAGTTCGAGGAACTAGTAAAAATAAAGCCGCGTTGTGTCCATATGCAGAGCACAAAGCAAAATGAACATAGATGAAAGAACAACCAGGTAGCCTAATTCAGATCACGGCACTAGTCTTCGATTTGAGATGGGTCATTGGTTTGGATTCCGTGGTTCCAAACAATTCCGGCTTTTCGGTGCTCCTGTCTGGGCTTGGTTGCCTATTAGTGTCTCACCGTTTGTACATCCTCCGGGTCACACCTAAAAGGTATCACAGCTGAACGACTTCTGAGAAGAACCTATTGGAGAATACATCATATCGACCCGACCAAAATTCCTTGCCTTCAGTTGAGATTTCGCTCTATAAGTGAAGCTAACTAGTGCTGAAAAGACGAAGAGCACTGTACAGTTGTTTCATTCTTATTGGAAATCATCAGCAGTACACATCTCACGAAAATCCAGTAGGGAGTTTCGAACCCACGATCTCCCGGTAGCAGTTTGGACGCTCAACAACGATCATCGCCTGGTCATGCTTTGATTGGTTCCTCAAGTGACGACTTTTCAGATGGAAGTTTCACTCGCCTGTGAAATTAATCTTTCTCTAAGCTATTGGTATGAAACCCTCTGCAGTTTCGTGAGATGCGCACTACTGGTGATTCCAATAAGTATGAAAGAGCCGTGCAGTGCTTCTCGGTTTTCCAGCATAGATTGGCTTCAATTGCAGGACAAAGTCTGACTTGTTAATAGCTACATTGTTTAGCTAATTAATCATCGATCGCCACAGACGACCTGATGGTTGTCAAGCAAAACGGCTGGAATTTTACTAGACTGTGAGCAAATCCCAGAAAAATCAGCTTCACGAAAACTTTCTGTCAGAATCTATCTGATGAAGAAAAAGAGTTTCGTGTGGCTTAGTTTTTCGGGGTTCCAATCGTATTTTTATCACAAAAAACAAGAAGCATAATTTCTGACAACGGTAGTAGAAATTTTTGGGTTTATTTTTATTTACTGCCGTTTTGGAACAGTGAAGTTGATTAGTAGAGTCCGAGTGGCCGAACAGATAAGACCATTGACCACCGACTCGACAATTCAGGTTCGAAACCCTTTTGTTACGATCTGTACACATACTGTTTCAGAAAGGAAAACCTAAGAGAGAGACTTTTAAACATTTTAAAGCGAGCAAAGACCGTGACCATCTTCACAAAACAAACTGAAACCTGTAGGACTATTAAGTGATGCAAAACAAACATTGCAAATAATCGGGAAAAAGCAAATCATAAAAAGCAGCAGGGTAAATTTTCCTTAAACTGTTTTTCTCATTTTTCATTCTGCATAAAAGATAACACTTTTAGCTGGTCCTTTGAGATAGCCCCGTTGAGACAGAGATGAAGTGTACATGCCTATTTTGGTCGTACAGAAAATTTGGACGTTTAGTTTAAAACCAGTGAAGGTTCCTGTCCAAGGCCCAGTATAAGAACACAACCATAGCTCCCCTAATGAAAGTCTGTTTTGGTTTGTAAATGCCATCCATCCTATTGTTCAATCTTGACTGTGTAAAACAAACTTCCTAACATGGTATATCACATCCATAACCCCCAACCGATGCACTGTTCAGTCTTTCTCACTGTTTCCAAAAAAAAACTACTGTCTCCTCAAGATTCTTACGTGGGATATAAATTCATGGACCGGTCTACTCTTCTAATCAAGAACAACACTGTGTAGGCGAAGGTAAACTTTCCGGTATATTTTGACCTGGTTCAGGCGAATTATGGCGAGCACTCTGGGAATCACATGGACTGAGTAGGCGAGTGTTTGTTAATGTGTCGGTGTCTGAGTATGGCAGGGAGGTTTGTAACTACGTGTACAGCAAGGAATTCAGCAGTGGCTATAACCTTAAATCTGTTTGACTCCGACAACCTTGATGGAATTTCATAAGCGGTTTAAAAGCTGTTGTGACGATGAATCAAGGCCCTGTGTGTGGGCTAAGACTGAAGCGTTAATAGCTCTTAGAAAACCCGTAGGTATGCGTTCGGAATGGCTGCTCGACCGATATATCCATCTCCACAGAGCAAACAAACAAAGAGGCTGCCAGGCAAACAAGCTTCTGCTCTGGATGTTATCTGATAAGAAGACGTGTGATGAGGACGATTCTTAAATCGGTCGCATTGAAAGTTCTTTCAGACGTTTTACCACTTCTTCGGACCGCAATTTCAGTGACGGGCACTTTTCAAAGGCAAGTATAGATGTAAAGTATTTCGAGGTACGTTTTAGAAATCTGGGTTGCACGTGTTGTTTCGAGAAATCTGTCTAGATATCCACTTTTTCTAAGGATATTCACGATGAATCCTATATGACCAACCAGGACACCTGCTAAAATATCTTCTCGGCTTTATCCTAGGTACAGTGTTCCAAGCTGTGCTGAACACCCGGTGAGAAGCTGTTAAAGTGTGAGTAGTGTCCAGTCCGTGTGGGTTCACGGTACACGCTTCATCAAATATGGCCATCGTGAGTCCGGGTCATTATTACAACAAGAAAGCTAGCTAGTCTTCCCTTTCGAGCTCAGAAGTGAACGTAGTATTTGGATGTGCTTCGATTAAAGTAATCAACATGGATACTGAATTCAAATAAGTACTACCTCTCCAAAAAAACATCATCAACCTCGTCGGTAGGGGTGAAAGCCCACTCTCTGACTAGCCAATGTAATGTTTTCAAGTTTGGACATGGATGCATCTCCGAGTCATGGATCAAAATGGGCGCCATCTGTCTGTAAAATGCTCCGATGGACAGGAATTAAGCACTCAGTATCCCTTTAACTCGTCAGAATGTAACAAGTACACAACTAGTTGGTACAAATGATGCACTGAACACTTGGCTGCGTTTCATACGTAACAGCCCAAATTCGCCTCTTCGGCACCTTGTCTCTGCTACCAAGCCTCCTCTGAGTTCACGCGAATGAACAGAACAACGAGTTTAAAACAATCCCCGTAAATCGTTCTTAACTCTCTTTTAACACAAAGGCTGCTTCTGATTGTTTCTTCATCCACCTGATTCCACTAGTTTACTTTTTTCGAACTTAGGTAGTGATGTATCTCGAGCTAAACCGGGTGATTCATCCGCCTGACTTTTTCGGACAATACTCATCTGGTAAATATGGTTCATATGCCATTTGTTTTTTGCAGATCATGTGGTATGGCTTATGCAAAAATCAATCATCGTGTAGAATAGGTGACGTATTCTGGGAAGTCCAATTGAGTGTCGCGCGAAATCACAAGCCAAGAATTATGAAGCCTTGAGACTTATCAACAAAATGCGGTACTACGCGTACGAAATGTGTATATGAAAGGAGATCTCCACCTAATTGTTGCACGAATTGGTGCAAGTCCAAAGAAAGCCCGGTAAGAACGGCAACTCGATGTGAATTACTGACAAACGCGTGCGCACAGCGCGTGCTAACGAAATAGGCCAGAAAGCGCGCGTGAAAAGTTCGTCAGAATTGGTTCGACATATTAAGGGTCAAAAGTTCATGAGGGATTGTGGATGAATATTGAATACATGGGGTAGGCGGAGAAAACAGTGGGTTCAAGAAAGGGAAGGGTTTGACCGGGAGAAAGGAGGTACACATCGAGTGACGTGCGAATGTGAGTCTGATGTTCCAACCGCTTGACTTCACTACAGTTCCCCATTTTAGGGTACGTTTGACAGTGCATTCCAGGTTCGTTGCTCTCAAGCGAATACACGGGATCATTTATCATAATTTGCATGATCTAAGTTTTAAACCTGACGACGCTATGTTGAAGAAAAGATGAGATAATCAGGAAACAAGGAGTGGATTTGGTAGCATTTTACCCACTAAATACAAACTTTCCTATCGTTTGATCACGTGGAGAGCACGTACAAGAGGCTAAACAAAAAGATACAAACACAGCAGTGGCGCTTTGAATAGCATTGAAAGTTGTAAACTCGGATAAAAACCGCTATTCCAGAATTGAGTTGCATTTGAGCATGTGTCCAGGAATCCGTTCGTATAAGAAATGCTGGCGGAATTCTCGAATATCCCATCTAGTCCCATCGAGTACGATTCGTTTGCATTGATCACATTAGTAACTCGCGAATGTTTTTTCTGACCGCACTGTACATCCACATGCAACACATGTACTTAGGAACGGAGCTCGACATCGCTCAGTTGCCAAAGCGCGAATTTACTGACCGGAAGGTCCGTGGTCCGAAACCAACTGCTGCATCTTGATCGCTCCAGTCTAGGCTTGGGCAACCTGGCAGCATCTCGACACTCGTGCTTCCTTCGGATGGCATGGCAGCTAGGCACCAGAAGGGTGTTACGGCTAAAAGATTGTTTTAATGTAACTATTGAAAACGAATGACAACACACTCACTCGAAGAACGTGCCAGTTGTCTTCTTGTACTAACACGACACAGTTCTTTCAACGCTGGTGGACCCCATGTTCTCTCCGGCTGATTTCCGGTGTCCTCCTCATCCTTCAGACGTACCACACTAAATCTATGCCATCTCCATGTCGCACTCAATTCCGCCAACAAACTTTCCTCATCCCGCGTTCCCACCAACTCGTTCAACCTATGATGGAGACAATACGGGTATTCGTCACAATCTTTTTGATGGCTAAGTTCCAAGTTAACAGGCGGGATGGGCCAGAACCGCCGTTTCCCCATAGGAACACTATCGTTTCCTGTCCAAATATCGAATGCACAGTGTTCAGGTACAGCCATGAACAATTCGAACAGGAGGGCTATTGATTGACCACAAAGACGAATCAATACACGGCAGTCATTTGGTGGGATATCTTCTTTGTAAAATGGTGGGACGCCCCGTTCGTAGATGCGCGTCAACTAGAATCATGAAGCAAACGTGGTGATAACTCACAATAAGCAAGAAAACCAAATGTTACTCGAAGCATACGAATTATATGGGGGAAATAATTTGAAGACGTAATTGTCCAACTACATTTATCTGTATCCCAATTCGGGTCTAACAGGAGACTCATGAGGAACGCAGCAAAGTCTCTCGTTTATCAAGTTCTTCCTCAACTGAATGTGCCGCACCAGATTGCCTCATGTTTCAGTTGATACGATATTCGAGGTATCGCAATGAACTGTTGTCTAGACGTAGCACACTGCTCACAAGGTTTTTGAAAGCCCTTCGACAGCCCACGACCAGTTTCACCCTTCTTGAGGCTCATCAGGTGGGTGAAGGAGAACGTCATAAACGAAAGATTGATCTGGGTTCCAGGTGATTCTCCCGTCAAAACCAGATTCGTATGCAGTTTAGGTTCAAGTGGAACATAAGGTTGACGGAAACTTGGGGACTGCGCCTACCTGATGAGCCGAGTGGGAAGGGCGAAACCGGCCGTGGGCTGTCGAAGAGTTTTCAGTAACCTTATGAGTAGTGTATTACTTTCATACAAATACTTGTCCTGTTTTTAGTATTCATGAGAGTTGTATGCAGCAGCCATCTCGAGAAAAAATTTGGCTCACCAGAGGGGTTGAGTGAAACGCATGAATTTTGGTGCACGAATATGCTCTGGCATGACTAGAACTGATTTGTCAAATTTCAACGGACCTGTCCTATGGAGCCACAATAACCGTGAATATCTAGCTAGTCTTACCCCACTGAGCAGCGCAAACCTCGCCTACTAATGGAGCATACTACCCGGACTGTCATCTGTTGACCTAGCTGGCTTTGGAGGCAGTCTTTAGTAAATCTCAGTGGAATACACAGGGGTACACAAAACATCATGCCTTGATTACGGGCATTCTCTTCGAGACTATACCAAATATGGAGTTGTCCATCTTCAGAGCGACCATCTAAGAGTATCTGCGAGGTGGCCTTCTCTGGGAGGCTTCAACATAACCAGTTGAAATACCTTCTCCTTAACGCAACAACTCCAGTATGAAGTCAAATCTTGTGCATAGGATGCACTCACAACAGGACCTAATTGGATTTCAGATGCAAACATTCATCGGTGAATCATGTCACAACAAATGTTATCACTCTATAAGCGTGTTTCAAGGATTCCAAGTTGTACATAAGTGCTGAAGTGAGGAGCCCGACGATTTGAAGACTTCACGGAATGAACTGAGGTAAAACTATGCAGCAACAGTGACTTCCTAATGGTGCACAGCTTCAACGCGATTTATGTGAAAAATGTAAAACGAAAGTCAGGTGCGAAACAAGACAGTAGAGGAAATCTAAGGCGTCAAACAGGACCACTGTTGAACCTGGATGATCCTATCCGCCGAACCTGCCCATACATGTCTTCCCGAAGGTTTATTCCCCTCCAGTACGCAAACCTGGTTCGACTCACCTGTGGGAGTGTATCGGGCTGCGTGCAATCGAACAGCCAGTTGGAGGCACAAGTGAGAGCTGTTGCCAGGTGACGTTCAGAGGCTGACGATCTGCCTCATAGGGGCAAGACAAGCCCAATACCCAGAGCCATTATCTCTCCCATTATATGCCATCCACTTCGATGACAAGAATGTTCTCGAAATACAAGCCCTCTGATCAGGGTCGTGCACATCAGTCTATGCATCATCACCGAAAACTGCAGCCGCGTCAAAGTTCAAACAAGCTTGCGCAAAAGATGCATCATAAGTCCTGAAGGCAAAAATGAAGCGGCAAGCCCCAAGATCAAACCCTTCCTCGTAGATAACCCACCATAATGTTATCTGTCAACCATGAGTTGATGGACAGTAGATATGAGAAGTTCTTTCCCTACCCTTGAAGATGTGCTCTGGTGCGTACCATAAATGAATGTACAACCGTAATATGCAGACCGTAATACGCAGAAAGTAGACAAACCTCACCATATTTCTCTCCAAGCCACAATCGCAGATTGCTTGCGGCCATAAAAGCACGGTGCATGGATTCCACCACTGAGGATTCAACTCAAAGCTTGTGAAATAACACCACGCCGTAGACAATGGAGCCATGTATTTCAAAGCCCCGAAATCATCTCGGTCTTCAGCCAAACGGATCGGAATACATCCGGTCGGGTCAGGCCTATTGGGGTCTGACCAGTTGGGTGAATTGACCAACCAGTGGATGCAGTTGTCAGCACAATAAAGTACGGCCAACTGCGGTGAACAAACGGGAGATGAAATGAACGAGCCGGCATAAAAAACGGAAACCTCTCACTTGATGAAACTTTATCATAAAACTTGTTAGCTAAATGCAGTCAGATTAGCCCCTCTGAGTTTAGTGACGGAGTTCTCGAGCAATTCGCAACGACACTGGTATCAATAATTCATGTGTACGGCTGCAGTCATTTCTATGAACCTAAGAGGAGCCAACGCTATGGCTAACCTCTGTAAAGGTCAACTGAGTGAATAGATAGAGCATGGGAAGTGATATCACCTGCGAAGAGGCTTCAAGTGACGGGATGGTCGCACAGCTGTGAGATCTATTCGGTACATAGCGTCCGTGCAACACGAAGGAAATAAGAGGGCTGAGATACTGCCAGGTTTCCCACTCCTACACAGGGGTAGTCGGAAGGCCAAAGTTCGAACCACGGACCTCACGGTCAGTAGCTTCGTGCCTCAATCGCTGAGCTGTCTGGGGCATCTAGTGATGGAAAGAAAGCGATCGCTGTCTCTTGGGGTGGTCTTTTCTGAAGATGGTCATTCTTGTGTATTGAATCAGCGTATGGAAACGCAAAATAAGGTGTGTAGACATCCCAACAGAAGCAACAACGGGGTGAATGTCTGCTTACTTGAAGAAGTGTGACAGGTGCAAAATATTGAGGGATCGACGGAGAAAACAAACCAGAAGGATACATTTGGATGTGAATATGAGAGCCTAGGAAGTTCTCAAGTCGGGTTCAAGTTGCCCAACATTGTGGGATGTTGAAAGACCGGACGGAAAACGGATTCGTTTGAAACACTTTTTCGACTGGCTAAATACGGCTCCAAGGGATGGGGGTGGGGGAAAGTGGGGTATCCAGTTGAAGAAGCGCTGAAAACGAATTTGTTAGACGTCCGGCTAAATTAATGTCTCTCTCGGGACTACTCAACAGTTCTAAATTGGGGATGGGTATTTATTATGAAGCGGACACCCAAGGAGATTGCGACTGTTGGAGAACGAAACCATCATAATTTTCTGTGTGTACGCATACGACGGATGAGGACCATTTCAGCCCTTTATTTGCACACCCCTATATGTAGTATTTCCCGCCACTTGGACTTCGTAAAAGTACGAGCAAAGTCAGCCGTAGTACAGAGGTGATCGCATTCCAGGGTGAGGAGCAGTTTACCTGCTGTACTGACACGCATGACTATATGGTCATATTATGGAGGAATGAGTGAGTAGGAGGGTCTCTACATTGACTCCACAATGAATGCGCGTACATCGACTGAAGTGCTAATCTTGTACATCTGCAGAACACGAGCAACGCAAACTTTAAGCTAAAAATCCCCCGTCAGAGACTGACATGACTTGACCCGAGACCGACAGCTGGTATAAAAATCGAATGATTCGGTATATAATGGACAGTTTCATGGTCCTACTGTCAATAAGTTCCCAAGAGAATAGGAGAGCGCCGTATAGACGCAATACAATACTCATAAGGTTGCTGAAAACTCTTCGACAGCCCACGGTCGGTTTCACCCTTCCCACTCGGGCTCACCAGGTAGGCGCAGTCCCCAAGTTTCCGTCAACCTTATGTTCCACTTGAACCCAAACTGCATGAAATTAGCGAGGTACACTGATTTGCATACGAATCTGGTTTTGACGGGAGAATCACTGGAACCCAGATCAATCTCTCGTTTTTTATAGTGACCTGGTAATCGTAGGTAATTTTGTTGGCCCCAGACAATCATTCACTGTTCTGATGCGCAATCAGACACCTCAAACACTAGAATTCGGCGAGGCAATGTTGATGAAGCTAGACGGCTGCTTGTATGTGCGCAGATGGCGAGATGGCTCAGTGGTTAGATCGCGAATCTACTGACCGGAAGGTCCGTGGTTCGAACCCGACCTCTGCATCACGACTTCCCCTGTCTAAGCTCGGACAACCTGGCAGTATCCCAGTCCACGTGCTTCCTTCGGGTGGCATGGCAGCTAGGTACAGAAAGGGTGCTAAGGCTGAACGATGTGCGCAAGTCATTAGCTCAGAACACATCTACCTTAACACTAAACTTTGACTATACCTCCTTTCCTTTGGATGTCTTCACGTGTTTCTCCCCATGTAGTAAATGTGTGGGAGTAACATAGATGTCAAAATCTTGTCAATTAAGTCTTCTCATGGCTTTGATGAAATGAATAAAGGGGACCTAATACCTCAAAGCGCGAAATTCGAAAACAATCACTTGCGTTCCAATGCATATGGGCCATTTTCAACAGACAAAATCGCTTGACTTACGCATAGTAGACTTCGTCCTTTGGAGGCATATCTTAGCCATCGAGGACTACGCCCAACCAGTGTACAGTCGGTCGCGTGCAGGTCAAGCACTGAAGGAAGTTTAGCTACGTCATCCGACTGCAAGCATAAAACGACCGATTCCACGGTGTCAGGATCGTCACATAGACACATGGCCGCGTCACCACCGTCGTTTCTGTGGCTGTGCTGACTACGTCACGTGACTTAGCATACCTTGGCATGATTCGCTGCTGTGGTCTACACCAATCGCCAACATGCTTCAACCGGAAGGGCTTAAGCGATTGGTGGCATGCGTTTTTGGCCTGGTTGGACAAATCATTGGCACGTTACCGCATGCTGTAGTGACTGTCGCCGCTGGAGGCATGAGCTCTCCTTTCTCCCGTGGGTTCGCTCTGTCCCCATCAAGAGACGGCAAAGCACAACAGCTGATGTTTGGTGCGAAATACACTCACTTGCAAACAAATTTGGTTTTACGGGAGACTCACCTGGAACCCAGCTGAATCTCTCGTTTATGTTGTTTTCAAGCTGATGTTTGTGTTGTGTCCGCGCGAGAGATCGACCGTTACTCTTTCCGGCTTTGAACCACTGACAAATGGACAATCATTTGGTACCTGTGGTCAATACGCGTCGCAGTTCATCCTCATAACTTCTTGAGTCTGCTCTGACTGTCAAACTATATTGACATAATGTAGCCATTGATCAATCAACGATGGATTTTCCCGCATGTCTAAGTTTTACAGTTTTATCACGGAAAATCGGAGGTAATGCAGCAGGCATAGAAAACTGAGGGAAACCCACTGATGCCCAACGTATTGTCACCGACTTCCTAGATCTGTTAAGCTGTACACAACTAAGTATGAGACGGGAATACTATCATTCACAGGAATATGTGGTAATCTACATTGGCAAGCCGATTTCAATACGAACTTGGCGGAATGTGGATGACCACCGTGACAGTTCTATGGGGGCATGTTCTGAGTTTGCAAACCATCCGTTACATTACACTAATCCCCGAGACGGTCGCTAATTAAATTCGTAGCAGATGCACACCCAGATATTCACTGCATTGAAAATTCAACAGGTTCACTTATAAATGGGTAAAACTTGTTGTGTTTCTCCAGAGCTCTTAAAAATGTGCGCCACCGGTTGTTTTTTGTACGAAAGGTATCGGTGATCGGTTTAGTTTCTGCCGCTGTTAATCGTCTAATTCATGCTATAATACCAAATGAAGTATAAGAGTTGAGCATTGCTCAGCTCTGGTTGGTTGCATGTGATCAGGGTTTGTTCCCCCCAGTCTGGTGCAAGTTGCTTTCATACAGAGTATATGACAGTTTATCTCAGCAGGTAGATGCAACTAAACCACGTGTTCCCCATTCTTAGTATCCGGCTGGTATGGAACACCTATGCAACCATATCGGTTTCGGATTTATAAGTAACCTGGCCATCCGAAGCAGAATGACTTAACCAAGCCACACAAAAAACAGTGTCCCATCAGTGCACGGTAGTCGGCTCGCAAGTCTCGTGAGGTTTCCCACGAAGCTGCTACCATAAAGGTCCTGCTAAATTTGTGCTGTCAAGTTGTTGGGCCTAAGGTTTAGAAATCTAGCTTCGCAATCTAAAAACCGCACTGACATCCCCAAAGTACAGTTTGAAAAAGTGGTAAGTAAAACTTCGAAGCCACCAGCAACTGTGCAGGCTGAAGTGCTCTGTGATGTTCAGCTAAGAAGAACGTGTGAGTTGTCGGGCAGAATACTTTTAACAATAACTCAGTTGGCCATCTTCTACTTCCAGTCCAGGCTGTTGGAATTTGACGGAAACACAATGAATGCAGTAACCACAGATGTGTCAGTTTGACTGCCGTTGTTACAAGGCTTTTGGAGTCAAAAACGATTCTTCGTCCTTTTACGGCAGCACGCGAAACCCTGACCCTTGAGCATCAAGCGGGATTTCGACGGGGTATAGGCTGCATCGACCATATCTTCACACTCCATCAGAGCCTGTGAGTGTGTATGATGAGCTTTTTAAAAGTTTGCTCACAAATGGTGGTACCCGAAAAGGATATCCATTCTCTCCATTTTTCTTTAGGTTCGTCATCAACGAAATAACGAGGTGAAAGCTGGAGGGTCTTGGAAACCCAGGCGTTCAAATCATTGCTAGAGAGAACCTTGTCAATCTGTAGTCCGCAGATGAGATCGTCCTCATCTGTGCAAAAGAAGCTCAAGCAAAAGCTGTTGAATAAACTGAACACCATCATAACATCTTTTGGCATGTGTTTTGCACCTACGGAATGCAAATTCATGCGGCACAACGTGCAGTCTCTGAACATGCCGGTTGTAACTCAAGGGGTAGCATTTGAGGTTGTGAGGAATTTTACGTACATCATTAGCTCTGACGAGTGTGTATGATGAAGTCAGTGCACAAAGCTCAAACCCAAGAATCACGTTTGAAAATTTGCATCACATGTGGCTCTAAAACAGTATATCACTGGGTCTCAAGGGTCTCGTGTGTTATACTACAATGAGAGCTGTGTTGTTGTATGGTTGAGAGATATGGCCCTTGAGGGAAGTTGATTTGAAGCGTCTCCAGGTTATGAATAATCGGTGTTGCTGGTGTCCGATGGCTTTGACGAATTCATAACGAAGTAACCATAAAACGGGTATTTGGTTGTGCGGCTGGTACTGGGGTTGCTTCTGTGATTTTGCATGAATAAATCACCCAAACGCTATCGGCCCAAATAAAACCTTCCACAGCTGAGATATATCCGCAATATTGTCAACCAGTAGATACTAGCTTTAACCAAAATTGTCTGTATGACGAAACTGGAGAGGAACAGGATAGTCTGTTACTGTAAGTCGATACGACAATGCTAGAGGTCACAAAAGCCCAGGGTACAGCCCTATACTTTTCGGACTCGATCAAATCCGTCAGACCTACACGCCAACCACTTAAGAATGTCTCCGAAACGATTTGGTAACTTGGCCCAGCTAACTGGAAACTTTACGGATGTTGCGTTAACGTACCTCAAGATAGCCCATCAAGAGACAGCCACTTAATCTTAGCTGGATGAGTAAATGGACAAGTGTAATCTGAGGTCGACTGAAAGCCAAAGCGTACGGAGAGGTTTCTAAGCTACTGTCACTAGTAAAGCTGTATTTGGACATTCTTCGAGCGAGTCGAGATGCAATGCAACTCTGAGAATAATCAAGGAAAACACTTAAACGTGATCTTTCAAAGGACTTAGCACCCAAACTGTTCTGTTTGGGTGGGTAGGGAAGACAAAAGAATTGCAAGTCCATGCACCAAAAAGGTGACCGGACTGACGGCCAGATAACTGCGACAGACGATAAGAGAGTGGCCTAGAAACCTGTGGATGCGTTGCAGCGGGCATAATATAAAAAATAAAAACAATTAATCCAATGATGAATAAGAGTGCCAGGATTACGTCCTATAATACATGGAGTGAACGCAAAGGAAGCTTTTCATGCCGAAAAACATGAACAACTTTCAACCGTGTCCGTGCCATATGATTAGGGAGTACACGAGTTCGACTCGAGCCACGTTCACGAACTGGCACTAGCAGCATAAAAAACAGCATAAATACATGGAAGACTCTTACTCAATGAAAGACATAATCCCTATTGAAGTAATCTGCTGGGTACAAGAAAACTCCCCAACTGCATAGTTTACAGTGGGCACTTGTAGGAGAAGGAGGAAGGCACGAATCCATTGAACTTATGAATTTCATTAGTTCAAACCCCTAAGCCAAAATCAGAGGGGCAGAATGAACAACGGAAGGCATGTGATTAACTGAAAAAACCTAACAAAACCAGTTATTATAAGGAAACAGCAAGAAAACGCAACCGGCCAATCAGATTCAAGTAAATCAGAACACGGGGGATTTGGAATTGGGGACGGACGGAAATGAACCCACCGAAAAGTAGCATTAATGGTCCGACGAGCCAGACCACATGACAACAGAGTTTTGAACGGACAAATCAGAACGATGACCAAATCTACCGGAAGGAAGCGATTAGACGGGCCATGTGAGTTCGAGGAATTCGGGATAGAATGCAGGACAAATTTCAGACGGACCATCTAAAATACGAAGGAGCTGAGCCTCTTACCAAGGGACGCCAGATACCCATCAAGGGATAAAAACGCAAGCGGACATAAAGGCAATATTAATCACGCTGCACCCTGATAATGGTCCCTTGATTAGTAACGCCTTCAAGCTGAATCCATGCTCGGCGAATGGATCAACAGCTACCTGCTCAACAGCCATTTGGGTAGAGGTACTGGAACTCTGTTACCAGGGCTGTGTTCGCTAACGGTAACAAAATGGCGGTACACCAATGAGACCTGAATGGGATACCCGTCTGGACCGTACCATGTGAGTCGGGAAAAATCATCTTTTGCAAAACCAGCAAGTGCCTCGGCAGCCGGGCAGCCTAACTCGTCCCAGCTTAGCTGAAACGATATATTACATAGAAACTATTTCAAGTAACTTTACACAATGTACAGAATACCCAGTGGTGTCAAGGAAGACGGAAAATGTGCTGTAGATTTTGGGGTGAAATTTTCTGTTTCTAGTAACAATTCAATATAGATTATGATATCAACTATGGACCATTTCACAGGCTTATTCCTTGTATCAGTGAGAGGTATGGGATTGTGGTTAGCATGTGAAGTGCGGGAGAAGGTCTGAAGCACATGTTTCCATTCAACTGCTAACTTCAACAACTATTTGGTACCGTGGCTGCCGTGTGTGTGTGGTTCTTCGGGTTTATGTTCTTGAGTTCGTGCATTCTAATGAGTCAACATGTTTACTTTGAAAACAGAGTATCAGAAAAACCAACTTTGGGTCAAGGACAGTATGGAGCAGTTTCTGATGAAATTAAATGCACAGGTAAACAGCACGGCAGCAAGGACCACTGGAGATTGAAAGACTTGGTGGGTTGTAGGAACTGCGTACATGACTCGTCAGTTTTAGTGAAGACGGAATGAATGAATCAGTGGCGTATCGGTCTCTACTCCTACCAGTACTTTTTCAAAGAAACGCAGTGCTACGGAAGTTTCCATTTCACAGCATTATATTGAAGGGCTAAGTTACTATTGTGTAATTGGTGGATAATCGATCAGCCGCAGTTCAGTGCGGTTCCTTGTGTGGCGTTGACAGGGCGTGCAATGACGAAGCATCTTTAGAAGGTGTTCATATGCACTCCGGGAAAGAAGTCGATTGATTCTGCAGACGCAGGTATCACTAAAACCGTAGGTCGGAACTGCGAAATTGCGTAAGTACCATACCAATCAGGCGAAAACGTTGCTCTAATATGGAACTTGGCTTTTTGGAACTCAAGTGCAGTTACACAGCCAAGTATCAATTGTTATCTCAAACGTGATTATGCTTATGATTACACGATTATGACTAGTATTCGCTTGAGGGAAAGCTGATTGATCGAATTTAGTGCACAATCAAAATGCTTTCACAGTAAACTCTGCCTTGTCTACCGGACATTCGGACTTCGAGTAATTAGTAGCGTTAGGAAAGCCATGCTGCGTTTAAACTGGTCCGTGAGGAACATGAATACCCTCCAAAATACAGCTGTCATCTCGTAAGGCGAGTCGCCTCAAGGTGGCGATTCCCCCGGTTAAGACACTTCATCTGGGATGTCAGGAATCCAGCCTTAAGACGACCAACCTGACTAACATTTTAACCACATCCCCCTCTAACCGGACCATCACTGCTGGGTGATTCGGTTTGTTCTCCATTTTTTACATGTCTATGACGCCTGTGAGACCGGGATGATATCAACCTTCTTTATCCACGAAACTAATACCATTTACACAGGATAGGTGACCTTCTGCCAATCCTTGCGTGGAATATACCATTGTCAGCTCGTGGTCCGCATCCTCAGGTCATCAAGAGCAAGCTTTACGACTATTTACGACGCATCGGTGCCAAGATAAAAGCGGCCGACAACGATTCCGGTTACAGTGATGAGACGTACGTAGTCATGCAGATCTAAGTGTGGTAAAATCCAATGGGGAGGGGGGCACAAAACATGGCAGTTTGTTAGCGAAATACACTCATTTGCAAACAAATTTGGTTTTGCGAGAGACTCACCTGGAACCCAGCTGAATCTCTCGTTTCCAGGCAGTTTGTTGTTTTAAGGGAATGACAACGACTACAACTTGCTAGTTTAGCACAGCGCTTTTGCAACCAATGCCGAACACGTCCATTCGTGGTCAAGATCGAATGTTACAAGAATTTGACAGACTATGTTGACTGGAATCTCGATTTCCCATATCCAGAGCATTCAGGCAAAGTTTGGTTCGCCCCCGAACAGCGAGCAATCGATTTACGGCTCATAGGGAGTATGCAGGCAGTAAGGTGTTTTCTTCAGACGATCGGCGTTTCCTTTCTAATGGTGCGGCAATACTGCCTTTCTACAACGAAGGGAGACCTGGAGAAAGTAGTCCGAACATGCTGATTGCCAAACAGTTAACTGCAAGCCATGGCACATTACAGAAGCGGTTAAGAAACAAATAAATCTTATCAATAGCCTGATGCAACTCTGAGAGCGTTAGCCGTGTGTAGCAGTATGAGTGGTCAGTCATTTCTCTAGAAATAACCCTCACATTTTTATATGATCTGACTATGTGTTTTGAGTCACATAATTCGAACACCAACCAGTTCTGTTCTTCAGTTTGAATTATCTTTCCCCACGAAGCTCTGAATTCACCGACACCTATTTACAACGACTTTAACCGTGTCATGTTTAAACTTCTGCCCAGTAAAACAAACCAAACGACTCTATGAGAAATTCGAAGAACCTGTTCAATATCTTAGCTTTCACCAGCCAAATCCGGGCACAGACAATTCTCACTTAGATCTTGCGTTCGTTTACACTGAAACAAACTATCAGTAAAAACGCACAGCAGACCAAAGATCGGTCAAGCACACACTGAATTACTTGGGACCTACCGGGAATTTCCACACTCAAGTCACTGTGTCTGACTTAATGCAATGCCTCAAGACCTGTGCTGCTATGGGAGTGCACTCAGCCACAGGGTTGAAACCTCTTCACTGGACTGGCGGCGGAAAGAACCGATTCAAAGGGCTTTGAGCTTACAACGCATTGTAGGCCAACCCCTCCCGTAGGGTTTCAGATGAATACACTACTTCATGACTGTCGTTTCCTATTATTCGCAATCAACTTTAAGCCCCTCCCATCCCGCCTGAGGCATCTGGGAGATCCAACTACTAATCAAGGGTTTAACGACGGACGTTGACAATATCGTCCTTCTTTGATCGGATTTCACGGGAACGCAAAATATCTTAACTAATTCTACCGCAAGCTTTGGACTATTAAATGCGATTGGAAGATCAAGTTGGATCAACTCATAACCACAAGCCAGAAAAAAAACTCGATTTCTGAGATTAACTTATCTAATTACACAGCTGTGGCAGACTGCTGGGACTAGGGACTACTTCTTGAATTGGGTAGGTCAGGGGAGCTTTTTCCAACATTCGACACCGTTGTGATGTCAGTTTTACAGTCAATGCTGAGAACACACTGCAGCAATGCGCCCCTTACATGTTTATCTGTTTGAGATGTGGTCTTCACGCCTCACAAACACAAAAGGACTGCCGGTGTTTGGACACTGATGTCCCCGAGCCATTGTCGAATATTGAGGGGAACATCGGAACTGTGATGCTGGGTACGCCAGACGGTTTTCGGAGGGAACAACTCGTCCGGTCAAAATCCGATACCTAAGCTGGATAGCCTACGTGGTCAGGGGCTGTGTGCTAAGTACAGCTTCTTATTTAAATTGAGGTTTCGTCCTTATGTTAAAGCCAGCGGATGCTAAAAAGCCTAGAAGCTCTATATGACAGCATTAATATGATTGAGAATCATCAGCACTGCCCATCCCACGAATCTCCAGGTGGATTCAAACCCGCGACCTCCCGGCTAGTGGTTGAAAATTCAACTATTCTGTCACCAACATTGTAGACAACTCTCAAGTTACGCAGGATATGGCATCAATTTTCCTCAGATCAGGTGATCGAAATCATTTAGACACACATGTTGAATTGCTCTTCGTCAACGGCATGTTAGATGAAAGTTACAACATCGGGTGAATTTCGTTCTTCTTCTGAGCTACCTATAAAGTGTTGGTAGTGTGAGGAGCACTGGAAATTCAACGGAGGGCAGTTTATCGTTTGGGAACAGCGTATCAAAACCCATCCAGTACACTCGGCCACGTTAAGATCTAACTCCACCGCGAATTACGACCTCGTGATGATGTTTAATGACACTGACAGGCTTCGCTCAGTCATAGTTTAGAGGATCGCGATGTTACCTACACAGGTGAAACTAGAAAACGGCTGACTATGTCTATTGCTGAATGCAAGAGACTTACTCGTCTCTTTTAAAACAGCTAAGTAGAGGTACAGTCAGTACTCACACGGCCTCGTTTGTCTAAGCACAGACGATTCATACATGGTTTCCGACATACTCAAAACTGTGCTGTGTGGGTTCCTTCGACCTGCGAGCTAGGGAACGAAACGACGGTCTGTCCGTCCCAGCTGCCTGGTCAGGGCTAAAAACAATCAGACCAAACGGAGGTGTGTGCTGACTTCAGCCTCAAACCGGCAACGCTAGCATATCTGCTTGACCGACTAAGTGAATTTCAAGTGTCGGTAGCTGTCAGTTTGCCTTCTTTTACATTGCTTTTTCGTGGTTCTGATGACTGAAGGTCACACGCGATGGCCGAAAGGCCGAGCAAAGTTGCGTTATTTCATCATAATCCAACCGAACAAATGAACAAGATTATTTCAAACCATGATTCAACAATATGATGTAGAAAAAGACATTTTTATCCGTGTCGCGCTAGTACGAGTCTAGTTGGCACCAAAGTAACTTGGGAATTTTTCACTGCCAATCACCAAAAGAGAGATTAAGTTCACAAATGCAGTTTAGTTTCTTAGGTTAGAGAACTACTGCGGTTACAGGAAAAACTGGTTTGGTGTGAACAGTATGGTAAACTATCTGCTTCTTCTGGTGCAAAAATCGAAATTCATGAACCGATACTTAAAAAAGTAACAAAATTCAAAGCCATCTGCCATCCAAATACTTTCGCTTCTGGTAGCGAGTGGCGAAACTTAGCTTGATTTACTAGGCACAGGTTTTCTAATGCCCACATCACTGAAATCAGTATTCAAGTTATGGCGATGCAACTAGCCCCTGGGATAACTAGATGAGAACTGCTCACGGGCTTTCAAAAATATGAGCAGAACTGTTGACCCTCGAAGTGCGCTCATTTACAGACTGGTTTGGTTTAGGCCGGAGACTCAAATAAATCCAGGTGAATTTCTCGTTTATGATATTATCCAACATAATGTGATGCACAGGACCGCATCGTGTTCCAATTGATACAATATTAGAAACATAGCAATGTACTGTCTGGAAGGAAGGTCGAAGGGTTTTCTAAAACCTTTTGAATAGTACGTCGCAGTCCTTCTAACGGAGACCACATCTCTTGATCGGCCGACTTCAGGGTTCGCAACACCCTTTGGCTAATGGACACCCTTCGGCTTGGGACACTAAACGCAACATTTGCATGTGACGTCAGGCAATCGGCGCATCAACACAAGGCTTGGGTTTTTGCGCGCGAGGACGCTCTAACAACCAACAAACTAGGTGAAACTCCGGGGATGAACTAGTCTGAACGTAACGTTACACATAATCCACTAATCCTAAGGCTGTTGATAACTCTTGGACATCACTAACGAGAGATTCAGCTTAGTTCCATGTGAATCTCCCGTCAAAACCAAATTGTTATGCAAATGAATGTATTTCGATAACACTACACAACTATTTTCTTTCCTACAGGAGTCACCAGCCACCTCGTAACTATCTAAGACATCCCGGACCTATCGTTAAAGGTCATGGAATCCACCAAAGAGTGCCGGATCAGCAGCGTATCTAACTGGCACTTAGACTAGATTAAGTCTGATCATATTCGAGCTCAATTCAGCACGCATACTCTCAGGGATTTAGTTTCCTTCATCCTTCATTCACGTACTAACATCAGGTGATTACGTGTTGAGTGTTTTCTCGAATGTCAAAGAGAAACGTCACCTACGGATGGAGGTAACTGATACACTGAAGTCCGGCCACTCGTGTCATTCTGATGAAATATGTGAAACTCTAATTACTATCTAATTACGTGAAGAGCTGCCCCGGAGCTTTTTTTTAGACAGAACAATGTTAGTTTAGTTTTGCCCGTTCCGAAGTAGCCCAAGTTTGCCCATTAACACAAATGAACTCAGAAAAATGCAGTGAAGAAAATCACGAAGGCCAGGCACCTATGTGTAATAAGTTGTTTTGGTGGATGTTAATGGGAGACGGAAAACATATTCATTGCCTTCTTCTGTAGTAGTCCACTGTATACAGGCTAATTACACTCTCATACAGAAGTACAACTAGCATTCACAACAACCAAGACAGGGGAGAATATCCATACAGTTTGCACACCAACAGAATAAACATCTAAAACGGTCGATAGCTGCGGTTATGTATATATATATATATATATATATATATATATATATATATGCATAGCATACGAGATTGCTGTGTTAGACTCGGTGGGTTGTCCGTCTAATGTCACTTCATCGACTGCTTCGGTTGGCATTTCTCATTTGGGTACTTCTGTCGAGACGTAAGTCAAGAAATCTGTATATCAAAGTTTATTGTACTGCCGATTTAGACGCCATAGATACTTTTGCTAACCCTTCTAGAACGAAACATTTCGTAAGTTTGTTGTAATCTGAAAGGCAATGGGTCCCCAATCGCCAATCTTATCAGTACGGAGAAAAAGAATTATATCGGGGGGTGTAAACATCTCTGTCATTCGCCTCAGCCAAAAAACATGAATCTGATATATAAAACGGTGTATAAAAATAAGGCTGAATGAACGGACAGCCACACGGTGAGGTTACAGTTGGCGTTGGGAATAAGGACTACGTCAACCAAAGACGTTGTTTTTAATACTTTATTTGTACATACTACTGGTCCACGAAGCTCCAAGATAACCCGAAGTAGTTCATCGGTACATTTTGCAAAAATAGCCAGAGCCTCTTGGATCTAAAACGTTGTGTTCACAGTAAATGACAAGCGACATCCTGTTAGATTATCTAATCGATGTGGGCGCAGTGGAACAATAATTCTTAGATTTTCAACTAATCCTTTCTTTCGGAACCCTTGGCAGGCGGACAGAAGAAGCATCCATCACAAACCAAATGAGAAAATGAGAATGACTTTCACAAACTTTCCCTGAGTGGGTAGCTGTTTCAATCTGACTAGTTTTTAGCTTTCCAGTACTATTGAGCATCCTCAATTGTAAATGTAAGAACCTATTTATCCGCTGTACGAAGCCTAGAATCCATAGTGATAATAGGCAGGAGTAAGGATGAAACAGGTGTTCTGGAATTCATGCTTTATAAAATGCTTGAACTTCAATGAAACAAACAGTGTGTCTCACCATACGAAGAACAAATCAACGACAGTCCGCGTTGCGTACACCCAAATCACAGTATGGCAGAGGAAAGCCACGATTACGAGTCTATTCAACATGCGGACTACTTGACCGTGCACTAGATGACTGCTCGAAAAAATCGCTATTAGCAAATACGGTACTCCCCAGCCCGAACAGCACACACCGGCCGGTACCGAACTCTTTCTGGAATGTGCACATATTTGGGGGAACAGACTAAAAACTTCACTGTCATAACTTTGCTCTGCACAGCATTGATATATATGAATGGAATGAACAAATGGGCCCAATCTTTCTGTTTTTTTAACAGTACGACGCTCATTAGTTGATCAAGGGTAGCGAGGATTGTGAAAAAATCGAAGCACATACTAGCTCAAATGCAGCTTGTTTGCTTCGAGCAGCAACTTCTGTAGCTTTGTCATATGGACCGAACTTTTTTGGCTTGATCCCACAAGCCACAACTGGAGAACAGCAGTCGGGAATGTGGCCTGGTAGGCTTGTGTTGACTAAATCTTCACACTCCGTCAGGTATAAGAACAACGTCATAAGTATGAACGACTCCCCTTTATAGTATTCCTGGATTTCCAAGGCACATTCGACTCGGTTGACCGGTCGGATCTCCTTCCCACCAAGGATGTTTGTGAACATGATTGGTTCTATGCATTCTCAAACTTCCGGACGTGTGAGAGCATACGGGGAGCTCTTCAAAAGCTTCCGATGGAAAGTGGTGCCCGCCAGGGGTACACGCTCTCTCCGATAATGAGATGAACTCTGGAAGGTTCTCAAAACCCTGGTGCTCAACTAGCTGCTGAAGGGAACCTCTTCGATCTAGAATGAACTGGCCAAAGTCATCCGTCCTTCAGCATGCGCTTTGCTCCCTCCAAGTGTAAGGTCTTGCTCTTGGACATTCAGCGTTGCACCTAACCTGGAAGGTGCATTAGTTCCGATTGTAGTGTGATAGACGATGTCAATGCACGAATCTCTAACTCTCAGATAGCGTTCGCTAATTTGAGACACCTATGGCGTCAAAGCGGTATATCCCTGAGTCTCAATGGACGTGTGTATCAGCTCACAGTACGGGCTTTTTCGTTGTACGGCTATGAGCCTCGGCCTATTCGATCAGAGGAACTGGGACGTCTTCAGCAACCGTTTTTTCAGAACGATAGCTGATGTTGGTAAATCGGCAACAAAGCGATTAGAAGACGAGAGTTCGTTTGTGCGAAGTGGACTTCAATCAACGAATGTGTTTACCACCAGAAGCTGCTTTGGTTGGGCCATGTACCATGAACGATCATTTGCCGAAAAAAGCGCCGCTTTACGCGCCCAATTCAGATTGGCACAAGGTCAAAGGTTGACCTGGCGGAGGGGTGTGAAAGAGATTACGAAACGTCTCATCATCATCATCATCATCATCATCATCATCATCATCATCGACAGCATGACATCAGTGTTCAACATCGATGCTTCACTGCCGTACAACCATGATTACGAAACGTCTGGTTCGGTGCGACTCACCTTCCAGGGTGGGACCACGCGATCCTCACTGCGCCTGGTTGGAGATGCTGCAACATATGGCTGATAATCGATGTTAATGGCGTTCTTGTTGTCAGTTTTTGTCCAGATTCCCTGAATGAGTGTCTAAAGGTGTAGGCACCTCAGTATGATTGTGGTAGGCCAGCAACAAGTCACTTCTCCGACCAGGTTTATTCTTTTCTTCACAATAAGGCCACCAAACAAAACATGGTTGTATAGCAGCGAAGCATCAGTGTTGAACAGTGATAACATCAGTTTTCGATGATGATGCTTGATTTCGTGAAATACGCAGAGCTTCCCACGCGGAATATCTCAGATTCACTTTCAAGTGTGTGAAAATCACAATCTTGTATTTTGGACAGGATACGTTTTAGCGAAATACACTCATTTGCAAACAAATTTGGTTTTGCGAGAGACTCACCTGGAACCCAGCTGAATCTCTCGTTTATGATGTTTCGGAGAATTTTCAGCAACCTTATGAGTAGTGCATTATGTAGGATGCTTTTTGTTTTCCATAGGGTCGCGAACCTGAGTTTTACTCATCAGAAAGCTGGTGATTAAACTTGGAGTGCCAGTTATAACAAGAAAACACTATGTTTTGTCTAGTCACTCTGGTTACTGAACTGGAGCCAGAATTTGCGTTAAAATCGCAATCATTTCTGTTCCTTACGATCAGTAGGGTCGATGAAAAGTATGACCAATCGTGCCGACGCACACGCAGTTTGAGAGAAATATTCCACTGTATTTGTACTCACTTCAAACCTACTTTCCTCTGTAAAGTCCCAGTGTTATTGTGCGAACCCAAGGTGGTCAACTGCCTGTTCATTGTTTAGTACGAAAACAATCAAAAGATATTTTATTGGAAGTTGGCGTATCCCCGGGGAATATTCATCAAGCTGGGCTCTTGGAGGCTAACTATTTCTCACATTACGATTAATTTTTGGATCGGGCACGTTCGTTCCCTTATTATAAGCAATTATGCTTCGCTACCACTGTACAAAACAAGGCAAAATTGCGATGTAATGGAAGAGAATATTGGCAGCTCAGAGTGTAATGATGCCCACCGGTTTGTTCCCTGAGCTGGGCAATTTGTCAGCAAACGTCTCTTCACTAGTTGAGGTGACCACATCATGCGGTTAGTGGAAGCGCGTTGAGGTTGGAAGTGCGTAGTTGTCGCGCGTGCGTGGACTGACACAGGATCTACTCACCCAGGTCAATCTTGATCGATCATTAATCGTTTGGATGAATGTTCCTATTGGTTGCTGTCGTCTTGTTGATGGGTGACCGGACAGTCTTGAGACTTAAGCTCTCGGGTCATTCACAACGCACTGATGATGCAACCCCGAATGCTTGTGTAACAAAATTACCCAGCTCAGCAAACAAACCAACGGCCAACAAAGTTGCGATCTCGACCGGTGCCTCGGTTGGTAGAAAGCCTGTCCCAGAAGCGGAATGTTCGATTCCACTAAGAGATTTGTTGTTTACTAGTCTGTTACTTGAACCATTCAAAAATTGCTACATTTCATTCCAGTATATGTCAGCTAAAATTTTTGACCTATTGTGTAAAACGATCTGAAACCTGTCAGTAAAATCACCAAAGTTATCAGTGATTACTGCTCTAAACATATATTCATTTGTTGTAGATGGGAACAGTATAGGTAAGTTCCTTCTCATCGTCACAGTTTGCCAGAGAACGTTAATCAAATTGTGATCCGGCCTGAAAACGCGGTCGCCAGTTTCATCCTTGTGATGAAAAACGCTCAGGGGATTAATTTCGTCCTCGACCACCGTATATAGGGTCACTGAGTCGATAACTTTGGTCAGTCAGTTAGAGCAGTTTTTACTGTTAGTCACTGATTACGGCAACGGTAGATTACCGCCTAGATGCAGCATACTTCGGCAGATACTCTCACTTTCACACAAATTAGGTTTGAACAGGAGACTCAACTGAAACCCAGCCGAATCTATTGGTTATGGTGGGATCTGCGCCTAATGAGCTCCAAGAAGGCGAAACCGGTCATGGGCTCTCGAAAAGTTTTCAGTAAACTTATGAGTAGTGTGTTACGTCTAGACAAAGCAGCATAATTCTTATCCGTTGAAATTTGTGAAGGGTGGGGCGCAAGCAAACCATGGACACTAAAAGTGTACGTGTACAGGTGGTGAATGCTATGAAAGAACGCACAGCTCTAAACAGACAGCTGAGGGCCATATTCTCAGGCGAGTGTTGTGGAGCTAACAGGCAGTGCGGAACTCTGGTGACACGAGCCCTCCCCGAGCGTGCGTTAAAAATCAGGAAGACAATTATAATAAACAGAGAAAACATTGCGAACTTTTTCCCCTCTCCAGGTGCCACAGTTTGACAGGACAATCGATTCATCGATTGCCAGTTTTGGTCCACCTTCTCCCTAACCATTACCAAGTCCTGTCGGTGCACGCAGCCAAAGTCAATCTGGGCCACAGTTATTCGATCAGGGTGTGCACTTTTTCATCGTCCCGCCCAATGGTACACTTTCTCTGAAGATCACACTGCATCCTTATCCCAAACAGATACGATGTTAAACAAAATATTGGCAGTTGCACTAATAAGCGTGATTTCCATCGTACCGCATTCTATGTGAAATTGTTTGGGCTGGTGCTGGAATTTTAGCCTATGAAGGCTGAGTGAACTAGCCATGTATATATGTCAAACACAATGTGCAAACGGCTACACATGTTTCAGTAGACGAGTGCCGGTGAAAGACACTGATATCACAGGACCTAAGTAGATGAAGGAATTTCAATTGAGGCATTCAGGTTTCAACATCTCAACTGTCATGGTAACCGATTTCAACTCGTACCTGTTGGTAACGTGGACGATGAGTGTATTATTTACATGCTTTGGGCAACGTGGGTGGACACATTTTGAGCAATATGTATTCTCAGTTTTAAAAAATTGACACACAAAGAAGTAGTGGATGTTCAATGCAGTTTTGTAAACTAAACACTCCAGTTTAGAGAAATAGTTCTTTGGTGTCAACTAAGATGAGATGAATGTCCAATCAAAGCAGATCTGTCTAAAAAGAACCAAGATTAGGGTGCATGAAAACATTGAAAAATTATATACACTCATGAATTCAATGGTATAAGTTCCTCCAAATGCAGCTTACTCAGTGTCACACTCCAAAACAAAAATGTTACGGACAGGGTATAAAGCGACACATGCGTTTTAGTTTGAAATACTCTCTACGCACAACTCTGGACTCCATTGAGGGAGTTGAGTAGAATGACGCTGAATAAGTCTCCGGTGATGGTATCCTCGCAGAAAGCAGCATTTGTTATCCTAGGACACTTCTATGCTTCGCCCCTAAAAAATGCACCGATGATGTGATGTGGATTAGTGATGGAACTCTTTTGCAGTTAGACCACCTACTGTAGCAAACAAAACAACTCCCACGTATCATCCTGTGGGGACAGCGCACTGCAGTATGTAACGGCTTCTGGCTAACAGAAGTTTGCACATCTTTATCCTATCAGCGTATGTCAAAGCAATAATTCGGGGGACTAAACGAACAAAACCAAAAGTATTTTCGACAAGGACTCATCGATCATATCCATCCAAGTTGGTCTGGCCGTTTTGTTGTGGGCCGTGGATTCCGGTAGTGCTGCAAGGGAAGGTAAAACCTAGTCATTTTGGGGAGAGAAAGCCACGGGACGTTTCTCTATAATTGTCCTGCTTAGCTTAATGAACAAGCTGTCTGTTCGGTCGCCTTTTTATATGAGCGAGTCAGCGTGACACGATTTCGTGGCTCGACATCTAGGGTGTGTACAGTCGGAAGAGGTGTTGGGACACCGGTTGGTTGACTCATGAATTGATTTGGGCCGTCATTTAACTCCAGTTAGCATTCTACCTATCTTGCCTGTTTTGAGGAAGTTTCAGGGGAAACCGGTTGACCCAAAATCTACCAGTTGCCTGCATATGTGAGCTGCGTGCGACCTTGGCGTAGTATTTTAATTCGTAAAATGTGCATTTCTCGCCGAGCTTCTCTTTACTCAGAACTATCTTGGGTGCTGTCAAAGGCAACTGTTTTCCCTTAGCAAGACAAGCACGAAGATTCGACGGAGTTAGGCTAAGAATATAACCAGAAGTTTCTAGTGTTAGCTGGCATTTAGCAAGTTGTGTAAAATCAGACTTTTTGACACAGAAGCTGGTTTGGAAATCGATCACGGAAAGTTCATTGCTAATGAGAACCTTCGGTCAAACAGTCAGCAACACAACCGAAATGTTCCACACCCTTCGTGCTCTGTGCAGCACTCCGTGCTGAAGGTGCTTTTGTGTGAGTTTCGCATAAAACTACACCATATCCTGGATGAGCCTATCTAAGCTAACGCATTTTTAACATTGACGAAGTTGAGGGTGCGCTGCTTGGTTATTAGTCTACTCTGTTCCCACTCAATCCCAAACTGACAATGCCACATTGATTGGTGATGAAACGTTTGCAATACAACGGCCAATCTCGGGCAACAGACCAATAACCAACCATTTGGCATTTGCTACGATGCAAGCAAACCGAATCAGGCAAGTTATTTTTTAACTGATCTTGAATGAATTTAGATTGATTTTTACTTTGTACTGGACGAAAGTGAATTTTATTTCAGTTCATTGCTGATTTTTTCTAAAAAATTATCTAACGTTACCCTTTTGTTTTAGAATTGAGAATTTTGATCAGAAAACAACATAATCCAGAAGATTTGAAAACCGCCAAGAGGACTGGAACTCTTCTTTCCTTCTTGGATTTATCTATTTGTTTCGAGGTATGTTTTTCAAGAAAAAAATATATTTCGGTGCTGTGAAGTACAGATTGCTGAAGACGGCTTGTTGTTGACCGCTTCACTCAAATTGTGTGGTCGTACAGCGATTTATACTTGGTTTTTATAATTCTGTGCGATAAAACAGGGCTACCTCATTCTCAAATGGGTATAAGTATAGCTGAAACCATGGAAATCCTCGTGCAATTGCTGAAAAACAATTGAAAACGGCACTACGCTCAAATTATCGACGACAATCTATACCAAAAGGCATGAGGAAAAGAGACGAAGCGGCTTGCTGCTATGCCATAAACTCATCCCGGCAAATGACTTCAGTATGGACTGGAATCGGTAGTTTTGGAAAAGCCATCGTTCAGCCGCTTTATGTGACCTTTGCCGAATAAGTTGAGCTTTTTCAACCTTTCCTCATATCCAAACTGGTTTTTCACATGACAGACATGATTTGAACCTCCTAACATGATTCTATAAGGATGGTCAATTGGTTAACACTGGATGAAGAAACCAGTGGCTCCATCTGGCAGTGCAGTATGCCCGTGGAAGTGCAAATGAAGTTCAAGACAGAAGATTCCGCTTTTGGCCGTTCCTTGGTGATATAGGCGTGAGCTCATCCATTATTCACGGGAAGCCGTCTGTCTGTAGCCTCATTGTGAAAGCAGGACTGGGGCAACTGTTATGCAGAAGGCATCTGATAACGTGTTTATTTGAAATCCGTTCACTCGGGAACATCGAGTAAGTGAACACCATCCAAACGGCGGTTGGTGTAGATATGTGTCTAGTATTGGTAAGTTTTTCCCCACTCATTTTACAAAGTCAGGATGTTAAGCCCCGTTCAAATGAAGGAGGAATGTAAAGGAGGCTTCCGGATGAAATGACTTCTTTACTCAACGAGTCCTACACCCTGCCTTTCTTTTGGGCGTTGTTCACAAACTCAAGAAGTTCCAGACAGCGATACTCTTGTTTGCATGCTATGAAGTAAGTTCTTTCTGATGGTCATCAAGCTCTTTCGTCAGGTCGAAGTTTGTTTCAGATGATAACTTATCCTCAAACTATGATCAGTCTACAAGTGGCTGAGAGGAAGAATGATTTCACAAGATGAATGGAACCCGCATCGGAGAAGACGTCACTCGATGAGCTAAGCCAGTCAATACGTGACCACGTGATATGGTTTCTGTGATTCTAACTGAAGGGTGAACAGCGAGATCTATATTGTGTCGGTCTAAGTGAGAGCTAATCACACTGCTTTTGGGCCGCTTGATGCTAAACAGTTAAGTATTCAACCACTGGCAGGAAGGTCGCAGGTTCAAAACTCCCTACCGCAGTTTCGTGAGGTGCGCGCTGCTGTTGATCGGCAAAGTGGATGAAACAGAATCTTTCCAGCATAGAGTGGCCTTACCGACAGAACGAAATCTCAATCGATGTTTATTTACTGGAGCGTAACTGTGTCAACTGTAAGCATTTTAAAACCAAGCTTTCTTATAGGTATCGACGAAGCGGTGTAGAGTTCTGGTGGAGTTTCAGAGCATGACTTTTCAACTATAGGATGAGAGGATGAGGATGTCAAAATGTGTGCAAAGAAAACGGCCGTAGTCATCCAAAATACCCCATGATGACTTGTACTCTGCTTTAGGCGACAAACTTACAGATGGATGACGATTTAACCCCCTCCCATGTCAACGCAGGTATTTATGTAGACCAACATCTGGATTGTGCTCACTTATTTACTCGCTTGCTTGCTTATTTGCGAAAGCAAAAGCATCAGCAAACGCTTACTGTACAACAGCTGCTCCTTAATAGGGATTTCGTCCTGTAAGTGAAGCCTAGAAGCATTGTACAGCTGTTTCATCCTTACAGGGAATCGTCAGCAATGCACATCTCAAGAAACTCCATAGTCTGGAACTCGCGATCCCCCGGTTAGTAGTGTGAACTCCTGACCGTTCGCTGCTCTTACGGGTGTTCATAAGCGAATTGTATCGTCAAACCTGTCAATATGCCACCTTGCAGGTGAACAAAGAGAGGGACCTCTTTTTTCAAGAAATACACTCATTTGAAAATCAATTTGGTTTTGCGAGAGACTCACCTGGAACCCAGCTGAATCTCTCTTTTGTGATGTTTCCATGCAACTGAATGTGCTGCACCAGGCAGCCTCATGTTCCAGTTGCTACGATATTCGAGATATCGCGATGCATGTAATTTTACGCAATGTACTACTCATAAGGTTGCTGAAAAACAGGGCGAAACCGGTCGTGGGCTGTCGAAGAATTTTCAGCAACCTTATGAGTAGTACATTGCGCAAAATTACATGCATCGCGATATCTCGAATATCGTAGCAACTGGAACATGAGGCTGCCTGGTGCAGCACATTCAGTTGCATGGAAACATCACAAACGAGAGATTCAGCTGGGTTCCAGGTGAGTCTCTCGCAAAACCAAATTGATTTTCAAATGAGTGTATTTCTTGAAGACAGTCCAATTTGGGTTCAAGTAGAACATAAGGTTGACGAAAACTCGGGGACTGCGCCTTCCTGATGAGCCCCGAACAGGGCAAAACCAGTCGTGGGCTGTCGAAGAATTTTCAGCAACCTTATGAGTAGAGGGACCTCTGTTATGGGTTTCTACGTGGTGGATAGCCAGTCCTTAGAATTTTGTAAACTTGTGACATTTGGATAATGCTGAATTGCCCAGGAAACATCCTGGAGCAGCACTTCTTACCACCGCTGTTTATTGTTTGGGGGTGTGTGGGTTGTTTAAACATGCTTAAGGTTCATTCTCTCTGTTCAGAGTGTCTCAGCATAAGCCATTCTTCCCCTAACCTACTAAATTACACTTCAGTCCGTGGTTTTCACGGCCGATGGGGGCCTCGCAGTGAAATTTGTCCTTGGAGATACAGAGTGGTACTAACTGAACCAATGAATAGGAAAACCGTTATGCGCACCATGGACAGATCAAAACTTGAAAGTTTTCGTTTACCATCTAAGTGAAGTGGCCAAATATGAAAATCACCACCGACACACGGAACGAATCGCCTCAACATGGACTTTTTCAAGACACATGCTAGACCAAATATCACTATCGTCCATGAAACCTTGTGCAAGATACGCACAGCTAAGGATCTTACAGGACGATTACACCTATCGGACTATAGGCAGTTCGTATTCAGTGGGCAGTAGGAACAGATGGACGAGGGCGGTAGATGCTGTATTGAGAACTGTCAAGAACTGGTTCTATGGACAAATGGGTAAAAAAACGTACAATCAATAATAGCGCAATCGGTAGGAGAAGATAAATGGTCAGTGAGGTGACAGGGCTATTTGGGAGCAATAGCTATTAAGTACCAAACGATGTGCAAATGTACAGATACGGGCAGTCAGTCAGTGTAAATTGACCGTATACAGAAATAACGGCGCAGAAAACAATCGGTACTTTCGGGAGGTAAGGAACTGTCTTTGGCTGACGGCAGTTCCGCTTTCCCGTCACAGCGGACGCTCGAAAATTGGTGCAGCTGACACAAATTGCAAGCTAAGACGGCGGGCAACTAAATATTGATATCAGTCACTAGGGAGTAAGCAGACCTTAAGTAGGAGACAAAATCCGGGGAATGAGCGGCAAAGAAACGAAACGGGGTTATAATAAACGGGCGCAATTCACTCTACTCATGAGTAGTCAGAAAAGAAAAGAAAAATAACCACCGATCACCGTTGATTCACAGGTGGAATCGCCACCTTGAGAGCCGTACTGCAAATCTGTTCAGTCCCTGAGCTTGGATTGCACATACCTGCCAAGTATTGCTTAATTTGTGAAACTCTTAAACCAGTTCCGCTGTTTGGGATTTAACGTTTCGAGTGGACGGGAACCAGTAACTTTATATTCACGTAGACGGGGTCAGAATTGATCAGTTTTTTATTTCTCCCAAAACAGCATAACCCAGTGCTGTTCGACTCATTCCTAAGATTCCAACTGAAGGATGGTTTTAATCTGATTTATTATCGTGGCAACCGATTCGGTTCGACACAAACTTTAGTCATGTGCTTCACTGGGACGAAATTGTGACTGATGAATCTTCCGAGCACTGGTAGGAGCTGAGTACCAATAGTCTGAATTAGAGTTTCGCCCGGATGAGGCCTGAGGCTTTAACGCATTACCGCCGTGGTTCCAGCTTTCCGGTGACATATTTCCTCTTACAACTAGTCGTTCATTAGAACCCAATTACCATGCACAACAGGAATCTTGTCAGTACATTGAACGAGCAATGGAACTTAACAGTGTTTCTATGTGCCTGAAATCGCAAAAGTGCACGAAACAACGGTTTATTTTATATCATGTCAGTGGGTTTTCTGACCATAACTCACTCCAGGACACTCCAGGAGTTCACACAGACTCCGCAGTTTACCAAGCTGAAATTGCACAAGAGCCGAGGTGAAAAACTGCGGTATAAAATTTACCCGAATTGTCACGAATAACTGCATCGTCGATTAAGGTAGTCGTTAATGTAGGCTGAACAGTTGTTCAACCGACGCGCTATGGAAAGTTGAAAACGGAATTCCCACGAGATGTGCTTGGAAAATGTGTTTAAAGCGTTTTTGAAAGCCCATTGAGGAGACTTGGCTTCGTTTCTGAGCACTGGATGCCATGACAAGACCAATCACTGAAATCCCATGGGGGATTTTTATTCCCATGCATAAGTAAGCCATTTTCCTGTGTGTGCATGCGGTATAGTGGGATAGGGATGATAATTCCGCACGTTTCACTTTGTTTACAGATAATTATACCGGATCCATGGTTCCTTAATTGTGAAATTGAGAGATACAACTACGACCATTTGACCTCAACAATAAGCCCAGTGCTTGTGAAGACTAATACAACAGATATGGCGGACAAGGCCCTGAGACACATTACGGATACTGAAAGCAAACTGTTTGTCCTGAATCAAAAGCTACGGAAGCACCATCCAGGTATTCGATCTTCCGTGGACATACTTCGGGATGAAATATCCGGTGAGTTGGCACTTGACAAGAGCCTTGAGTTTTCAAATGAAGGCTTATTATAAGTAAAAAAAGATGATGTAGTTAAAACCTTACGGTTTAGTTTGGTCAAAATATGTCGATGAAATTTAAGTCTCCGAAATTTAAAGGTTGCCCGACGGTAACTGTGATACCAATCATAATGACCCTAATCGTAATAGTAGTAATGTCATTCGTACTGTTACTACACGTATTTCTCACTTTTACGATCCCGAAGCAGATGAAACAAAGATTCTCACGAGGCACGACGGAAAACTTCAGTTCAACACACGTAAGTACAAGAAAAGTAAGGCTGTTCTCTGACAACATACTCCTTGGAAAGAGTAGGTGAAAGTTTCTGTTCTACTCTGCCTTCCAGAAGTGATCATGTTCTATGAAGTCGATGACGATTTTGGTTTGCAGCTTGCAAGTAAAACGTTTGACAGCTCGAAGGAATTTCTCAAAAGACAAATACACAACGAGGTAGGATTCTTTTGAGTTTCGTCACAAAATTACGTGGTTCATATGTTCTAAATGGGGCAAACTAGATAGGAAATGTGGACCATCCTTGATTAATGAAGTGTGAGGCTAGCCCATCGGTTAATAAGCATTCAGTTATACATAACGCATGCAAGAAAGAGAGACACCGAGGGTTAAAAGTCTATCCAACGACCTGTCGCTTAACTTAAGGTTACTCAGCTCTACCACCCCACATCATGCAGATGCAACCGAACGTCACTGTGCACGTCATAAACATGCATCTTCTTGGAACTGTCGGCTCCATTTTGTGATTTCCTAAAAGCATTGAGCTGTCGAATGAACGTTGGGGCACTAGTAGGCCAAAAGTGTATACAGACTTCTAAATATGTAGCAGCGGATGCCTTGTAGTCATTTCAATTGTTATATGATCGTAATCGTCAGAAAACCATGCTGTACACCATGTACTGTTAAGGTGCGATCATCGACGCACCACAAACCTGGCGATTCTCATATTATTCGCCCTGCAAATCGTCTATCCAGTCAAATATCTTGTCTTGTCATTCAACTCCATTTTTATACATGAGGTCACTTCGCAACTGCCATCAACTGAGAAGCAGCCGTTGAGTGACAAGGACGTCTTTATATAGTCTATGGGTGGAAGCACATAAACCTATCTTTTCCGTCACTGAAACGAGCCGACTGACCTCGCGTGCTCAGTTCCCCTGAGCCAACAGGCTTCAAGTTACCTTCCATTACCCTGTTACTTTGGCTGTGCTGTCAGTTTGGACCTGTCCAAGAAGAGCGGTCGTCTCTTCTAATTTCTTGCAATTCCCGCCGTAAAATTTGCGCCGCGGACAGGTGCAACGATGTCGGCATAAGTTTTATGATTGGAAGAAGCCCCATCAAAGACAGTCTATACAGCAGGATAGGGGGTCCTGATCAGTTCTAAACCAATGCGTTTGAAGTATCCGAGCCACATCAACATCTGCCTCGTTGTGAAATTTAAACAAGGGACCTGTTAACGGCATTGAGAGACACACTACTGATTCATTAGGCAGTTTCCTTAGGCGAATCAGTTTGGAAGTTCAGTTAACGTATGTGACCCTTGGTAGTATCCGCGATAGCTCATCTGGTGGCACATCTTGTCCACCACGAAGAGCTCGGATATGGTCAACTTAGCAGGATATTCCAATGCACAGGTTGGGCCCCTCGGTGGCATGCTTATTCCGAAAGCAAAACGCAATGATAATGGCTATGGCAGTTAAGTACCGGTGTAACGGTGGGTACTACTGATGACGCATGCGAGTAGTATGTGTGTTCTCTTAACTTCGCCTTGATCTAATGGAAGGTGAGAGTTATTACGGAATTTGTGGAACTACTTTGCAGTTTTTGCTTGCAACTGTTCGATAGCCAATGAATATCCAGGAGAGTCCAAGAAGACGCGTTCGAGAAGAGGATGGATGTTCCGTTTTTTAAAATAACGTGCAAATGAGAGTTTAACCTTCCTGTCCAATAGTCTATAACCGTTTAGTTGGCATTTTCCTATTAAACGACTCTGCAGCAAAAGACCTTCCTCCTTACACCGGTGTGCGCCACTGGTGTGCCGGTGCCAGTCATCATGCTGATGATGATGAGAGAGAGATTGAGGTCCAAACCCAAGGTAAGGCCGTGTCCTCACTAGTAGCTTACGTTTCCTCACCTGTTTTGAATTGTTTATTTGCGAACGCATAGATTATGATTATCGATTGCTGGCGCTCATAGATACCCTGCCGGCTGTTCTTTTTGAGCTTCCTCTTATCTCGGTTCACGTAGTTTTAACGTGAAACCATTTCTACTTGCTATCCGAGCAATAGGTAGAGTCGAGGCCACATACCCAGATAACTTGACTAGCTCTGCTGCCCGAACCGATGTGTCTTGAGAGCTCTCAGCGAACACCTTCCATCCTAGACATTAGCCTTCTAAGGCGCTAGGCTGTAAGGTCACCCTTCTTCAGCACTCGTTCTTTGAAATGCGCCTAACTACCACCTCACTATCTCCCACGGATATAAAACTGACGTCCCCGGTCTTCATCGGCTGCTTTCAGCAATGATTCGAACATCCCTTCCACAAAATAGACTGATACAGACTTCGTGTTGCGTAGCACAGGTGGTTTAATTCGACTTTTTTGGATCTACCTGTAGGATGGTTCGAAAAGTGCAGAGTGCAGTTAAGTGGGACAATGAGAAATCACACGAAAACCTCGGTCAGAATGAGCGATATGAACACAAGGTAGAGACACATTGCGCGGTTTTTAGAGAATATCGATCCAATAATGTGAGCTGTATGGCCTGAAACGGTCACAAGATTAGCCAGATTAGGGAAATTGCCAGATATATTTTCCAATTATCACAGGCATGTGGCACTTCAAAGAAGATCGACCCATGTTCATGATTTTCTGCACACCTATCTCTGCCTGTTTATGCCCTTTGCTTTTTAATGAAATGAGTCACTCTTTGAATATTTGCAAACGAGTTTCACTGGTTTTTTACATTTTGAAAATGACAGGCTCGTTAATTGCCTTATCGATTCCACTCCTGATTTTAACCTGTGAGCCTTCAAAAATCTTCGAATTTTTTTCAACACAGCGCAGCAATCACTGGCGAAAAACCAAAAAATTCTTAAGAAAGAACGTTCCCTACCCTCTTGATGCGCCTTCAGAAGGGTGCACTGAGGGGAAAAACTTAACTTAAGGAGCGAACTAAGTATGAGTACATCGCAATTTTTGTTTCTTGCACTAAATCTTGTCATGATCTTTGGGCATTTTACCTCCCGATGTCCAGGCAAGCTAACATTCACCATTCTGTTTAGATTTCAGACAATCAGCATAAATTGCCTACTATGATCTACGTTTCAGGCATCTTCAAGCGTATCATCAACTGGTAGAAATACAGTACAATTCTTTTCATTCTTCACTATAATTTTTTGTGTTTCGTCCCTTCTCCGAAACATGTGCAGGACGAATCGGGCAGTTGAACCTCTGATCCAAAAGTCAAGTTGCCCAATCACTCAGTCGTAATAGGTTGCCAATTCTGAATCTGTAGCTCTGCAGTTAAATTACTGATTCAAATTTCAAAACACGAATGCTAGATCGGGACCTCTGGATACCTGAGTTGTTGTCACCAAACTTTCAAGAGATGACCTTGAAACAAAAGAATCATCTTATGTATTCGAAACAGCCGGTAAAGCAATCCAAAGAAATAAAAATAGGAAAAAAACAACACAAATATCACCGTTTAGGCAACATTTGCAAGTGTACAGATTTTTGTTATCTGTGATCTTTCTAGCTGTAGTGAATAGCTAGCTGATGGCATGTGGTTGTTGCTATAACGAGTGGTGGTCGTTCACCCATGCGTGTTGCATCAATCACGGTGAGTCACATGAGGTAGAAGGCTTGCAAAACCCCTGAGTACGCACAAGGCTAGCTCATGTAGAGAAGGCTGGTAACTGAATTGGTAAAAGATTATGACTCCAGTCCATCCTGGTAACACTGAACCTTTAAAATGAAGGGCGCCTTCAATTGCGAAGTAGCCTTAACGACTAACACCAACGAAGCAGTTACAAGATGTCAGACACGAAAGTAAAAACCTCATTTGCACAGCGTTTTTGGAAGTGAGCATTTTCAAGTGTCGTTTTGAACTTTCCCGGACGTCATTTCAATCCTTAACAGTAATGAGAAAACACTACAAACCGGCTCAGTAATTCTCATATCAGTCTTCCATCAGATGCAGGGACGGCGCTTGACAATAAGCCATACACTACTCGCGTGATTCATCAGTAGTATACACCTTTATAGCATAGTTAGTGAGAGGGCACTAGTGAACCGACTGCTACAAATGCGTTGTAACATGCCTTATTTTATCCCTTGGATAACTAAAACATATTATTGGACGGGGCAATTTCCTTTGACTGGAGCGTTCTTTCGAACTGATCTAACGAACGACCCTGATTTTCGAGACAACAAGTCTGATTTAGATTGTTCCGAATACTAGGACCGCCGACTGTACTCATTTAAAACCACACAATCTTTCTAATTTTGATTTTATTGTTCCAGCTACCCCCTAACCTGCTGAATAAAAAGCACTACATAAAAATTACTCCACAACGTCTGCTGGGACATCCTAAACGGAAAATTATTGAGGTACACCTTGAGTACATCACGGTAATAAAGCCAACGGAAATGTTGTTCCCCGAGCAATGGAAGGTGGGAACTCAAGGTGTTATCGATGCCCTCGACACTGCACACGGCGCCAGGACAAATTTCCAGCTACATGTTTACGCAGATCGTCGTAAGCTTTATTTTGTTTACCATGCCTTTTTCATTCAGCCTACTGATATTCTGCAAGTAACATTGAATATAAACGACAGGGGTAGTAAATTGGTTTCCGAGTTTCCCTGACGGGGCACACTGCTTACACGGACCCTTCGAAATTGAGCGACCGGTTACGCCGTTTAATTTTGTGCAGCGTTTTAACACGGATGGTGAATAAGTTCGGGATTCACTCCGGAGTGGAGACCGAAGTGATGACCCTGTACAAAAAAAACCGTGTTCCACTGACTATGGCGTTTCGGCTTGACACCTGTGTGCTCGAGTGTACATGCGGTGCACGTTTTTGCAAAGTTCTAGAATGCCCTATTTGACAGTTGCTCTGTTTTTGTGTGTGCAGAAGGAACAAAGACATCACCCGCCTGTTTAGTGCAACTAATCATATTTTATCATCGTCACTGTAGCCCGAAAGAGGGTAGTAAAAGATCAGTGTCTTTCACTCCTCATGGTTGCATGACAGTTAAACACCAGCATGTATTGATAATGTATTGCTGTCACTAATGATGATGTGATGAGTGACTAAATAGGATATTGCCTAGAATAGTGGGACAAAATGTAACTCTATTACAGCCTAGCCACATAGTTTATGACTCTGATATTTTGCGAGGTGCTCACTGCTGACGGTTCTCAATCAGGATGAAACAGTTGTACTGTGCTTCTAGGCTTTTCAAGATAGACTGGCTCCACTCGTAGGACGATATCTCCATTGGAAAATTCCCGAATCTCCTCACACTACCAACAATCTATAAGTAGTCACGAGGAGTGGTATAATTCATCCGATGAGTGAGACTTCCATATGAGAAGTCGTTGCTCGAGGAGCCAGTCAATACGTGTGAATACGTGGCTTAAATCTCCTGATTAAAGGTGAGCGGTGCTATCTTTTCTAAGTCCATGAGCAGTCGCTGATTGTTCAACGGCTAACTGTTGGAACTACGAGCCGGGCGGTCGGATTCCCATGCAGATTTTCTCGGCTTTTCAGAATATATTGGCTTCGCTGACAGGATCAAATCTCATTTAAAAACTACAAAATATCCGCACACTACAAACTACCTAATGAATTTTACGGTTCACCCGCCGTTCACGTGTGTGCTTGTCAAACGAGAGTGCCTGGCTAAATTGAACGACAATGCATCTCTGAGGTTGAAAGCTCTCCTGGGGAGGAACTATATCATCTTAAGTGGACTGCGGTGCTACCTGTATCAAGTCGGAAATCGAAACCATCTTCATTAAGCGAATATGCATTGGTGATTTTTTAAATTCAATTGAATACTTTGTGTTCGAAGTTTATTCTTCATGGGTGTCAGTGGATCCACAAAACCCCCGGACTTCATGTAAAACACTGTTACATTTGTTTCTCATTTGTTTCCACGCAGAGCGTCCAAACTTTCTGGGTATGTTTCCCCATCATCACGTTACATGACACCACTACGTTTAGCAACAGATTACTTCAATGTTGTTCCGTTTTTGTGCGTATCCAAGGCGTAAGGAAAATGTGTTAATTAGGCTAAAAGCTTGTAACTCCAGCTGAATTCGATCAAACCAAACAGATTCTTCTTACAAACCCCAGACAACCCATAAGTCCGACAGTGTTTTTTGACCGGAACTCAGCCAATAAAGCCAAGAGTAATCAACGCTTACTGATTATCTACCCAGCTAGCATTACGGCAACAACTATTTATTTGGGTATTCAAACAAGTACGACAATGCTATACGAAACAACTATTTCATATTACTTTTCATTCAAACAACAAAGCCAAGAAGTGTCAGTGGGCTTCCAGTGAAGGTCCCCTGGTTTGCAGCATGACAAGGTCAACGGCGCAATCTCTTGACAAAACGGCTCGGAAATGTTTTGTCTATCTTCTGCTGGGCTTCCACAAAATTCACTTCGACCAGTGCACACAGGCCGACATCCAGGATGGTACACCAGACAGTAATCTCAAAGTATGGCTGATTTTCGCAAACTCGTTGACGGCAACTTCCGTACTGAAGCGAAACAATGTTCTGGGACCATATAATTTTTGGGCCCAACGATTGGACGACAAACAAGCAACCGTCGGATATTTCAAATGTGTTCCGTCCCCCATTTGAAGAGTTTTTTGGAGTGCAATGCAACAGCCGGTCGAGATTGTAACAGCAATTAGCTCAGCTTCTCGATAGTTTCAATAGTTTCATTGGCGGTTGATGCTCCTCAGATTTTGTTAGTTTCACTGCCCACAGGAAGCATGTTGTTAGGCTTGAGTCGTTGCTACTGTCCTCCGCTTTATAAGTAGCATGGAATCAGGAGTGTTGGAGTCAACACAATTCATCCGCCATGCACCCACTTGAAGCTGAACAAGTGTGCCAGTCTTGAGGAAAAAGTACTAGTGCAATTCATATTCACTGTATAATTCACGGGCTGACTGGATCACGGTTGATAGAATTTAGTGTGAAGATTCACCAGTCTTGACAGTTGAGTAACACAGCCACCTGGCTTGTCTGTTTTGGACTTGGATGAGGCGTTCACTTGGAGTTTTAAATTCCTTGTATTCAGATCTTTTTCTACGTTACATTTAACATGCATTCCTTCAAGTGAAACTTTTGGATTGGCATGCATTATTTGGTATTTCATTCCCATACAATTTCAGTGTCCAGATTATTTCAGTTGGTAGTGCTAGGAGATTTGGTAATTTTCAATTGAGGTTTCGCCATTTGGGTGAAGCTTACACCCAAAAGCCTCTAATGACTGTAAAGCTGCTTTATCCTTACTGGGAATTCTGAGCCATGCGCATTACACTCAGGGAGTTTTGAACCTGCGACCTTCCGGTTCGTGATTAGACACAACCGTTTGGCCACGAGCGGCTGATCAGCAGTGTGGTTACTTCCCACTTGGGCAGGATATGGCACCATTCATCATTTAATCACGGAATCCACACCACCTAGTCACATGTGTTGACTGGCTTCTGGAGTGACGACTTCTCAGACGGAAGTTTCACTCATCTTGTGAAATTATTGTCCCTCTGAGCTACTTTGAGATTGATAGTAGCGTGAGTAGATTTGGGAATTTCTACTTTAGATTTCGCCTTGTTAGTGAAACAAATCTATGGTATGTTCCCAGACCCAGGTATTATACAATACGCCTCAAAACCACAGCTCTCCTGTGACTTGCGCGTTATTCAGATAGATTGTATTCTTAGCCAGCGATGTCATTGACAAGAATGCCAAACAGACTCACTGTCCTCGGCAAAAACCTTGAGGGCAGGATATTAGAAGTATCGAGTCATTTTCTCTGCGCTGTTTGGAATGTTTGGTGATCTGAACCTCATTATCTAGTGTAGAATCACCTGGAATATCCTAGGGCCTGAAATATATTAGTGTACGAAATCCCGAAGCCCTGTTACAGTGAATCAAACGAACCCGAAAGATGATACCACTGCCTCTTGGCAGCTGTTTGTCAATACTCGGAGCGGCAAGCAGCTCTGACATACACGGATTCTTCAACGAGCAGGAAAGTTTCTCTAAAGTGACCGTGTTGTGGACCACTCAGCGTTTTGTTCTTTCAGACCAGCAATACGGATCGTTCTTACGCCATTTTCCATCACTACATTGTCTGAACTGCAAACATCAGCTTAGGTATTGTTGCCTTGAAGATGCTTTCCGATTTGGCTCGAAGCCCCTTCAGATGTGTTGCGCACTGGAGGAATTCCGAAATAGCCTGGCCGTCTGTCTACCACAGACTTGGCACTGGACATATCTTTCATCTTACAAGCCCTTGCAATGATACAAAGCCAGATTCATCGAACATTATTTGGTTTTCTGATTTCACACTAAGTTCTTCAAATCTCTTCAGGCTAATGCTGAATCGAAGACAACCCACAAAGTTGAAACATTTTCGTTCTTCGGAGCGTGACCCACTCCCCCCTGTTATTAGAATAATAGGCATTTACAGCGGGGCAAAAGTTTTGGCGACGTGGACATCAATCAGGATATCGCAAAAATGCAACTTCCATCGACAAAGACGAAGGTGTTCAAGTGGTGGATGGCCTTGGCAAGGGACCACAAATTTGCCTCAGACATCTGATAAAGTCTCAAGCCCAAGGCTGGGAAACTATCAGGTCTTCGCGAAGATCTACCAGCAATAAGCCAAAAGCTGCAGATTATTTGATTGGCTTTCTGAGTGGTGATTTCTCAGTCGAAGTTTTGCCGGTCTTGTGAAATCATTCTACTTTCTGAGCTGCTTATAGTTTGTTGGTAGTCAACACATAACCACATGATTTAGTTCCCGTAATGGAACTAACAGTGGCGCTATACCCCATATAATTGCAAGTTACTCACATGGCTGATAAGCCGCTCACGGTCGGCCATGTAGGTGTTTGTACTATTAGCCAGGAGGTCGTGGGGTTGAACCTCCCTACCGGAGTTTTGTTAGATGCGCACTGCTGATTATTGTCGGTAAGGATGGAACAGCCGTGCAGTGATTTTCGGCTTTTAATTACAAACTAGTCTCAATTGCGGGAAGAAATCTCAATTCAGAACCATGAGTGTGATTATTAGTTATTCAGCAACCTCACTGTCTACCTGGTCAGTTGTTCCGGTCTAGTTATATTCCCGATCTACTACCCCAGTACTCGAAGAACCGCTTGGGTGCCCTATGTGTTCGTTGTGAACGACAGACTCATCTACAAAAAAACCGAAGGTCATCAGGGTGCACCAAAAAATGAAACTACGTAGAATAACTCTGAGCAACGAGTCCAGTAGCACTGGAACATGGAAAAATAGAAACATGATATGAGTGCATTTGTAGGTAAATTAAAAGATAGATTCGAAAACCAAATTACCTTGTCTGCCTTACATTTTTAGGACAGTTGGGTGTAACCAGGGCATAGGTGCCAGCCGACTGTGGTCAGTGCAGTCGCTCGTGGAAAATTTGCATACTAGTATGGGATTTAACCTAGCTTTGATAATCCCACACTCTGGTAGTGGACCGATTACAGATGCGTTATGGCATTGGCAACGACAAGGCACAAGGTAAACGTACGAACGAATAGACCTGATTCGGGAGTCGATCAGCAGTCTGTCCAGAATGGAAGGTTAATGGAACAAACCTCCCATGGCAAAAACATCAAGCCAGAGGAATTTACACTTGCAAGGGCTGCGGGAACTTAATCGATAATGGCTGGCGGTGATGGAACAGAGGAAGAAAGACATACGAGGAGCGCGTGTCATACAGCATCTTTGTCCGAACAACGCGCGAGGCCGACCTTTCCGAATGGACCAAGCCGCACGAAGATTCATACAGGATAAGTGCAATTCCAGGCGGACAGGGTTTCGCACTGCTCCACATGAATTTGGCGAAAACACATTGAAAACAAGCACGACATGAGCTACAATCAAAGTGCATTAGGGTCATTGGCAAGTTACAATGGGGACAGTGTGCCTAGCAAATCGAAATTTTGGTTATATTATCGTTCAGCCGAAATCGTTGCGCAAAGGCCACCTCATATTTCGTTCAGGCCGACATCCAAAATATTAGACCACGGTTCCCGTGCAAAAAGATGAATCATGTGTTGGATGCAAACAAAGAGTTCTCTTAAATTTTATGATTTAGGATTTAAATATGGAATGTATTTTAACAAGCTGAAGCATTACGCTTTATCAGATAAAGCACATTTGGTTGAAAAATGCAAAATTTGAGAGAATCATTTGGATTTCAACACCATCCTAACTTGCAAGAAGGTCTTCGAACTAGCCCATCCTTGAAAATGCACAAACGAACCACGGGATATTGAATTAGACCAGGTGGCCTTTTCGACCAGTTCGCCGCAAAAGCAACCATGTTTCCGTTCTCTTAAAACATGGCACACCGGGCCATGTCATTGACAAACTGGTAATGGTTTTATCAAAGTAAAATTAAGCTATTGTTGAACTGGATCCGCGTACGGACTAGCTGATGATAGAACAGATGGTCGGAACCATTCAAAAAATTATTAAGTTGGGCATCGGGATTGCGGAGCTCCATTCCTACCTTAGGTATGAAACTTTGGATAAAAGTTGTTGTTGACGGCGTTTGGAATCACACGTGACAGAAGAAGGAACCACGCTGCCACCAAGTCATGCAAAAGAGTTTTAAGTTAAAAACTCCCAGGTCAATTGACGTTCTAGTTTGTTTGGATTTTGAAGCCCAGGTCGGAAGGTTCATTATTATATGCGTAGAACTTGTACATGGGATAAAAACGGAAGATCACCATGAAATTGGCCAATCTTTCTCGTTCATTGACTGTCCCTCAACCAGGACAAGAAGCTGATCGGGTGGAATTAAGGTGTCACTGACGTTTCATGAAATGGCAAGATCGAAACTGTTGGTAAAACGGTGGAGGATCAGCGTAACATCTATCATAATCCTCATGCTAATGCACATCGTCCGCAGCAGCGTCAGTCACTTGAACATTCTCTCCTTTGTCATGATCATCATTGGTGTCAACAGTTTCATATCCTGAATCGAATATTATTCATTTTCAATTATTTTAGAGATGGAACTGGATGCCTTGGTGAAGAAGAAAGATTTTGTGGAGTATTTAAATGATTGTGACCTGGTAAGTTAATTGTGCGCAAAGCCTGATCATAAGGGTTACTTCGAAAGAAACTACCGAAGACAAATTTCAGAGAGGCCGATTCACAGAAGAAAACCTAATCACAGGCGAAGAGCCGTGTAATAACTCAGTCAACTCCGTCAATTTAAATCCTAGGTGTTATCGTCAAATTCAATGACGGGTCGGTGTTGTATGGATGTCTAGATTTGGTACAAGAGATTAGGGAGACTAACCTGTGATCTTATGAAAACAAGCCAAGGAAAGTGAAGAGTGTAGAATATTCCAACCTCGTTGGAATCATCATTTATCACCATAACATCATTTTTCAACACTGATGCTTCACTGAATACCATAGCATTGTTGTCTGCATGAATCATGGTTGTACAGGGGCTGGGATGCCTACAAGGCTCTCAGATTTCGACAGGAAGACGACTAGGGTCCTGCAACAAAGCCTTTGGCTCAAAAGCCTGGCTGAAGGGCAGCCGAGTTTGGTGGGAAAGGCCAGAGCATTACTATTCTTAAAGATCAGGTCACCACACATGTCCCAACCCCCAATCTGGAGGATCAAAAGACTGTGTCGATCAGACCCCTAAGAATTGAGCAACCTTGCATGAGGAAATCTTTGAATGTCGCACGGGCACCAGTCAGTGGGCCATGGAGACACACAAACCGTCAAACCACGGTAAGGTTCAGTCTCTACGTAAGGGATTCAAACCGTCCATCATTAGCTAATTCCCATAAGCATTTCGGTCAATCAGGATTTCCGCGAGTTTGGTATTATCGTTTCGTACAAGAGTCTGACTAAGATCCATTTATACAGCCTACATTAATAGTGATGGCGGGAACTGAGAAATAAAAAAACCAGTTTTGCTGACATCACTGCATGAGGGTGGAAAGATTCGGTGTCCTAGCTCATTTATGAGGTTCTTCATCAACACATTCAGTTGAAGAAGAAGAACCTGATTGAGAGATTCAGCTGGGATTCAGTTGAGCCTCCCGTGAAGACCAAATTGGTATACAGATGAGTGTATTTGTAAAAATCCGTGCAATCTGGGCTCAAGAAGAACACCAGGTTGATGAAAACTCGAGAACTGCGCCCACCTGATGCGCCCGAAGTGGAAGGGCCAAACCGGTTGTAGGCTGCCGAAGATTTTTCAGCAAACTTATGAGTAGTGTGTCCTATCAAAAAGCTCTACAGTGCAATTGATAATAAAATCGACTAGCTGTTGAAGTGAGTGGGAATAATTTTTATTAGTCAGGGTTACCAGTGATCCTGAAATGTAAGTCGGTATGGTTTCATAACTTGAACCACAAACCACCTCAACAGATCCTGTGCCATTTTCCCCCTATTCGGAAAAGAATGACAATTCTAACCGCGGGTTGGTGGAGACATTCCGAGAAACCTTTATTTAAATGAAAAAGCGTCTAGACCCATTCTTGGAATTGTTTTGTATGTTGAAGGGCATCATGTGAACAAATGACCCACCATTTTGGAGAATTCAATAAAATGCATCTTCTGCTGCACGTGGAACACTTGTGTACGCATTAATTTCGCTTTGGAATTCAGTCGAATTGTCTTCAGTGTTGTGTTGGTCGAGGTTCGGATCATGATTATTGGTTATCGGGCTCTCCAAAAACTCTTGTATTCAGCATGCACGACGTCCCTGAAGTCAGTAACGAGTTTTGTTTTATTACATGAAATTTTCATACGCATTGTGACAATGATGAAAGGACTGGCATGTGGACAAATCACACCACTTAGGGGCAACGCCATGTATGACTAATAAATAAACGTGGGTTGCCGAGGTGTTTCAAACCAGAATAACCATCTCAGATATAGACGTACACACTACACATAAGGCTGCTGAAAATCCTTCGAAAGCCCACGGCCAGTTACGCCCTTTTTGGGGCTCGTCAGGTAGGCGCAGTTTCCGAGCTGTTAAGCGCATCTCCCGTGCACGAATTACCACACAGAGGGAGAAACATTGATTTACACCTGAACAAATGAAAGATGAAGTGATTATTTTTTGAAGACCACGTGCCAGATTTGTGAACATCTCACGGGGTGATTTGAATATTATGATTTCTAATAGTTCATTGGAAAACGACTTACATGTCAGTAGTTACTTGGGTCTATCTCACTGCCAGCTAGAAAACATCGGGGTTATAATCCATAAAATAACATGACGTGTTTCATTTTGCATACAGTAAGGACTGTCTCAAATCACCTTCCCCTACCTCGTCAGCACCCAGACAAGTAGATCCACACAGTTCTTTTCTAACGTCACTCTGGCTTAGCCATATTTACTCAACCTAAATTCACTTTAGACTCTTTTTGTACTTTTCTTCCTCCCATCCAGCTGGACGAAATGCTGTCTTTCCTTGAACCCGGTTCATATGACTGTTTTCCACAGCTTCGTCATATGGACGCCGACGATAAAACCTACTTGCGAGTGAATGTACTGTTCCCCGAAGCCGCACTTCAAGCACCAGGAATAAATGTGAATTCTGATTTGGAGTTTACGGGACTGCTGAAGAACAAATGGTCTGGAAACCACTATGCGCTTTACTCATTTGGAAGGGGCCCAGTCTATGGTAAATAACGAGCGCGACATCTTGTCTACTCTGACTTTCTAACAAGCAGTCACTCAAATATAAAATCCATCGCATGGTAGCACAAGCATCATAGCCAGAGGATCACACGGCTCGTAATCACTGTTTGACCATATGATGTATATCCAAATAGATCGAGTTTCGTATTCACGCAAATTAAGTGTCCCTGAGATGAGAAGTAAACGGCAGCTGTATATTTTGGCGAGCATAACCCATAAGTGAGGTTTGAACTGGCGCACTGTAGACATACAGTTCCATTTGTATACGAAAAATTCAAGCGGCAAAATGCTTCTGATATCGAAATAAGTGAAACAAACAAATCCCAGGCTGGATGTGTGCAAATCCGTTTAGATAATAACTGGTCATTTCGGCTAGGTTGAAGTTGGATGAATATGATGAATACAGCAATATGTTAAACAAACAAATATCTAGATTCAGTATATTGAAACAACCCGGAGGAGGAGCTGTGCAATTTTCTCATTCTCATTTTTCTCATACTTTCGTCTTTTAATTGGAAGCTAATCTAGGCTGAAAAGCCGGGAGGCAATGTACAGCTGTTTTGTCCTTATTGGAAGTCATCAGCGGTGCAAATCTCACGAAATTCCAGGAGGGATTGTAGAACGCGCGGCATTGTGGGTAGTAGTTTGAACAATTAACAGTTTGCTAAATACACTCATTTGCAAACAAATTTGGTTTTGCGGGAGACTCACCTGGAACCCAGCTGAATCCCTCGTTTATGATGGCTATGAGCGGCTGATCAGCAGTGTGATTAACTCGACATGATCTAACACCATTCATCCTTCAATCACGGGATCCACATTACTTGGTCACACATGTTGACTGGCTCCTCTAGTGACGGCTTCTCAAAGTCTTGCGCTTCTCGGCTTTTCAGCATAGATTGGGCTTCACTTAAAAAACAAACTAACTATTAGATGTTCCTAATCTCACTCTGCCAAAAGCTTTCAATTAATTTAACGAGGCTAACGCATTGATTTAACCTATGGATTACCACAGTGACCAACAACCACGCAGATATCAGTACGAGTTCGAAAATTTCGGAATCTGGGATGAATACTGACAAGCACGAGGAACTCTTGGGAACACTGAACTTAACACGAAAGTTACCTGAGATTCGGAGGCAAGAAATGAACTTTATTTGGTAGTTGGTGCCTAAAACACGGTAATCCAAAGTTTTGTTCCAAAACCAGCCTGGAAACTGCTCTTATTTTGGATCCGAATGGTAGAAAAAGAAATGTGGAAGACCACTGAATTACAGCTTTCAGAAGAGAAACATCAGATTGGAACACTGACGTTGTGTTGTCGATGATTTTCGGGATCTTCCCTACGAGACTGATCCCTGGAGCCATTTGGCAGTGTGATGGATGCATGTAATCAGGTCTATGTCTTTGAAACTCTTTGACGTCTGAATGATGATTCAGCATCGCTAAGCAACCTTTTTATTTATGATTACTTTCGCGATCACAACCCGCGATTATGATCTACCACTGACAGTAAACATTGGTGGCTTTGAGGCAGCGTTTTCTGGAACATTGAAGTCTAGAGAACCAAATAGCCTAAATAGTTTGGTTAAGAGGATGTAGAACCTCCCACGCTGATGAAAGGCATAATGCTCATTCACTGTGACAGGAACGAATTAAGTGGTTACAAGTTATCAGACACGGAAGTAAAATACTCATTTGCACAGAGTTTTTGAAAAAACACCACTCTCAAGCGTTTACGTGAGCGTTTCTGGAGTTTTTTAAACACCGGAAAGTAATGAATAAACATGATAAAACAATTTAGTAATTTCTAAGCCAACCTTCCACCGGATTCAGGGATGGCGATCTGCAATATTTGGCCAGATGCTACTCGCGTGTTTCATCAGTAGTATACTGCGTTACATTTGGTTGAAGGGCGCGTACAGTGTCGTCTTGGTTGCTACTGGAATATTTATACGTACACATCGAATTCCGCCCCATTTGTGTGATGCATAAACACTAGAAAATGGGAATATCTGTTGACAGGAAACTCTCACATTAGGAAACGTACAGGTCCGACTATCAGAGATATCTTCATCTTGGTCCTGTTGTCTTCTGAAACGGAATCACTGGGTTAAAAGTGCTCTACGCCGTCGAAATAGGGTTACTAGTCGGCTGTCAAATTTAACGATTGTTTTGCAAGTTGGCTGTATTATCATATGGCATCGGTGTGATCTTCTCGAGTACGTTTCATTTAACCTTGCTGTCACTCAGCGTACTAAGTCCCAGTTTTAATACGGTTTAAAAGTGAGGAACGTAAAGTCTAAAGTTGGCATGACGATGCTGACCAGCAGATGAACAGTGAGATCAGAACTCTGGCAAAACTGGGCACATTTTCATGCTGCATCATACTGCACTTACCTGATGTCGATTTGCTTAGGAGATTCCGTAACAAATTACAAAGTAGAGAAAACTAACTTGGTCCGTACAGTGGATTTGAAATTCGAAAGAGCTTAGTTCCTTGCTCCATATACACAGAGTACGTTAGATCTGCTCTGGGAGGACCCTAGTGAAAGGACTGAGATAAAAAACAAATAATCTGACAGAAACTGAAGTTCTAAAGAAATTTCTCTATACGCGTTCGAACCAGAGCATTCAAATAGACAAAACTTGTATCCATCCACTAGCCTAGGCTAATTACATATGCGGTGCTAGTGAGAGAATGCCAGATGAATCAGTTGAAGGAACTTTTAACGAGCGAATCTTGTAATTTCATTTACTAGCGCGCCCCTTAGAAGATTCAATCTGAAGATCATGTGTCCATCCAGGATAATTTGCTTGCTCACTTGCAACTGACATGGATTTTATTTGGATTGCACTGGACTAGAATTTGGTCTCAATGGCTTGAAAAAGGCCTTGAAACTTCTAACAGGGCACTGCTCGCGAGGTCGGATAGATTCTATCAGAAGTTGACCAGCTGAGAAGTTCAGTCAAGTCGTTTGAAATTAGCCGTCCGGTGCCGACTTGTATAGATGTCGGCCTGCAATCAACCATGTAAAAACAATTAAATTTCCACGGCCCAGGCTGTCGCCCAGTTGTGATATGAGAATCTCCCGACTTTTCACAAACACACACACAGATACATCCACTTAGAGGTCCAAACTGACAAATGTGGTGTGAAATATGCCATTGTATTCTGTTCTTTATCAGCTTGAAGTGTGTTAAATATTTCATGAATGAGCTGGCCATTCCAGAATTCAATGAAATCGTCTGTTTTCAGTCTCAGCAACTTATAAACCAGCGTGGAATATTTCAATAAACTGGAATATGAGCTAAGCATTTTAATTGCCGAAGACCTTTTTTAATTCCACTGTAGTACGACAAAGTATCTTATGTCTGCGTTTCTCCGGCAAGTACTCGGTTGAGACGCGCTGCATAACAGAAGGCTTGAGATTAAAACGCAGGTCCATTGATTTCAAAATATATGGATTGTATATGCATCACTCTGAAAAAAGAGAATTATCCACTTGTGTACCCAGAATAGCCCGCTAGAAGTGCGGGCAAAATATGTGAAAATGCCTAACTGTTGACTTTCAAGTACGAATGATATCTCCTATGGTCTGATAGGACCCTGATAAGTAGATTCATCTCCATGGCTAGTGAGTTGCTCTGTCAGGTTTGTCTTTCTTTCTTTTTCAATGCAGTAATGGGCGGATTGTTCTACCAATTTCTTAGAAATATTGCCTGACCAGTTAGTTGTCCTCTTAACCAAATTATAGAATACTACAGTAACGCCGGGGACGAAGGCTACTTCAGTAAGTACATACACATATATGTGGCTCCTACCGCTGTAAGTAGAGGAATTTCCTTTAGCATGACGTATTGGTACAACGGATTGTCAATATTCATTCCTGATGCACAGTTGTTCACGTCTCTAATCCACAAAAGTCTAACTGTCACAATATTTGGATGCCGTTTTCCAGGTCACTGCAGAGGACATGAAGGTGCGACTTGGGAATATTAAAGATATTGAACTAAACATTCTTCAGAAGAGCTTGAACAAAACATTGGGACGTGGCTAAGCCTATGGATAAGGATATGTATCCGCATATCGGTTTCAAGCATTTTTCACCTTGAATGGGCAGACTGAGGTACATCATATTGTGAAATCTTACTTGATCTTCTAATGCATAAGATCCATAAGCCTGAATTGCATCGGAAAATAATGCTGTTAAAAAACTATCAGCCCTTCGAAAACAGAACGTTTGTGAGCTCTTATGTACTGTAGATTTGCAAGCAACTCTCACTGAAACTGCAAGGGTACTGATCTCTGAAATTTGGGCCGCTGATCAGGTGACTACCTTAGGAAAAGTATTCGATCAAGTTTGGAAGTTTACTTGTCGAGTGTTACAGTTTTTGTTCGTCATTCTCATGAAGCACACGACATTTACTTAGAGCTTTCAAACTAGTGAATGCAGAATTTTTGCACATCTCTTTTAATATCTCAGCCCCGTGAGACGATGAGGAACGTGACAAAGCCAAAAACCACGTGGATGCGTCAGATTTAGTACTTAGTTTACCACGTGAATAAGATGCGTTTGTTTGCGTGTTTCGAGAGTGACTGGAGAATTGTGTGCAACCAGTGTGTTAGTGTTGTGGTTGCAACGAAATTAACTTAATGATCAGGTGTCAAGCACTAACAAATGTCTATTTCATAAGAATAATGATGATTGCAATAGTTAGGTGCACCTTGATAAAAATAAGTACAATGCGAAAAGTGGATTAAACGAAAAAGTGACTTATCGTTTGAGGAGAGAGAGTTTCTGAGTGAAATTCCGGACACGGGACGTGTTTTCTCTGCAGTATAGCTGCTACACGTGTTCCGTAGTTGGCCGTGGAGACTTGTGGAGCTCGGTTGATGTGCGCGCGTGGTGGACCGGGTTGCGTGCCTATTTATTGTGTGCAATGTGAAGAGAGGGGTGTCCATTCTTGTTTGATAGTTGCACGAATATGAATACAACTCGACCTGTCGTTGAAGATTGTAAGCCTGGCGCGTGACGTAGCTGGTAGTCGCGTAAACGAAATGGATATGAAATTTTAGTGTGCATGTTGTCGGTAAAAGTTGCAAGTGGGACAGGAATTGTTACGTGATTTGGATGTTTGTGATGTATGACCTAGTGAGTGACCGCAACAAATACTCCCTCCCTAGTGAAGGAAAAAAGTAGGTGTTGATGAAATAGTAAGTGATGTTAACCTGCGACAAAACGGTCTGGCCAGTGTACGTGTCTACCAGAGCGAGTGATGCGTTGATTAGCTACATGAGTGGCAGGTGAGACAGGTGTAGACGTAAAAGAGTGGAATGAATTTGTATTACTGATCGGATTGTTTAAAGTCGGCGAAGGAGTACTGTATTCAGCGTGTTCAGCGCGTGCCGGTTTAAGGCGATCAATGAATACAGTAACAAGTTTGTAGAGTACTTGGACAGTGAAGTGTTTTTCGGAACGCAAAAGAACACAAAAAGGATCATTGTATGGAGGTTGTAAAGGTAGCTTAACACGGTTGCGACGTATGAACACATGGGAACAAGTGTCAAGGTCTGGGGCGATGTAATATGGTTTGTTCGGTGTCGGTAGTGAATAATAGCGCAGTTGAGATATTTAAGTCTTTAAATGGGCTACGTAATTGGCAGGATCGGTAGAAGGTTGAGAGTCTGAACTGAAAAATTGGCCTGGTATACGAAGAGTTGTATCAAAAACTAATTCTACTGCTGAATAATGTAGAGAAGCACAAAACGTGCGCAAATGTAGAAGAATCAAGGGTAATTGGTGGTACCAGTTGGGTGAATGACTGTTTGCTCGAAAGGCGGTCTTTAAGTCTTTGAAAAACGTTCCACTAGACCACTTGCCTGAGGGTGGTAAGCAGCGCTGCGAATTCGGCTGCATCATAGCAGTTCGGTGAGGCAGTGAAATAGTTGGGATTCAAACTGAGAGTCACGGCCTGTGGCAATTAAAGAAGGGACCTCAAAAATGGAGATCCAGGCGTTGCTGAATGCCCGGGAGATGGTCTCCGTAGAAGTGTCGGGTATAAGGATGGCTTGAGGACATCGCGTAAAACGCATGGCACAAGTGAGGAGATAAGAGTGACCATTGGATGTTGGTAGAGGACCGACAATGTGGAGATGAACATGGTCGAATCGGCAGTCTGGTGTGGCAAATTTACCGATGGGTGAATGGGAATGGCGAATGACCTTTGAACGTTGAAATGCAAGACAAGTTTTTGCCCATGAACACGTGAATTTTTTCACATTCGGCCATACGAAACATTGAGAAAGGAGTTTGAGAGTTGAGTGTACGCCGGGGTTTGAAAACTTGGCGGCACATTGCTGGTGGAACGATAGATGCGTCAGCGAACGAATGCAGGAATAGTGGTGCCAAAATGGTGGAAGATGGACAGACGCGGCGGTGTTGTTTGGTGCTGATGCCATGGAAGTGGAAGATCCTCTGGTGCTGGAGAAAACTGGATGGCGAAACTTGTGTCTAACCAAAATGGTAACGAAGTACAAATGAACGTAACCGAATCGTCGGGTATGTCAATTACTAGTTGGCTCACCAATGGCTGCAGCGAAATTAACTTCCTGATCAGAAGACTGGAAGCACTAACAAATATCTGTTTTATAAGAATGATGATGATTACAATAATTAGGTGCACCTTGATAAAAATAAATTTTGTGCAAAAAGTGGAACATGCCAAAAAGTGACTTATCGTTGGGTGTTGGTGTGATTGAAGTTGAGGGAACATCTTGTGCTGGAGGATCTGATATGGTATAAGTGATGTGTCAGGCTCACCAGTTGTTAGTGCTATGGTTGTAACGTAATTAACTTGATTATCAGAAAGTGGCAAGCACTAACAAAGTATATGTGGAAAAGACTTTATGCTAGATTACTATACAGGCACTGTAACAGTGCCCTTACACCTGACTGCGTGCGAGCAGTTGCAAGATGATTTTCCAATGGAGCCTCCAGACTTCCATTTCTTTCTGAACTCACTATGCTTTTTCATTCGAAAGTACATCCAAAATCACTTGAAAACCATTATCTACCACCTGCTTGCCGCAGTATCGTCTGTAATTTCAGCTGACTGATACCATTTGCCTTCCTCTCTTTATCCAACTTTAAAACGCGAGTCGTCACAATGAAAGGATACAAACCCAGTCTAGCGAAGTTTGGGGCGCAAGATCTGGAGAGTCTAAATGATAAAGCCTCACTAGAGTACAGCAGACGAGTCTTCCGCGACACAGTAAGTAAATCTGTCCGACGAATTGACACTGCTGACAGTCTTTGTTGTTCTGATGGTGTTTGATAACGATATCCCAATGACTTTCCAACTGGATAATCGGTACCGAGGTGGAGAACAGCAGGTACTCAAATAAATATCCTGGAAGACTAACAATGGTCAATCTAGTTGTACGAAAATGCCATAGTTTTGGAGACAATATAGTCTTCTAGCTAGGGTACCTCTCCAAAATGTGCACGGAGCAAATGGAGAAGTGGTGACTTGATCATCATGATAAGAAATCTTTGCCCAGGAAAACTGAAGTCACCCGAATTCCTTCCCCCACTGGCTGATCAACGGGGTTGTGGCTGGTGGGAACAGAACTATGTTTTATCGGTTTTGTGTGCGTGTGTGTAGGTTTACGAGGCTGTCGCATGTATCCATCAGCTCCTGCTTGTGTGACAAAGCAGGCCGAAGCAGCTGATTGGTATTTCTGCGCTTTCGAAACTGTCTATATAGACATCACATCGGAATGACCAGGTGGTTGTCACTTTTACTTGAAACTGAATTACTTCTCTCACAATTGCCATCATCGCTCAGGAATTCATACTTTTTCCTGGTTATTTTTTTAAGTCCCTCCAATATTCCGTTTCAAATGACTGATCCGTTTACGAAGGTTACAAAAGGAACCAGTGGTCCGAAAAAGTCCCTTACAGTGGAACGTTTGCGAAAGCATCGTTGGTTTACCACGCAGAACGGTATGATACAGAGCGCATACACTGGATGAAACAGAATGCCTTCAGGTCACCTGGGATGAGCAAAGATGGATTAGAAAATGATTTGTTGAATTCACCCGAACCTTTACGATCTAGTAGAGATTTCCTGATGTCAGTCAGGTCAGTCTTTGCTGAAGGGAGGAGAAGCACGATACAGCTGTCCCACCCTTACTGGGAATCATTAGCAGTGCGCATATCACAAAACTTCAGAGAGTCTTCAACCCGCAACCTTCCGGCTAGTAGTATAAACATCTAACCGTTCGGCCACGAGCGGCTGATCAGCAGTTTTCTTAGCTATCACTTAAACGGGATACGGCGCCACTTACCCTTCAACCGAGAGAACCACATCACGCGGTCATGTATTGACTGTCTTCTCCAGTAGTGACTTCTCAAGGGAAAGTTCCACTTATCTTGTGAAATTATTCTTCCTCTGAGCCACTTATAGACTGATCATGATATAAGGAGATTTGGTAGTTTTTTCCATGAGGCAAACTACTCACAAGGTTGCTGAACACTCTTCGGCAGCTCACGACCGGTTTCGCCCTTCTTGGGGCTCATCAGGTGGACTATCTGGACGGGACTCCATCAGGTGCAAGAATAACGTCATATGTACAAACAACCCACAACTTTAGTATTCCTGGATTTCCAAGGCGCATTCGACTCGGTTGACCGGTCTGTTCTTCTTGATACGCTTGCACATCAACGAATGCCTCGGAAGTTTGTAGACAGCATAATTTCTTTGTATTCTCAGACTTCTGGACGTGTGAGAGTATACGGAGAGTTCTCCAAAGGCTTCCGTACACAAAGCGACGTTCGTCAGTGGTGCCCACTCTCTCAATTCCTATTTAATTTCGTGATAATGAAACGAACGCTGTAACGTCTTCAAAACCCAGTGTTCAAATGGCAGCTGACGAAAACCTTGCTGATCTGGAATAATCAGGCGACATCTTTCTCGTCTTCAGAGAAGAGAAGGCGTAGGTGTTTTTGGATGAACTGACCAAAATCATCCCGTCCTTTGGTATGCACTCTAAACCCACAAAATTTAATGCCATGCTCCTGGACATACAGTCACTGAACACACCACTCACAATCTAGGGAGAGGCACCCGAGGTTGTGAAGCGTTTTACATATCTTAGAAGTTGTATCAATTCTGATTGTAGTGTGACAGCTGAGGTCATTGCAGGAATCTGTAAGGCTCGGGTTGCGTTTGCTAATTTGAGACACCCATGGCATCAAAGCGGTATATTCCTGAATCTCAAGGGGCGTGTGTATCAAGCTACAGTGCAGGCTGTTTTGTTGTATCGCTGTGAGACGGCCTGTTTGATCATCGGAACTGAGACGTCTTCAGATGTTCGACAGCCGTTGTCTCAGAACCATGGCTTGTATGGGTTGGTGTTGGCTAATCCGTAACGGTGCAATAAGAATGTGAGGGTTCGGTTGTACCACGGAGACTCCCATTCAAGAATGTGTCCAGCACCAGAAGCTGCGCTGGTTAGGTCTTGTATTGCGCGTGCCGAACCATCGTATACCGAATAGAGTGCTGTTTCCGGTGTCCAGTCAATTACGGAGAGTCCGGAAGCCGTCGGTGCCAGTCACCTTCCAGGATGGGGACCGCGAAATCCCCACTGCGCCTGGTTGAAGACGCTGCAAGATATGGCTGCTAATCGATGTGAGTGGCGTTCTTGTTGTCAGTTTCCATCCATATTGCCTAAATGACTATCTGGAGGTATAGGCATCTTGGAATGATTGTAGTAAGCTAGCACTATGTCGTTTCCCCGACCACTTTTATTTTTTTCTTCACAATAAGGCTTTCAACAAATCATTGCTGTATGGTAGCGGAGCATCAGCGTCGAACACTGATGTCATGCTGACGATGATGGAAATGATTTTAGTTAAATGGTTGTAAACTCGTTGTTTTTGTGAGTACAAATCAGCAAGATATCGACCAGGTGTTTGAAAAATCTAGTTTTTGGCTTTGAATTCTACACGTCGTCATTTGGCATTCTGGAGATGAACTTTGAAATTTTCGTTTTTGCACTTCACGCCACATTCTGGGGATGAAGAAGGTATACTATCAGCAAATGTCCCTGATTCAGTTACCATGAGGGAGCACTACCTTAGATTTGTCGCAGCCGTAGTGTCTTAGACAAAATGGACAAATTGGTCGTTACCGAACACATTTTGGTTGCTTCCATAGGAACGAACGTATCATTGATAATGACTGGACATGTGCGTTCGTTTAACTCCGGTAAATGAATAATCTATTCGGTTCCACTGAATTAATAACAAATTAGCTAACTACTTACCCTATGCAAAGAAAATGCAAACGTGCTTGAATGAATGATCTTGGAGCTATTCAAGTAGATTTGTTTGAGAGCAGACAATTTCCAATCACTGGTACAAACTTTCTTGGAAAGTACGAATATACAAGCCTAAAGCGGTTAGTGTGACTCCGAAACGGTTTACCTTGAGCTGTTGTGGCGCAATACGACTAATTAAAACACGAAAAATAGTGCACTTATGAGAAAAAATCAATTTTGTCTCTGTTCTCTAAACACACGGGGTGACAGTTGTTTCGCACAACAGGACTATGTGTAAGTGAAGAGAATATTGTGTATACATTGTATACTGTATTGTATATTTTTTGTTAATAGTATATTGTGTATGGGCTGCTTTCTGAAACTCTGTTTCCGTTTGACCAATTGTCACTGTTGTTTTTCATTAAATTCACTCGGGCACACGAAAAAAATGTGAAGCTGAGTCGCCGGTTAAAAATCAAAACACGTCAGATCAAATGTCTTAAGCTGCATCACGAGTTCAGTGAAAATCGAGTAATCCTACATGCCAGTGTTCGAATCAGTAAAGAAACCCCTTATTGGAATGAACAGAATCCTTGGATGGTTCCACTTGCCATTAGTTCAAAGCTTCGGAATGGAGGGACAAGAATGCTCAATGTCCTATGGCGCCGTAAGAGCAAGTACTTGATGCCGGCAGCCTTGGACAATATTGGTGAGTTAGAAGTCTCGTTCTCTTGTTGGAAAACTCATGTAGGTCAGGTAGTTTGTGTAGGTGAACATAACATGCCTAAAAGAAGACTCAGTAATCAAAAATGACAAAAAATACTATCAACTTTGTATAGACGTAATGCTCTACTCATAAGGCTGCTGGAAACTGTTAGACAGCCCACAACAGGTTTCGCCGTTCTTGGGGCTCATCAAGTAGGCGCGGTCCCCAATTTTCCGTCAACCTTAGGTTCTGCCTGGACCCAAATTGGGCAGATTTCGACAAACGCACTCATTCGCATATCAGTTTGTTTTGAGGAGTGACTCATCTGAAACCCACCTGAATCTTCCGTTTAGGAACATGATAACCGAGTAGTTCAGCTGGGTTCCAGGTGTCTCTCCCGTCGGCAACGCGGCAACACGTTAAGCATATTTACCACTTAAAACGATCAGTAGACGAATGTCCGGCAGCTTCGATGAATGAGACTAGACCGTTTCGTGAAACTTTAGGTGCAATATGCTCAGTATACTTAGAACGGCAGAGATCGTTACTAGTCAAGCATAGGATGAGCACATATCTCACTGCTTGACTCTAATTCTGTGTTTCACTCACTCTTTTTAACAATCAGATCAAGGGTCACCTGACCTGATCGATAACCAGCGGACGCTGCTCTTCCGTGAGCTGTTGATGAATATGTTACTGCTCAGAAATGCTCTTCCAACTTGCAAGGGTTCAGACGAGGAAAACGTCATGTATTTCGAAAGAAACGAAGGGCAAAACGTCCGGTGGTCAAGCCTAAAGAATGTCACACAAGTCCACCTTGAATTGTTCTGGGTTAATCTTAACAGACTGAATGTGTTTCTATCGATATGTTGTGGACTATTCTATTTACAAGCACAGAGTAGTTTCTTGTCTGATCTAACTCCCGCCACTGTGCTAGGACTGGAAGTGATCCTTCTGACTCGTTGGCCCAAAGAAACTGTACCATAATCTTGGGCTTTCTGTGCAGAATTTCGAATTAATGAATGGCTACTGCCAGGTGAATTACGCTCATACATATTACCAGCCACATCCTTCAGGCGAACAGAAGTGAATTCCATCTATCCAGTGCTGAAAAATTGGTCAGTGGGCATCCGCACCATGTAGTACTGCGGTACGTGTTCAAATTGTTTTCGAAGTACCCTCCTAGAGGACCATCAGTATTAATTTCTGACCGTATTCTAAGTACCGTTTCATTTCTCTTTCAGCTTTGTGCTGCGAAGAACTTGGTCTGTAAAAAGGAGTGATCTCACTGACGATTAGTTTTTTGGTGTTTTCAGTCTTCGTCATTCCGAAATAATCATTTTTGATTGTTTGCTTATTACCAAAATACGACGCTGCTGTCACACAGTGCCTTTTTATAGTGATCTGGGGGGAGGAGACGGTCAGGGGACATGAATTTCGGTGTTTCACAGTGTAGCTCTTACAGAGAGAGGCAGATACGACAAGCGGAATAAGACGAGTGCGTAATCGCTCTCGCTATGATTTTGGTGATGATTCTTGCTTCTGTCACCGCGCGCGACTTTGCTAAACTCGTAGAAGGAACGGGACAGAGAAAACGACGGGTGAAGGGGAAGCATTGGATTTAGGAGGCGGGTCATTCATCCTCTGATTATTCTCCTCGACTAATATCGTTATGAAAGCATTTCCACTTGATCATCTTTACGCCTTGTCTACTTGGACGGGCCATGATGTGGCAATGCGAAATGAAAGTTACTACCGTAAAGTTGAGCAATGTGAGATCCTCGCACCTTCCTAGGAGGGGTCTTCGTGATTCACCTTACGTTTGGAAGAAAACTTCGCAAAACGTGGCACTTAAACGATCCTTGTGGCGAGCTTGTGGTCGGACTTCCGAGTTTACGCTTGTCTGTTTCTGTGTTCTGGGATTATGTTGGGTGAGGTTCATAAAGAATGTTGGGTCAATCCCGCTGTTACTATGTTGCTCTAAAATGGTGCTTAAACGTGGTAATTTCGGCAGTTTTGGAGGGCACCGGCACCTCGCCTTTTGGTCTTATCTCTCGGGACGTACTAACGTCGGTTCTCTCACTTGGATGGCCCTAGCACAGTCCGGTAAGAAATACTAGAACAACCCTAAGTTCAACTGATTGGATGAGCGTAGCAACAAGCGTAGCGACTGTCACACGTTTCACACGATAATGGCCACCAAGCGAGGAGGATATATATAGCATTCCTGGTTCTGTTTTTTTGTCAGTAATTCCATTCAGAGGTAATCCAGATGATCATTGCCTTCCTCGGAATGATCTGCTGTGGCAAGATGTACAGAATTTCATATCATAAAGTTAGTTGCATTTGTCGAATTAGACTGTGGTGGCTCCTGTTCATCCAGACATGCGAATCCTGTTGGAATTGACAAAGTACGTTTATTGAACACCAGTCAGCTGATTAAAGAGGGAATACCACTGCGCTAGCCACCCGGGGCTAGTTCATCATTGTCCACTCTATCACAGTCTCAGTTACAGAGCCGCCAGTTACTCTATCAGCAAGCCGTGGGACATTCTGCCGTTTAATTATCACGTGATTTGCTCATAACCGCAAGCTGCGTCTGCCACGTGCCAATCAGATCATCCCACATGACTCTACTCACCAGCTACCTCGGGTCCAACAGATTACCGGTTATCGTAAATGGCTGCGTGAAGTTTAGAATGGACGTTCACACAACTCTTGGTTGAACTGTCCTTCTGTCTTGGCGCACTTTTTCTAGTGGGGCTACACGAACCCATCATCTGTGCATATCACTGTCTTTAATGGGTTTTGAACTCCAAATATTTGAAATCCGAATCGAGTGCGTTACCACTACTGACCCGGATTATTACATCTGAACGGACGTGCGTGCCCACTCTTGATTGGTTTGATTGGTTTGAATGGACTCAAATTCTAATTCAAGAATGAAGCCCCAAGTTCAAATTCTACCGCCATCACTTGCTGTTCAGAGCTCAATCAATAGAGAACAGCCTGAGTGGCAGTAGCCTGAACCTTTTCACAATTGGTCTATTCGCCCACAACGCTTTTAACGTCAGTTCTATTTGGCGTACTTTTCCATCGTTTTGTCCAGCGGAATGGCACGCACGAAAACAAGACAAATTGTCTCTTCTTGTAATAATACTAGCAATGACCGTTCAGCTGTAACATCCTTTCGGTGCATACTTGCTATGCTATCCGAAGGAATCACAAGGGCTGGCATGGAGCAGGGTTGCCTAAGTCTGGAGTGGAGCAGCAGAGTTGCCGAGGTTGGTTTCAAACCCCGGACATTCCGGTCGGTAATTGCGAGGCTTAACCACTGAGCTATCACCAGCCTGTCTCGTCTTGTGATACAGCAAGCTCAAGGCGATCTTTTGGAAGGGACGGGGGCAGAAGAACGCTCAGAATCTGGCAAAAATTCCCAGTTACTTGAGTGTGGATTTTGATGGCAAATATCTCTGTAAAAGGAACACTTTTTGTGGCATATATTTCATCTTCTGCGAGCCCCTGGAACAATGAACCTCCGAAATAAAAGAGGATACACTTTCTGATTCTCCAAACGAAAAAATGCAATGGAACTGTCAGATACCACTGACATAAACCTACAGGTTGATATTCACGTCAGATGCTTAAAGTCATAATCATTGCTGATCCACGATCCTACCACGTTGGCACACACTTCTTGGATGTACTTGACCGGGATTAGCAAACAGTTTGGCTCACAGCACCGGGAGCGTAGAAACATGCTACTGTCGACAGCACTACGATGAAGCTGGAGAGGAAGGTAAACTATTTGTCAATCGACAACGATACATTCGTTAGATTAGAATGCATTTTTATGGTAAAATACCACTCTTTGGGTCCTATTCGAGTGTGTCTGTCGCTCGTAATGGCCCAGAAAACGGACTGGTTTTTGGTCCCTGTGTTCTAGCGCGTCGCATCAATAAGTATCAATCAAGGACGGAAAAACACTTTGGCTGAAAACAGATGTTCTATCGCAAACTTCAAAATTCCATTTAGAACAAATCTTGCAGCCGAGAGCTGGTCACCCCGGCATACCAAACAATTCTTTCGTCTCCGTTTGCCACGAAGAATCATATCTGTTAAGCGGAATTCTTTCCGCTCTCTGAAAGCTGTTCCCTAGCAGAGAGGGGAGCTTGTCAACTAAACATGAAAAAAAGGTGATCCAGTGGGCATTATGGCATTGAAGTTCAAACAACACCATATGCGCTGGTTTGCACTCAATTTTTCTGACAAATCGTGTTACAGGTTGGAAGAATCCCAGGGAATTTTGGTGGTATTGAACCGAATACCTCTGACAGAAAATAGTAGAAAAACTTGAGTCAGGGTAGTGCGTATTCAAAGGATGGTTAAATATAGAAGAGAATCTCAGCAGCCAACCTTGCGTTTCGTGAATGCGTAGGAAGCAAACTATTTATGAATTACGGCACTTATTGTGCTGACTGTTTACTAGGCCATGCTCGAGCGCTTGTGAGGCTTCATGCGTGAGATAGCTTGTACATGTCACTAGGGATATAGGAGAATGGTACAATCTCTTTGAACCATAGTAGTTTCTTAATCTGTAACAAAAACATTTAAAAACAAAAGATATAGTGGATCCATATTGTAGTAACATTTGTAGAAACATTATTTTCAAAGAAGTCGTAGTGTTCGGATGAGGATAAAAAGTCAGAAACACAATCAGGGGTTAAAGGTCGCGTATAGGAGTTTACAGTAATGGCTGCATTGTTGTACGGTTGCGAGGCATGGCCTCTGTGGACAGATGATGTGGGGCGCATTCAGGTTCTGATCACCGATGTCTCGGACGCGTTGCTGCTGTCGTATGCATAGCGAGGTAATTAGAAAACGCGTATTCTGTCCTGCAGCAGGTACTTTGATCGTGGGAAACATCCAGCACCAACGACGGTGGCTTGGCCATATGCTACGCGTGCCGGAAAATGGTCTGCTTTGACGAGTGTTATTCTGCGTGGCTTCTTCGGAATGAAGCATATCCGTAAGGGCTTGGCTAGCCGTACCGTAATTAGGCTATCACCCGCCTACTATGGCAGACTTCTCATTACGACGATGCGAATAAGCAGACAGGTTTTGTACAGGACATCCGCTTAGAATGCGAGTGTAGCGGTGTGTACTACTGATGAAGCATTCAAATAGCTTATGGTCTGATGTCCAAGCTCCGCCCCCACATCTGATGGAAGGTGAAGGTTATTACGGAAATTACGAAACCGCTTTGCAGTGTTCGTTTATTATCATTTGACATTCAACAGACGTCCAGGACAGTTCAGGGGGACGCTGGAGAATGTTCACTTTTCAAAAATTCTGTGCTGATGAGATGTTTACTTTCGTGTCTAATGGCTTGTAACTGCCTAGTTCGTAGTCTGGATACGAACAACCGGAACGACGCCACGTCATGCAACATATTCCTCTTTTAAGTGCTCATCTACGAACCACCTTCCAGGAAATCCGGAAATTTTCTGGAGATGAGAGAATTCTGTTCAATCTTCGAAGTTTCGTAATGGTCGCCGACTCAGTCTGCACACTCGCTGGCCGACTGATGATACGTTGGCAACTCACTTTTTTCTAATCGATATAAGAACATTTTTGTAAAACCTAGAGGTTGATCTGCTATCGACTAACGATCTAACATCTAACAAAATCTAACAGATCTAGCTAACCGTCCAATGTCGACTGGTAAAATCATGGATGTCGAAACTATTACTTAAGTTACTTCACTATGTTATAGACCTAATGGAGGTATGGAAATTGAAATCATCAAATTTGAAAGGAATATGCTAATCTAACTATTTTTACGGTTTATTAGGTCCACAACTTTGGTCGATGCCACTTAGTAGAAATTGGCTAGGAAATTCAGAGATTTTGCACAACTTAGTATGAGCAAGGACTAATTCGGTGACGCTTAATACCACCGCAAGGTCTCAAGTGTAATCCTTATCCGTACTGCCCGCAGGAAAACTTTTGTTAGTGTCTTTTCTTTATTCAATAGGCCTGTTGATCGTAATGAACGAGGGACTGCAGATGACTACCTGGCCATCGTAAGATGCCTATTCACATGTATGTGAGTGTACGTGAGGTATTTATGCGAGCAGATAGAGACCACACGGTTAATTATGCCCTTGAAAGTTGCAGTCACTCATGATTGTGAAGTGACCTATTTGTTCACAGTATTTGCGGGGAAAATGTCTGTATGCGGAGCAGACTGTTTCTGTGAATGAATGCCTATGGATGTCTGGGCGTTGTTCGTTTTGTGACTGACGAAGAGTATTGTTGCAGGTATTTTCCCGTGATACAACTAGTCACGTCTGATGGTCGGATACATAATCGAGCGGTGTCATGTAAACAGTTGTTTCGGCTTCTTGTAATTCGGTTGTGATTCGGTTCAGGATAACTGCTGTTTTTGTTAAGTTTATGCTTACTGAGTCAAATTCGGGCAGGTCCAGTGAATTGGACCAAAAACATGTTTTGTCCGGTAGTCCTGATATGACAGAGCGGAAATTTGTTTTTCTACCCCCAGTTCAAGTCAGCCAGCATTCCTATCTGACTTGACGAAAACTGATCACGTTATTTCACAGAGTTTCATAAAATTTCCTCGTATAAGGAAAATCCTCCCCATCAAACGAAGAGGTTCTTTCTTTTCGTTAACGAGGGATAACGAGCCATTTTTGGATGCAGTATGCTTAGTAGTTGCATCAACGACAATCCAATACAACAAATCGAAATACGGTACCCATCCTATGAACCCAGCCTCCAACCATGCAGAATGTGCATAAAAATCCCGTTCCACAGAGATCCGAAGAAACTGATAGGAACAAGTCGCTTCTCGTCTCGTCTAAGAATGACGTTTGTAGAGGGGTGAAGTGTCTGAGGCCTCATTCCATTCCAAGTAGTTTCGCATTCCTAACCAACTGCGAACAACTATCACCACAGTGCAATATGATTTCCGACGAACCACTCAAGTTATTTAAAGACCGCCCTCAGTACAAATGGCCACTGTCCCCTCACGTATTCGATAACCTTGAAAATGGAACGAATGCCTGTCAGAATTGTCGAACTGCTGGTACCTGACTGGTTGCAGGAAATAACCGGGCAAACAATTTCATCTGCCTTATCATCTTACACATGAACTGAACAAAACAGAAGGGGAATAATTCACATGTGCCTTGTCGGGGAGTCACCATTGTTGGCAAACGTTTGCACAAAAAGAAAGTTATTTTTCCCCATCCGTCCTGGTTTCTCCATTTGATGTTCTACACTTCCGTTCGAAGTTGTGGGCCACTGGATTTAGCTCCCATTCGTTTCGCACTACATGAATAGGTAACGACTTGAAGGGGCTTGCCTACTGTTTTGCTTACATTAAAGTGCATATCCAGAGAGGCTGACGTTTATCTGGGCCGGGGTCTTGTGTTTTGTTTGGCCGGGCTTGATCTGTAGAGATATTTTTGTTGAATTAGGTCTGAAGATTATCCCTGTGGCCCGGGGGTCTGTACAGTTTCGGATGCTATTTGTGGAACACTTGTTGTGAATCTCCGCAAATCTCCTCCCTCCATTTCATCCACAAACAGGTTTGTCATGTGTGCAAAAAAAAACCAAAACCATTCTACTTAATGACGCATCTCTGCTTGCTATCCATGAAACAAGCCCAAACTAAGTCAACAACACAAGATTAGGATACATACTAAAGCGACATTTGTGAGCTCATGCTTGAAAACCCCATGAGAATTATATAGAGATCCGATTCAGGGCCATAACTCCCGCAGACGATCCGCCCAATAAGTAAGACGACCATACGGTGTCAAATATGATCTCTTGTTAACTAACTCAGAGGACTGGGCTATCATGATCAAGTACACTCAAATAAACTTGAGACACACTCAGGGGACGGGCAGCCCGTGAGAAACCAAACATCTGTACACGACTGTCTGACTGTTGACCATAGGCTGACAGCCGCTGTCCTTCCGTTTTTTATTCAAGGTCCCTGTACTCAACTAAAAGCAATTTGAAGTTAGGGAGATCAGAGTTACTTCCACAAGACGTTTCATTTATAAATCAGTCCATTGCTGTACATATTATTTGTCGCCAGCAATGTGACCGGGTCTACGTCCTTGTCTCTCTGAGTATTACGTAATACTTGAGTCCGTATTCGAAAAAGTTCACGCCATTACATCTTCTATGTCAGGACATCGTATAAAACGTATTCAGGGTACAGTCCTAGACGTTTATGGCTACCTAAGCCACAGCATAGTAATCGGGCTCTCATGTTTTGCGTGGCGAGACACTCTGTTAGTGCTGTGGCACTTCTATCAGTTGACGTCATAACCATGAGGGGACCACTTATTCAGCCACTGCGATAGAATTACGGGCATGTCTGGTAGCTGTTATCATGCTAATCCATGAACAAAGTTTCATCCGCTTGAAAGATGGCGCGCCTCTCAGAAAGGCGTCATCGGACTAAATCAGCGAACGCTCGATCAGGGATGATAGCAGATGTTTTATTACGGCCCAAGACATACTTAACACCACAGTGGAGGAGCTCCAGCCCCACGCTCTTACAGAATCCAACGTGAAGCACGAAGGGCTTACCGAAGAACATATTATGGTCTACGTTATCAACAGTAAAGGATGGATTTTAGAACACTGAATTTCATTGATCCAGCGCACCAATACATGTGGAAGAGATTCTTCGTGAGACATTAAAATTCATTTCATTCCCCTTTGCCCCCATGCGTAACACTGTAAGGCAGCGAAGCATCAGTGTTGAACACTGATGTTATGCTTTTAATGATGTTGATGAGTGCAAAATATACATAAATAAGAGGCCACTAACAAAGGTAAACGGTCTTGCAAATGGTTGTGATATGAAAACTGTCTCATTAAAAACTTTAATGCAGGAGAAGTTCACAAGCACACAACAGTTGAAATATCAAGTGAATAAGAAACGCGGTACTTTTCCTAGTCTGTAAATTTTTTATGCTTGATGGTATTATGTGACACATCTTATGTGTCCTTTGGACAGCAAATAGCACGATTTTGACCAAGTAATGTTCTTGAGAACGACATACTTGGGTCAACTGTATTCCAAAGGCATCGTGTAAGGAATTTTGCACTAACCTTATGATATCTGGAGTCCAGATATGGCTGGTCGGCGACCATGAATTTACTGGGCTTGACGGTTAAGAGCGACCTGGCCCACCAGTCTCTTTTGAGGTCATGACGTAACTGTCCATTGTCTTCGTGTTTTCGTGTTTAGGGCCATCAGTTTTATGGCCAGTCCATGGGAGAATTAGCATCTGTCGGCAGATAATGCGATCATATATCTTCAATAGTGAGAAACTGTAACGTAGCTAACTCGGCATTCTCTGGACGACTAGAAATGTGTCAGTTTTGTTCATTCACTTGTCGGTGTCGGCCAAGTTTTGTTCGCTATTCAACAAGGCTGGGGAATGTTCTCTCATCCGCCGACTGACCGTCTGACATATCCCTCTGCACAACAACAGCAGAGTGGACAAACCGAAATGCTTCGGGTGTGGATAGCTACTCCATACTTCAGGTGTAAAGAAATCATATATCATATTGTATATCAGCGTACGGACCAAGGGTGGGATGTGGCAGTGGGGGAGGCGGTCCCTGCCAGTCTCTAAGGCGCGTTAATCCGTTAGCATGTCCTCTGGAAGGTAAATTCAACAAAACCGTACTTCTGCTGTATTTCTGCTGCGCACGCTTTGGACAGACTGGTTGCTGACTCATGAGCTGCGCAAAAAATCTTTCAGGAATTCTTTCTGAATTAATAACTCCGTTTAATTGATCTTCGCAACGAATATTCCTTGTTGCGTATGCAAGATCTCCTCCCTGATTTGGAGCCACAAAACCGTTGAAATGGACGTACCGCCAAACTAGCGAAAATCGCATCCAGAAATGGAAATCAGCTGATAGATTCCGTCCAATAAACGTGCTTGATAGATGGATAGTTGAGCCTACTTAAATTGGTTTATAGGTGTCTGGTCGACTTCAAACAGTTCAAATGAGCAAAAATATCACTCTCCCCTGTTCCATTACCAGGTCTCAAGTGAGCTTGAACGAAAGTGGACATTTCTTGAGCAAGTGGGCGAAAATCAAAAATGTACATCTGACATGGAGCACGGTGACACGCAATCTTCATCTCAAGAAAGTTTAAAACGCAGTATTCCATTCATTTGACATCAAGGTCTTCATCAGTTGTTCTGGTAAAAAATTGGCATGTGTCTACAATACCTACTTTATTGATGGATTTCCATGACGGGTCCAACACGACCAACTGCGTAAACACAGTTTGTGCACCTGTGTCACAAACCACGTGACAACCACAGACCATATAACCGCTTGTTTTCCAACAAGATATGCTTTGAGCTGCTTGTTTATATAAACTTCCGGTGATTTTGCTGTTACGTAGCGTCTCTTTTTTAGTGTTGAACAAATTACCTAGTTGATCGAGTTTTAATACGGACGGAGAACTGGGCAGTAAGATCTGGCTGAATCCCTGTAAGAGAGAACCGCCTGCAATTTGGGGTTGGTTCTGTGGGTGCTCTCCCGAAAACAGAATCCCCCTATGCTTCTCTGAGGACGAGATTACGTATTCGCCGACCACACTATTCTTCTACGACAGTGTCTGGTCGACTAAATTTCCTTATACTTGTGGTGCAAAAACATCTTCACTGCGTACTCTGAGTGGGTGACCTAAATTCTTACGTACAATCTCTTCGCTACTTCCCAGAGGGCAGTAGTCTGTTAAATTAGGCACTCCACCGGAACGAGTAAGGGAGCAAATATTGCTTGATACCGATTACATATGAGCCATCACACTGACGTGTGGGTTCGCAGCGTCTATCCAAGGATTGACCACGAGGCATGTATAGAAATCGTTCTCTCTGTATTAAACCGTACGCAATTTCCATCAACTGATATCACTGAAGTGCGTTCGTTGGGGCGCAACCAACAACGCACCAGTGTCGGGACCTGCCGAAACCACGTTCTTCTCCGGGCATGGAAGAAAACGCAACCACAAGGAATGTGAGCATTATTGACAACAGCTAATTCGTGTGCCATACAACGAAATGCGAGATGAATTTAGAAGAAGAGTTGTGTCACTGGCATACAGCTTCACATTAGTAGATCTATTTCAACTTAAAAAACCTCCCATTAGCTACAATGAGGCAACAGGTAAGCTGACGGCTTCTGTTTCCTGAAATCCAGTGTGCACCCAGAACAGTCATGCAAAAAAACGAAGATAAGCACACCCAGAGTTTCCGGAGATGAATGGGTTCATATTGCATTAGTTCCCCCCCTTGTGGGTAGAATTTTTGAGTCAAAGGCTCAAGGTGGGGTACCTCAACTAAACCCCCTTCTTAGGCTTGGGCAATCGGGAAGTATCATTTGCCCTTGCAGCTCTTCGCTCACCGGCCTTCTCCCTCACTCACTCCCAACCCATCGTACAATGCAGTGCAATCAACTTATCTGCCAGTCCCCTAGCTACTGTTCCGTATCTTAACCATCGCCCAGAAAAATAAACCAAAAAAAATCACCTACTAACTTCAAAAGATCTGATCCACTTTGCAGCCTTTAATATACGTATTCTACGTCAAATTGGGCAACAGGCATCCCTTGCTGAAACCTTACTTTCCCTCTCTATCGAAGTATGTTGTGTCTCCAAAACACGCACACAAGACCCCACTTCGGTCGTGCTGCTGAAGCCGATTAGGATGAGCCCATATGTTCCACATTTCACTCTTCGGGCATCCGGTGATCCTGGCGCAATGGCTCGTGGTATCTACGGTATGGGAGTTGCACTCAGCCCCAAGGCTGAAAGCGCCTTACTGGACTGGATCCCAGTAAACAGTCGCCTTTGCGCTGTGCGGTTGGCTGGATCAATTAAGATTAACGCAGGTCGATGAGGTAAACGGTGTTTGTTTGTCGTATCAACATACGCCCCAACAGATAGCAGTTCTGAGATTGAGAAGGACGAGTTTTATCAAGATCTATCACAACTGCCTCGGTCGGCAAGAAGGACGGATATAGTAATCCTGGCGGGTGATATGGATGCCCAAGTTGGACGACTAGGTCCGGAAGAAGCACAGTTAGGTGGTAGATTTAGAATCGATGCTGAGCGTACGGATAATGGAGAGCAGCTTCTTCAGTTGTGTGCAGCTCATCGTCTGTTCCTGGCCAGTACGAACTTCCAACACAAACACTCACACCGAGTTACTTGGAGGCCACCTACCACAAGACAGTCGTGGACTCATTTGGACCATATGGCTATCAGTTACCGATGGAGAGCCTCAGTTAAGGATTGTCGTTCCTTCTGGGGTACGCAACTGGACTCTGATCACGCCATCGTGCGGGCCCGCTTAGCACTTCGCTTTCCGCCAGCACTAGGAGTGCCGAAAGAGAGCAGCTCCGTTCATCAACTTCGACAAGTTTCAGTAGCTGAAGAGTATCGAGCTGATCTGGCTAGAAAGCCACTGGAAACGCACAGTCATGTGGACGACAAGGATTGCTTGGAGGATGAATGGAGGCGAGTTAAAGAAGCAATGCTCCCAGCTTTCAGAATTGTTTGTCCAGCCCATCTGACTCGACTCAATGAACACTGGATATCTTCGAGATCAGCAGATCTTATTGCTGCCAGAAAAGCCATACCAGCAACTAGCGACTATGATGGCACACGCAGATCCCTGAAACACTGGATAATCAGGAGCTTGAAGAATGACAGAGGACGCTGGTAGATTTCGAAGGTTCAGGAGATGGAGAAGGCTTTCGCTGCAGGCAAGAGCCGCACCCTGTTTCATCTGATTCGATCAACGGGTCAAAAGAAGGCAGGTGTCAGTGAGACAATATGCGAAAAGGACGGAACAGCAATTCATTCCCTCAGTCGCCGTCTTGAGCGGTGGGCTGAGCACTTCCAAGAACAGTTCACCTGGCCTCCAACACAACCGCTGGAAGAACCAAGCGGGTCCGAATGGAACATTGACACCAGCCCACCATCAACAACAGAAATCCAGCGTGAGATATCATTCCTGAAGCGCAACAAGGCACCTGGTCCGGCTGGTCTACACCCCGCGCTCTTCACAGAAGGTGGCGAGGTCCTGGTGAACAGTCTAACAACGGTACTGCAGAAGATTTGGAATGAAAACGGAATACCAGCATAAATGGAGCTCCTCGACCGTCATTTTAGTTTTCAAAAAGGGAGCAAGAGTGTCGTGTGAAAACCACCGTGGTATCAGCCTGATATCCGTCTCATCCAAGGTGCTCTCTGGCATTACTCTGCGAAGGTTGATGGATTATCGGGTGAGACAGATTGGTGAGAAGCAAGCTGGGTTTCGCCGTGGTCGATGATGAATCGACCATACCTTTACCTTAAGACAAATTCTTAAACAGCGCCACTCCTTCAGACGGCCCACGTTGGTCGTTTTTCTTGACTTGAAAGCTGCTTTTGATTCTGTCGATCGTCAGAAACTTTGGCAGTGTCTGGCGATCAAAGGTGTCCCTTCCACATTTCTATCCCTTATGAGGGCGCTGTATGAGAACTCCTGTGGGTGCGTTCGAGCATACGGGAAGCTCTCGGCTGAGTTCACCAGGTCCAGTGGTGTAAGACAAGGCTGTCCTCTTTCCCCTTTCCTCTCCGACTTTGTTATTGATATGCTGCTTGAAATTTCTCTGCCTGCCTCTGAAACCTCGGGAGTCGAAATGCTCCCGGGACGTTCACCCACAGACATTGAGCATGCGGACAATATTGCTCTCTTTGTTTCAGATCCTTCCAAAATGCAAACGATTTTAAATAACCTAAATAGCTCTGCCGCACGGTTTGGCATGCTCTTCACACCTGCAAAGTGTAAAGTGCTGCTACAAGACTGGGTGGGCTGAAACCCAAACCTCATGCTTGCAGGCAAGCCGATCGACGTGGTAAATAAATTTGTTTACCTGGGCAGCTGTATACGTTCCGGTGGACTGGCTGGAGATGAGGTTATTTCTCGAATCGGAAAGGCCAGGGCAGCTTTTTCCAACCTCCGACACCTATGGCGCTGGCGTGACGTGAGATTGTCTGTCAAGAGAAGAGTTTACACTGCGGTGGTGCGATCCATACTGCTTTATGGATCAGGGACGTGGCCTCTACACGCAGAGGACATACGGAAGATGTCAGTGTTTGTCCATCGGTGTCTCCGAAGCATTGGTCAGGTCTGGTGGGAACATCGGATTAGCAATGCTGAGGTACGCCAGATGGTCTTAGGAAGAAGGAACTCTCCCGCGATAGATGAATTACTCACGCTTCATAGGCTGCGCTGGTTAGGACATGCACTCCGCACGTCAGAAGACTGCCTGCCTCGCAGAGCTCTCTTCGCCCAGCCCTGTGTTGAGTGGAAGCTACCGAGAGGTGAACAATGTATGACCTGGCAACGAAGCACGAAGACACTAACCAGTAAACTTAGTCGGGTCGGCAACTGCCGCCTCCCTGGATGGGGACCCCGGGAGTCAAATCACTAATGGTTAATAACATTGGCAGAAATGGCCCAATCGCGCAGTCATTGGCGCTCGTGCATCAAAGCTATCGCCCTCAATGCGTAGCTACCCAGTTCCAGAACTAATTGAACATGCCATCGCCTCCAAAGCCTGGCTGTATGTCTCACACTCTCGCACGTTCCGGTGATCGAAACTGTAGCAGCTGGAACCGATGTGCCTATGGTACACGGTTTATAGCTGATAAATTGAATTGAATTGATTGCATTAGTTCGGAAGGGAGAACAATCACCAAAAATGAATGCATGAATAAAGTGTCATTATATTTACGCGAAAAGGTGCATGGTGACCAGAAATAAGTTTCCCTACAGTATCAAGAAAACGGGTTCATTCTCGCGTAGGTCAGCCATATGAGTGGCTTCGTTTCTGGCAACCCTCGTCAGGCAGTTATCGAGGGATCAGACAAGTGGTCCCCCAAACGGATTGATGAATAATAAAAAATCTGACCATTCGGCTGTACGCTCATGATTGTTTGAATTGGTCAGAAGCCGGTTTGATCAGTAACCACACCTAATGCATTCAGTGGACTACAACTCTTGATATAAAGAATAATTTTCACAGGAACCAACTTAACCTCACTTTGGGTTAAAAAAACACCATTCATACGGTTGCAAACCATCCAGTCTCCATCCCATCAACCAAACTTACGTCACTGACGCGAAACGATTTGCGTAGTCGGGGATCAGACATACCATAAGTCTAATTGTGTTAAGATTACTTATTAAACTGACGATAAACGGTGCCCGATCTCCCTATGACTTGTTTTAGTGGAGCTCGCGAAGAACCTTCTAATGCACGATATTTCAGCAACAAACCATCTTTTTCAGTCCCCTTAAAGTTCATGTGGGGAATTGGCAACCGGATTGTCCTACCAGAACGACCCCACGCGCAACGGGTTATGCCACAAGCGGTTTGCTCTGTGTAGCGTGCAAAGACATCTAAAGGCCCTGTACCAAGTATAAACCCGAGGGAATGAAACCGGAGGATAAACAGGATGGGGTAGTATGAGGGCTACCTGTGTGATCAAAAGGTGACACGTAGTTGTCAAGTCCGTTGGGGACAGCTGAACACTTGTGATGCAGAGCGCATGCAGAGGGTCGTCTGGTGATCCGCGCTGCTAAAAACCCATATTTGCTACTACCTGTTTGACCTGTACAACATTGGTTACAGTGTGTCAGCTGTAACACTTCTGTAGAAGTGACAATCCTGAGTACCCAGAATGCTGCGCTGCGGCGTTTGTGGATATATGTATGCTACAGATGCAGAATAAACACATAGAAATTCAACATAATACAATACAACCAGAGTGATTTTGAGATAACAATGCAAACAAACGGATAACCCGGTAGTACAAACCAGAAGCTTTTAGTGGCGCAGCAGACAAACAGCAGTTCGACGCTAGTAATTCCCAGGACTATCGCGTGGATTATCTACCACGCGGTTCATATAGAGAAACTATCCACATCTCTGTTGAATTATGTTAGCTGTTCTTCGTCGTCGTTCAGTTGGTGAGGTGATTTAGACTCATTTCACACCCGGCACTAAAAACTTGGAAGATGAACATCTTCACTTCCCTGTACTGACAGTTTTGTCAACCTTTGCTAACCAACTAGACTGATGACCTGCTGAACATTTTAGAGCGTCGGATATTTCTCTGTTTGCAATAACGATATCGTCAGACGTAAAGCTTGTGCGCTTTAGCACAAGCAACTGCCCTCGCTAGTGAATTCGTTACATTTCAACCTTTCAAAATGTCCAAAGTTCACGCCTTCTTATCGGTTGTCTCTTTCATTCATTTGAGGAGCTCGTCTGGACCTTTCCGCAACTCTTCTGCATAGACAGGACAATACAAACGTTTTGCGTGGAGCCGGATTTACCACTTTGGGTGAGCCTATGGGTCAGTGCAAATCCTGGAGAACAAGACCGCCAGGCATACTTGCAGAGGCGTGTTGCGGCCACCAACCAGCCTAAACATGATGTTATAACAGTAAACACTAGCGTCGCTCTAAAAAAACGTTTCCGGTGTAATCCATCAATTTCTCTGTTTCAGTATAATTCCGTACTTCTACCACATGCGGCTACCCCAGACAAATCACTTCAGTTATGAATAAACAGGTGGCATAGGTGTAGCCAAGGCATACATTCCTCTACCAGAAACGGACCTCAAACAGCCAGTCGAGGATTCAAGACTGTTACAGCATTGGGTGCACGACCTTTTGTCAGTTGCTTCTATCCAGCACCAAAATTCCCCATGATCTAAACTCAAAATGAATTTTTCTAAGACACTTCTGTATTCAGTCTTTGTGTCGTCGTTCAGGTCCCGTGGTCCCGCAGACTGATTCTCGGCTATCCACATAGGAGTTGTCTGGAAACACGATCCGATGACATGTATTCTCCGTGGACTTGCCTGTGCAGCTGAGTTAAGGCAGCTCAGCTGTATACAATTACACAAATGCGGTCACCTAGGCACTGGAGTTGGAGGACATGCGTTATAAAAACGACAAAAACAAACCTTTAGTTAATTCCATGGCAGATGGTTCGCCGGAGCTAGAGCCTTATGGAAGTAGAAATTTGGTGGTATAAGTGCAATCAGTGATGCTTCGTCGATGGTAGGGCACAATGAGATAGTATCATGTACCTTGTGGCCTGTTCTGTCTACTGTTTTGATTATGAAGGGTATCCAGTTCCACGGTAGTAGACGAAATCCACAAACCTACTGTTCCTCATAATTTGTGTGGTGACCACAGCGGCTCTGACAGGTACGTACGTTGTTGACGGTCCACTTCGATTAATAACAATAAATGACAGCCAAAGAAACAAAAACGGATTACTAGCTTCTCAGGCAGAAAACCATTTTTTCCAGACACCACAAACCTGACCCAAAAGGACCGTTCTACATACTGTCATGTGATATGGCCTCAGCACGGTGAGGTGAATACATTTATCATAAGGTTGTTGAATAGGCACGTTCAACTTTGTGTCTAGAAGACGCTGAATCGAAAGAGCGATTTGTCATGGACATAAATGCTAGATGAGTGTGCACCGTTTTGATCACGCGTGCCCTCCAACTGTATTACCCATTTCTATCTCCGTTTTGAACTATCCAGTTTTGTACGGAAGTTAGCTATTCCCAAAAATCTTGCACCTTATGATCTATCTATCTATCTATCTATCTATCTATCTATCTATCTATCTATCTATCTATCTATCTATCTATCTATCTATCTATCTATCTATCTATCTATCTATCTATCTATCTATCTATCTATCTATCTATCTATCTATCTATCTATCTATCTATCTATCTATCTATCTATCTATCTATCTATCTATCTATCTATCTATCTATCTATCTATCTATCTATCTATCTATCTATCAGATCAAACGAACTCACTGATGTTTCGAAAGATAGACTATGAGGAAACTGTGATGAATTATTGCTTTCTCTAGTGCGCCCATAACTGTTTTTTAATTGATACCTATCCCAAATTTGAAGCGAGGGTGCTTCGCGTCTAATTGAACAGAAAGTAGAAAGCTATGAAGCACCTCAATAAATGTTTCACCAATGAACACCCATGCACCAGGACCACCGGAAGATGCAGCCCCATATATAAGAGTTCTTGGCCATCCCACGGTGTATCCACAGCGATATTGTGAACGTTAGCGAAAGTGATGGACAAAATAGGAAGAATCACATGCCACTGTGGGCAACATGGGAAAGCGGATTAAACGCCCAATGCCTCGTCATAATCGGGGACTGGAGTCTTTGGAGGCGAATAATATCGTCGTTTGCACTCCACTGAAATACTCCCATGTGACCAGCCTAAATGTGGCCTCTGCTGCGAAGGTTTTATTCGCTGCCTTCTCGTGGCTGAAGTATTTGTACCAAACTGGAAGGGATAAATAGGGTGTCAGGAAATATGACCTGGTTGACGCTTCATTGGACCTACTGGAACTGGCTGTATTCTGATCCCAAACAAATGGCGAGCACGTGAATAGGCTCCGGTCATTTGAGTGGACGGAATGAATTTCTGAATCCAACGGCCATACTGCAGTTGCTGATTATCTGTTCTATACAAAGTTCCCTGCTACCTTGAAGATTGCACTTGATTGTGCAAAAGCTAGCAGTAAACGCCTGTTCAAAAGTCGGGTGGCGCTGGGGACGCAACCCATGACAAATTACCATAAAACTTTAATGACAATGGCTCTAAGATGTATTCCCTTCCATGCTACAGCTTTCCTGGAAAGTGACGCACTCTTTACTGACCCAGCAGCTGGGTTAGACATAAATCGAACTGCGATTTTCAGTGTAAGAACGGTATTTTTAAGTAATGCCGGATTGTTCGCGCCCTACATGATGCCAAAACATTTGCATGCGAGGTCTTGAAAACTATCGACAGAACCAGGCTACCTAACTCTGGCACGTGACGAATACAGGTTCCTGGATCAGACGTTTCTTATCGGCTTCATCACAGCGGACCAGCGAATAATTCAGGTATTCAAGATGTTGTGACTGCTGTAAGGAGCCATTCTAACAATATACTCACTGCCTGGAATCCAGTATCCCAAAGGCTTGTGGTGGCCTGTTTCAAAAATGCCACATTGAACTCGACCGTACCAGCTTTTGCGCGTCGTCGTCTTTACCGGACTCAACCGAAAAAGACGAATTCTGTGAACAATAGCCGAAGATTATCAACAACACCTCAAGACGAAACTTCTTGATAGTAACGTTCGAGTTGGTGAACGAGATGACAATACATACACGCTACATACTTGGTCGGTTTGGATTGGCCAAGCGCTGATGCACGCACGGTGGGCCTCATGAATTGAAGATTGTAGAATGTGTAGAGGTACGGATTCTGAAAACGCATAGGATACAAATCATACGCTAGTGCCAGCTATGAATAAACTCTACCTTGCTGCTAACTGAAGGAAATATCCTTCAAAGCCCATCAAAACAAGGCCACCTATCCTCCTGGAAAGCTAACAGACACTTTCCGGTGCAATACTCATCAGATTGGATGCCAACAGCACTAACATTTCAGCTGACCAGTTGGTTCAGGTCAGTAGTCAACGGGTAGCTTTCAAAACCTCTACCCAATGAGCCGCTGTGGACAAGCTAGGCTAGGACATCTGAGGTACGTTTTCTTATCCAATAAGGTGTTGGTAGCACGCGTAACTAAATTGGTTGATTTTTGCACGCTCCGGTGATAGATCTCTCAATCAGCAGGCGACATTACACATCATATTGGTTGGACATGGCACCAGACATAGAACCCCTTTCAAGCATTGGCGATTCCGACAAACTCTCCTGTCTCTAACGCGTGGCTTGAGAAAACCTTTAGTCTCAACATAAGCCACTACTTTAGGCAGGTGCGGAGTATCCCAGAAACCATGCTGAGAGGATGAACTGACCGGTCGAATACTTTAAATAACTTTTCAACTACCAACCAACCAAAACGTCGAACCACGAGTCTAGTCCAGCCTCATAATTGTTTCACATCAACTGTGAAACAGCCAAGCAAACTGGAGTTTGGCGCCACTGTCAGAAACTTGAGGAGCAGAAATGCCTCGGAGAAGAACAGTTTCTCATTAGGGTCCATAGGTCCTGCATATCAGCATTTTCGAGACTAAGGCACCTTTTTTTACCAATTTTCAGAAAAGACGAAAGAGGGGTATGTGATAATTATTGAGGAAACAGCCTTATTGATGTGACTTCCAAAGTCTTTCGTCCGCAAATTTTTCCTCTACAAAGTTTTTCCCCAACACGCCGTATGCACACAAGTCCGAGCCATCATGAGAGAGGCTGTGTTCCGACGAACATTATAATATCATTTCAAGTTCGGGGCACTTACTACAGTATGGCCCATCGATTTTCAAGCTGCGTTTGATCCAATTAACGGTGGGTCGCTGTAGACAATCTTCTTTTTCACCTCAAAGCCCGTTAACTTCTTTGATGGAAGCTTGCCTATGGGTATATGAGGAGAATACCAACGAGTGCAATGAGCCTGCCAGCTTTCACTGACTCTATAACTTTAAAACTTCGACTTGGTGATTGATCACTCGGACGGGGACTTGAGTGCAATTAGACCCCTAAGCTTGGATGGTTGACTTAGAATACGCTGATGATATCGTTCTTTTGGATGGTGACATGGGGAGACTCTTACGTGTTTTGAATAATATAACTCATCAGGTAGGATTTGAAATTAATAAGTCGAAGGCCATGCTCTTATCCACGTGCCTGTCCAGCACAAGAGATGAAACAAACCAGCAGGTTGCCACTTCAAGCACCTTGCTAACGCCACCTGAATCAACAGACAGGCTAAAGAAATTCAACGGAGTATAAACAATGCCTGACGAACCGTTGTGTTAATAAACTCCGTCTTATGTAAAAGAACTAAAATTAGTTTACACAAAAAAATTCAATTTAGCTGCTTGCCTAAATATGAAAAAAATGTCGCCTGTAGAACACAACCCAAGGTTTCAGACTCTCATCACTCGGTAATAGGACTGATTGCAGTACAGTGTCATCACGCTCTACAGGAGCCTAGGGTCTCTCCGACCTGCTGGAAATTGAAGGGCGCAGTTCCAGTCAGTATAGCCTACCGGATGGTTGTAACGTTCAAACCCGAGCATCATTTTAAAATGGCGGGCAGATTAGAACACCGTGGTGGACCGATATTTGAACAAAGAGTAGTCATCGCCTCAACGAAACCTCTAATACTATCATGTAACATTTTTGCTTTCGTTCCAGCCCGACCAGAAGTCTTCGTATCGAATGTCAGCATGAATAGTTTTGCTTTCTTTGCGTGAATAGATATTCTGGCTGGTGCCTTGGCTTCGCAGCCGGCTAGGCACATACGGTTCTATATGGCCGGAAGATATGGCGTACTTGCTGACAACAGCATATGCTGGCAGATGATTGATAAAAGTAACCTGATCCATGTAGTTTGTACTTAGCTACTAGATATCAAGGTTGGCCATAGTCCTACTGTTCATACAAGATCCCTCACACCCGAGCCAAAAGGAAAACGAAAAATGGACTGGCCAAATGTGCATATTAGCTGTTTGGGGTGGAAGTGTGTTTAAATGTATGCGGAAAAATTGGTTACTGTGGTGGGGACGGGGATGATCATTCCACATAGGTTTTTCGATCACATCGAAAACCTTCAGATTAAGTATTACCACTGGGAAACAGAGATTTTTCTCTACTGGATTGGCAATGCAGTTTGAGTGGTATTCACTTTGGGTTGTTGGTAAGACGAGCGCATAGGTTGTTTAACCTCATTGATTGCATGGCGTCCGGTTAGGACTGTAACGCATTCAGTTCAACTTTAAGCCACATGGAATGTAGAATACCTTGATTTCGCTAATTTTTGTTCAGTAGTATGAGAAAAATACTTGGTCAGAACCAGTTCTCACATGGCTGGAAGACCAAAAAGCAGTGAATCATCTAGCCAAGCAACATCTACTGCTAATATATGGCCAAAGCAGGTTGACACTGCTGATATACTCGCTATAGTCACGAAGCCGGGAGCCGACGATGCTCCGTAAAACAGTGCAGGTTAAAAGGAAAGCAAATTGAAATAAATGCACAAACGCTACCAGTTCACTGTATATGTCTAAGCCACGTAACCCGATGCGTGTTCTGTCGTTCGATTGCTCATTTATTTGTCGTCCCCATACCATTTAACTAAGAACGTGTTTTTTCACGTTTTCAACTCGCTACTGTGTCACCGTTCTGATGAAATCTTTTGAGATCTGTTCATCATTTAATTACTTGAAGGAACGTCTCAGTTTTTTCTCTCTGGCAATTATGTGTCCAGTCTGTTTGAAATAAACAAAATTACTCACACACAGAGCACCTGAGTTTAATATGGTGTTGTTGCCACTCTTCGCGTCGAATGTTAGTGGTTGGAGGGAAACGTGTGCCTCGTACTAATTAGATTCCCAAACAAATGCATGCTCAGCATCGATCTGTAACACGTGATGAAATTGCCTACATTATCGTTTTTGCTTATGGTCGGGGTTCTTTACGGGATTGTTTTATTCACGAAGGGCTAGATCTGCGTATCACTCTGCTCGTTGAACTTGGAGGTTCGTATTATACGTTTTCTTTTACTGAAGTCAACACATTTGGAGGTTAAGACAACTTATGATGATGATTATATTGGACGAAGAGGTTAGCTCACGAAACTGACCAATTTTCTCGCAAGTTGAGGCGAACTGAAAAACAAAACACCCATCTGGATGAAGCTTTCAATCGGCTGCACCTTGTGGGAATGAACGCATCCTGGATGAATTAGCATGGTCTGGAAACAACCACTGGACTTACATACTTCTGTCGAAACTGGGACGATATTTGTGCTGCAATCATAAAATGGCGACCGATCGTCGACCGAGCGTCGTAACCGACTGGAATGAATTGTTTAAAGCGTAGTCTCAAGTTTATGACAGATTGTTCTGGGAGATGATCCGTTCTATTCCCGATTGACTGAGGCTTTTGCTTTCAGTTTCCATTGGGAATGTTTTTTTTGACAAAGCCTGTGGATTTGAAAATAATTGCGGCTGAATAGATCAGAAGTTCGCATTTTTTGAACAGTCCTGACAGTAGACTTCAGAGGGAAGCTATTATTGGAGCTCATCATCAGCGCATACCCTTGGTCGCGATGGGGTTTGAACTCCGACTATCTGACATGTGAGGCGAATGTGATACCACTACCGCACCAGCTCACGATGGACGCGCCTGGTTCATCACGTCTGAACAGGTAAATGTGTTCAAGCTTGGGCGATGTGATTGGTTTGCCCGACAACTCGGACAACCGCCCAGCAACTTCCCTGGTTGTGTCGATTGATTGACCCGCCTGTCAGGACTTCTCAGTCAGGTAGCGCTGCGAACGCCTGAAACCTGCTGGACAACTTTTTGCTTAGTTGTAGATAGAATTCGCGTTCGAAAGTTGCTTGTATGGACATAGGAACGCGTATTACACCTGTCATATCCTGTTTGATAATGTATCAGTCAGACTCATCAGTTCACCGGAATGGAGAAAACAAATAACTTCGAGGAAGTTATACTGCAAACAAGTGGATCGTTGCGCGATACGGAATTCAACTGAACCAGAATATAAAAACAGCTAACAGTCCAGTAGGATGTCAGTGAGAGGCTGAAATCTAGAAACGAGGTTTCAGTATACAAGACAAATCGTTAGCAAAGTGGATTTGTTCGTTTGGAGGCAGTCCTCCTAACAACACCAGATTCAGCGTTTCACTTCGGCGCCATCTGCACCGCAAACATTCAGAAAGCACTAGGAAGTGTCATTCACTAGAATAGGCCATTTTCTGGTCAAATCGTCTCCCTATTCCCATTTTTGTCGGTCTTTCCTATTCCCTAGCCTCATCTGCTCGTTTGTGTTTCCACTGTACTCTTCATAATACCTGTTTGATTCGTTTGCTTCATTTCCTGCACAGCCTGTTCCCTCTTACCTCATTTTTCTCGCGTGATTCTAATGTTACCACCATATCTAAACTTGCTGTGCTGCCCAGAGTTTGCGGATGAGGTGCTTCTAAATCACCCGAGTCCAAACGATGCTACCAGAATGCAAGTTGACTTTAGTGCCTGTTTCATGAGAGCAATGTTTTCAATGGCTTTCATGTAGATTTCGTTCCCACTTTTGTTTTTCGATGAAACTGGTCATCAAGTTTTCACTTTCATAGCGCACTACTGTAAGAATTTGGACGTAGATACATTAGGAGTTGATGCACTTGTGGCGCCGTCATGAAGAGACTGGACGGTTCGTGTGCCTCCATGACCTATTGACAGGTGTCCATGCTACAGTTGCAGAGTTTCTCATCCCGGGTTGAGCTCTGACCAACACGGTCTTCGGTTCTCCAGATTGGAGGTTGGAACATGTGTGGAGACTTGTTCTTTAAAAATGGTAATGCATCTTCCGCCAAACGCTGCCGGCTTTTGACCAGGCTTTTGAGCCAAAGGTTTTGGTTGAGGACCCTACTCGTCTTCCTGTCTAAATCTGGGCTACCTGACAGGATTTCAACCCAAGAAAACTTACGACTTTCGGCAGTGGGACATCATTTTCAGCACTGATGTGTCTCTGATGATGGTAATGTTGATTATGGAAGGTGGATGGCTAGACGTAGTTTTATGGGTGAATTGCGAGAAGGAATGTGTTTGGGTGTTTAAATCCTCCATGTTTGTTTGCGATTTCGAACGGTCAGTGCTAACGTTATCTGTTGACCACGATAGTCAGTAACCAAAAACTTGTCAAGGAGGCTCAAACTTTGTGACAACCATCATTTGGCTACTGTGGTTATCAACACAAACGCAAACAGAAGACGCATTATTAAAGGTCTTTATACATCCAGTAGCAGGGTTTCATATGGCTGTCAGTAGGTCGTAGGTGGTGCATTTGCTGCTGCCAGTTGTGGGTGAAAGATATCGGGTTCAGTTCAACTGAGAGGCGACGAGTCTAGCACGATGTTTTCATGAGAACAGTACCAAAAATGGGTACCGTAGTCATGTATTCCAGATATTATTTTACAATGTTGTCTTATCTAAGGTAGCTGCTTCAAACATTGTGCACTGGAAGGCGGCGTCATCAGAGCGGCTTTAAGCCGACAGTGAAGGCATTGGAAGAGGCTAGCTGCAGTGCGTTGGTGAAATGGTTCGCGAAAGATGCTGGAATTAAATTGGGATCCACGTTCGGTGTTGATGGTTGCACGGGCTCTAAAAAATCACACTCAGAATCCCACAAGTCTTCTGCAAACGTGTGTCTCATGGGACGAAATAGTATTGCAATCAGTACAGGTAAAACCATTGGATGGCGCTGAGAAGTCAAACAAATCAAAAATAGAGTCAGTAAGTATCCTTCAGAATCGATCACATGTCTCTGAACTTTACTTCGCTGAAAGCTAATGTAAATTATCCTTCGTGAAAGAGTGCACAAAAATGGCAAGTGACTAGTATTGTTGTTATACGAATGGTTGGATGAGATGGGGAACATATAGGTTAGGAAATCAGGGGGAGTATACGGTCAGAGATTCCTTACCGAATCGTCACAAGTGACTTTTGAACTACCGGTTGGAAGCGAAGGAGCACATAATCAGAGTGTAGTGTCAGAAGGTAAGTAGGTAAGTCCATTTGAACTATGCTGCCTAGCGGCGAGGGCGGTTAAATCAGAAAAGGAATGGCGCAGAGTAGGGACGAATCATCTGGGACGATATTAGTGGGGCCGTCAGTAAAACGAATCGCCTCGGTTAACTGATAGGTGAGTGAAATTTGCTATAATTCGAAGAGGAATGGTCATTTAATTCGAATTTGGAAACGAAAATGGGAGGCGGACTACAAATAATCCATCTTACAGAAAGCAGTCAAATAAATCACCAAGGCCTCACAGTGGAAAGTGGACATTTGTAACGATTGCAACATTCAGGGGAAAAATTCCGGTGACTTTCCGTTGCTCGGGCGATTTTTCTAAGAGACGGCACCAAAGGAGGCTTGCGAGGCGCCAGTTCATGGACACAGATGAGCAGGAGGAGCAGGGATGAACTGTACCAGCATAGAGACATCAACTAAAGTGTCTTTGGCTGCACGAAAGCCATCGACCTTGAGCAGGATCGGGGACACGCTCGGGATTCGATTGAAGTAAAGTAGTTTGTGCCCGCAGAAAACCTAAACTGTTAGGGACATAGTACGTATAATAGCGTCAGCGTGCTCTCTGATTGACTCTGAACAGAGTAGTCCGCAACATGGCAGATTTCTTGGGAGGGGGGTACATGCCATCGTCATCAACTGCCCCTTGGCTTTTCATCACAAGTTGATTACACTTGCAGGCTGAAATCTCAGTGGAAACCTCAAAAGCACTTTTATTCCTCTCGATTTTTGTCGCCTGGTACAATCATATATTCCGTATTTTTCAGTATGAAAAGATAGAATGCATTTCGAAGGAGTTTCCGGGTGAACGTTCCCAAATAAAGCACATTTTATCACAACTAGAGTTCTCTCAGGATATAACTGAAAAACCTCAGAGTAACCACCAGCAGTCATTGACTAAAGGTTTCCTTGACTCCTGCCATTGTTGCTCGTCCCGTTACAAATGAACGAATTCTGATTGCCAGGCTTGTCCGTTTCTGTTTGCTTATATACTATTAATGGCACTTTGCATCGTGTGCACTTTGTTCTATGCGAAAGAGACAGGAATTGTCTGCTGGGGATTCTTTGGTTATTCTTATTGGTATGAAAGTTCTTGGTAGTCAAAGTAAAGCCTAGTAACCCTGGTTCTCGACTGAGATCTAAGCAATCCAACTCTTTGTTTAATCAAACGTCTAGCTGCATTTGATGATCCCAAGGGTTGAACGTGGAGGATACTCCGACCATTTTACAGCCCGCGGACTTCGTTATCAGTCGTCTCTGTGGCTTGGTACACACAGTTTGATTGTTGATGCCTGCTAGTCATCTATTGTCCTTCTCAGTATTCTGGTTTGTACCAGTTTCCCGTTGTGATGGAAACCATGCGCGGTTAAAAACTAACATGCAATGACCGCTTTGTCGTCCTTAATATCTTACAATCGTTAACTCTCAGTCAGACCCCAAAATAGGGGCTTTTCATGCATGACTCATTCGTGACTGCATTCACAGTTTGTGAAAAACTGAGCAAACCGAAATTTTCCTTCTGTTCAAACAGGCTGAAAAACATGAATGCTGCTCAGTCAGTGCGTACAGCATTAACGGTCCACAAGCAAAACTCGTCCACCACATGTCCGCATACCATCACTTCGTTGAAGCTGGGACGATGCTTCACGATCGTTACTTGTCATTGACGTATTTTTCCCTTAAAACCATGAAGCAAGAATATTACGGTCTTTCGTCTGTATTCTTATTTCTTTTCACTAGAAACCAATCTCTGACTGGGCAAAACGCACGAAGCTATTGGATATGCAGGTCCACGTCAACAGATTAGGAAGAAGCTATGACAATCTTATTAATTAACAATAATTACTGTTAAGTATATTCATATTTTTTTATATAGTCTCATATGTTACATATTATATATTCCTATGTATATTATGGATTTACAGATGTATTATTAATTATAGGTGTTAATTATTCGTGGCTAACTTATTTGCTTATTTAACCATAATAGTATATTAATAATAATCGTTCAGCTGCAGCACCTTCCCGGTGCCTAGCTGCCACGTCATCTGAAGAAAGCACAAGGACTGAGATGCTCTCAGGCTGCACAAGAATAGATGGAATAAGTCGAGATGCCTGGGTTGGGCTCAAACTGACCTTCCGGTCAGTACGCTCGTTCCTTAACCACCACTCATTCTTATTGCTTATTGTATCATCACTACTTTATAAGTGTTTCATTACTTAACCGACCAAGGTTAGATGCTGGGACAAAAATATAACTACCCCGGTAGATGCATCAATTTTCCTCTCCTTAGTGAAAGTCGCCATTAGATGAGGTACATCCTTACAATGAAAATCGAAGGCACAGGAAAACAAAATGGCTTAAAATATAAATATATAAATAAATATAAACTCCTTTAGAAAGAATGGGCACATCACATATTGTACGATCTCTTTCAGTTCTTTTTCCGTTATTTTTGTGGTTTAAATCGAAAATCCGTAAACCACACAACTTGTCTACATCGGCTTTTACCACCTTTTTTCGTTTGTGCTAGGCTGGGTGAACTTCATTATGCCTACATTCATAAAGAACACTACACACAAGGTTGCTGAAAACTCTTCCACAGCCCATGACTGGTTTCGTCCTTCTTGGGGCTCATCAGGCTGTCTTTATGCAACACATTCAGTTGAAGAATATCATAGACGAGAGATTCAGCTGAGTTTAAGGTGAGTCGCTAGTGGAAACCAAAGTGATGAGCAAATGGGTATGTCTGTCGAGTTCCATTACATCCGATTTGTCTAGGGAATGAATATATAGTCGATCGTTAACGATGTACACCACGATCCCAGGCGATTGTTTAGAATTCCTTTCTCTATTTGTCCATCAGTAGTAAAATACTGCTTCAGTAATTACGTTGATATATATTGCTGAATAACTGGGTTGAGCAAGCACCTTTGGGGGAACGTTCCTGAAAAAAAGCGGTCAAAGTGCCTTGCGCAATTCCTCAAAATAGTAATGTAACAGCTGTGATACTGTCCCATCTTCTACACCTTTCCACCTTGGCAGTTTTCGTTCTTTACTCCAAGTACGGTTCCCTAGTATTCTGGCAGAGGGAAAACTAGACAAAGGTTTTCGCTCAAAGTTGCTGCATGTTCTACTTAATGGAGACCGTGCGGTGTAAGGCAGAAATTGCAAACCATGCTTCGAATGCTCACTGTGGATGCCTGTAAGAGCCTACTGGTATCCAAGGAAGTGCAGTTTTGAATGTTGATAAAATTACGAGAAGCCAGTTGCATTAAGTTGTTGCTCAAATCCTCCCACGATTTGTCACCTACCTCTTTAATGGAGCTCCGTTCTCGTATGGTTTTTCAACAATATGAAGCAAGACAAACACAAATTCCCCGTTGGATTGATCAACACCTGTCGTGAGCTACTCTGAAACACATGGAAAACCTTTTTGTTTATCCAGCCGCCACCTGTCATCTATTTGGTTCTCTTTTGATGAACAAGCCAATATCTGGCCGTTGGTTTGTTTGGTGAGCTGGGCGATTTGGTTGTAAATGTTTCATAACCAGTCGAGCTGACCTCGTCGGTGCTTGGGGAGTGGAAGTGCGTTGAGGCTGGAACTGCGTATTTGATGTGCATACATGGACTATTATTGGGTCTATTTTACTGATTGATCTAGCCAGCTGGCCTAGAGGAGTTGAGGTCTCGCAGAGATAAACTATACACACGCTACTGTGTGTTCTTTGGAATAAATGTTGCTGACTGCTACCTAAAGCACACGCTAATCCCTTTGGGTCGTTGGCTGGACTAATCAGTTTGTTTCAAAACGTCTGTACAAGTCTCGTGTTATACACTGCCCCACTGCAGTTATCTAGGACAATCCCACACGCACCATTTGGTTTACAATAGTAAAGTCCACTTCCACCATCGTTAAGGCATGTGTTCAGTGAGGCTCACGATGAAAGATGAAATTTGAGCGAATAAACGGCATCATACAATAAACGCCTGTTCCTATTCCCCGTGAATATGAACAACAAAATCAGCTATTTTCTCGGAACACAGTCTTCATTCTGTCCATCAATTTATTTGCCAAGAAATTCATAGAGCTTTAAGTGCCTCGTTCGTTTCAACCGACCGATAATGGTCCCGAGGATTAAATGAATTCAACGGTGCACTCCATCAGACTTTCATACATCAAACTGTATTTGGGATTAAAGTTTTTCAAAAGGTTGAGTGCCCTGTTTGCATCACCGGGTGTTGCTTCTTCCTTATCGTATTTATCCTCCATTTCTCCGCCGCTAAAAATTTGTTCGTCCATATGAAACGGCACTGGTGGTTTTTCCCACCTAATCCTGAAAAAAGGAAAAAAGCTTGTCCTACTATTAGCGAAATACACTCATATGCAAAACAATTTGTTTTTGCGGGAGACTCACCTGGAACGCAGCTGAATCTCTCGTTTTTAAGGTTCAAGTAAAACATAAGGTTGACGGAAACTCAGGGACTGCGCCTACTTGGTAAGCCCCAGAAAGAGCGAGACCAGCGTGGGTTGCCAAAGAATTTTCAGCAACCTTGTGAGTAGTGTATTACGTCTACACATGTAATGCGATATCTCGAATATCGTACCAACTGAAACACGAGGCGGCCTGGTGAAGCACATTCAGTTGCTTGAAAACATCATAAACGAAAGATTCAGCTGCGTTCCAGGCGAGTCTCTGGCAAGACCAAATTTGTTTGCAAATGAGTGTATTTCGCTAATTTCGTGCAATTTGGGTTCAAGTAGAACATAAGGTTGACGGAAACTCGGGGACTGTGCCTACTTGATGATCCCCCAGAAGGGCGAAACCGGTTGCGGGCTATCGAAGAATTTTCAGCAACCTCATGAGTAGTGTACTTGTCCTACTATATTTCACTTCCCGTGTGTCTAAGCCAGTCTGTTTTTTCTTCTGACGACTTGAAATGTCATCAAGTTTTGCACATTCTTCTGTTTCTGGCTGATTTTATCAATCGCTATTCTCGTTGTCATAAATCACGCTCTTCTGAATGTGTCCACTAGAGTATCCGAATAATCTGCATTCCAGACTTTTAGAGTTAACAGTGTTATTTTAATCACATTCGTGCAGTGCAGCAAGACCATTGTCAAGCTTATTTCCGCTGTAATCGACTACAAACTCGAACACGAACAAGATTACAAACTTGTCGAAACTTGTATTCGAAAGACTAAAGTATACCTTGGTACATACGCTGGAAGTGCAATTTGTAGGCAGGTATGATAACCTTAGGTGGAAAAATTTATCCTGCGCCTGATGCATGGGAGAAATATCATCGGCTTTGAGTATTAGACTTTTCTGAATAACCGTCTTCCGGAAGAAGGTTTCTTCTGAGCACATTGTGAATATTTGTATGTGCGAGGGAATCGTGTCAAATCAGCGTCCCTGAAACATCTTGCTCACCACGAGGGGTGTCAGTTTCTTATCACCAGCTATACTTCCAAAGAGTGGCAGAGTCACTTCGTCTTTAGGGACTGTATTCCCACTAACTGCTCCATGTTCTAATTCGGCCGTCTTACAAAGTGATGGAGAATGGTTTATCGTGGTTTCGTCCGCATTAACTACATCATGTTCATGTTTGGGTAATACTACTAAGATTTTCTCACGAAATTCATCAACATGTTTTTGTGACACGCCCTTTCGCTCTCCACATATACGAATACAAGGTACAAAGTAGGCACACTCAGATCATGCTTTCCCCTCCAAGATCGAAACCTTCCAGTTTATTCCTATTATTTCCATCTTTACGGCAACCTACAGAGGTTTTTGCACAAACGCTGTGATAACGTCCTCATCATGAACCTCCCGCATCCACTAGAGCCATTGAACTGGGTGCAGTTTATTCCCTAGAACTTTCGAGTTTTGTGTGGGATCTGCCTACTAAAAAGCCATTTCAGATGTGCTGCTGAAGTGCTCTTGCTAGCTATGACCTCCCAAATGCTTCTGCGACATGTGTTCCAGAGAACGAGCCTCAGATGTCTGAGCGTCTCTTAACTGAAACGCCGGTTCGAGAACAGCGGCCTTCTTGTCGCCACTTTAACGTACCAGGCAATCTTATCCTCCTAGTGTAAATAAAAAAGCTGAACACAAAACTGATGGATGCAGTGGGTTTTATTTGATTCACTTAAAGTAAGCTCTCTCACAACTGATCGATCAGACCACCATATTTAATGACGCGGAAAAAAGCGAGTTACTTTTCATTGTACTCCTGTTGAGCATTGCTCATGCGTTCGCACACCGCCAACCCCGTATAAACTGATGTTGCCGCTATCGGTTGCGTCAGGGTCAGTGATGCGCACATCATGGTTCGATTCGCTTGTCTGGCTAACTCATCTACATGCAAACCCCATCAGCTGGGTTGGAATGTTTGCGGGTGTTAGTAACCATAGTGATCTTAACGTCCATCAACCAGATGCACACTGATGTCTACGATACCGAATTTGATCTCATCTCCAATTTAAATGGTTGGGCCGTGTGGTCGAGAGTTTCTGTAGCCAGATTTTGCAGCGAAATTTTCTTTGCATTTATGCTACTCAAAGGATAAAACCATTACATCACGGATCCTTAAAAGATATACCTTGTTCTCGGCCATGGAAGCGTTGAGTGTATTGGAAATAATTTCAGTCCAGATAGTTTATTCGCGTTATTTTGCTCATCCAAATTTCAATTACACATCGGTTTCTCATGAACAGCATTATGATGGAAGGTTAGCCTGCTTGGTAAAATTCGCAGTTTTGGAAGAGCATCATTATAGCTTGGGTCAACCATAACCCATTCGTATCTGTCACCGTATTCATTGCCCGATGTCGAATGGCTTAGGTTTCATCAGAATTAGGCTGCAACTGAGGTGCACCACACTGTTATAAGAAAGGCTTAAAGGGATCGAATTTGAGTGTTACTAAAATGGAGTCTCCAAACCTAAGCTAAACATAAACGGTAAGTATTTCAGAGTAAAGTAAAACAAGTAAAACTAATCATCCGATTATCTCATCCACGGTCAAATCCTTGAATAGTCTTCTCTGTTTTTGTGGTGTGAAACGCCTATTCCCCCAAGCACAAATGAGTGAGCCCCACTGATATAAGGGAGCACTCAACAGTTTACAGATATTGGCGTATTTCGAAGTTGGGGAACCCAAAAAGCATGTTGTACTACGCCTCTGATTAGTGAGTAGAGGCCAGCAAGAGCAGACGAAACCGGCTATTCACGCTTCAAGACTTCCTTCTATTTGAGCGGAACTATGTGCAGTAAATTTGTGAATAGAATCCTGTCCTGAAAACGGGGTCCATGCTGCTCAGATTTCACATCATTTTCAATACACGATTTCCAGGCGTTCTACCTCCAAAACGCAAACCCAATTGATCCGTGTGTCATTGATTTCTCCTGTGAAACCGTGCCATATCGTTTTCTCTGAGGTCTATTGTGGTAATGTAGATGGCTTCCTCTTTCCGTCGCGAGGGACGTTCTCTGTGTCGTGGAAAAAAGCCAACCAATTGTTTAACGTCCCATATTTGGCTGGAAACTATGTCATTTCCTGTCTCTGAACATTCATCCACGTTCAATGACGTCTCAGCATGACAGTACTAGAAATTTCCGGATGACAGAAGTGCACTACATCATTTACTGTTATGGGTGGTTCGTCTTCCTCGACACCCTCTCATAGGTATTTTCACGTTCATCTGGGAGTTCCAGGGGATTTAGATTGTAAACTGGTCAGGCTGTGAGACCAAAAAAATACTGCCAAATACTCTGCTGATCAAAAGCGTTTCTGAAACTGTAATATGGAAATTATTGTCGACCTCAGAAAAGGGGCTTCCAAGTCTGGTCATAGTTAAGGAAACATCTACAGAATGTCTCGCTAGACAGATTGTTTCAATCGTTCCGGGTCTCTTTAGTGGCATCTAGTGGTACATCCTAGCTCAGAAAATATGCCTAACCAGTTAAGTGGCCTGAGTGATGATCTATTTTGAGTTGGAACTGCTTTCTCTTAAACAGAATCTGTCTGCTGTTCTACACCTCTCCTGATTGAACTGTGACTGTGGAAAGGAAAATTTGCTTGAAGGTAAATAGTTGCATGAGAGCTGCGGTTATCCATGGTCGCTGGAACTCTCTTCTTTTATAAGACCATGGGGTTGTTGGATTGACGAGGCTGTCTAGTCAACAAATTATTCCCCATAAATTCTTTCTCATTGGCTTAATATTGCATATCCAACTTGACCTTGTTCGCATTGTTGAAATAACTGGGTTATCTGCATTTATCCGTGATCATGAGCGGTAACCGCTCCCCGTCGGCATTGCGGCACAGCACCCCAGTTGTTCGCTTCTTCGATTGCTTCGTCTTTCCGCATTCACCGCTCAGTACAACATTTCCCGGATGGAGTGTGCGGAAATATAAGCTTATCTTATTGAGACTGGGCATGCCTGGTGGTTCGTGCCCTTCGCATAGGGTTAAAACTGGCTCAAGGCAACTCAAAACTCTGCAGCTGGGGACCTCTGCTGGTTCACCGCTAAGGAGTCTTAGAATCATGCTGTATCGCTTTGACGTTTGTGTAGACAACTGTTCCTGGATTGAAGATGATCTCCGTCAGCTCGCTTTAGGCCCCAGAAGACGGTTGGTATTTTTGACACACTGGCTAAAAAACGGGCATAAGTGGCTTCATCGATTGCGCTGTATGCAGTCAATGAAGCTGGTTACTGGTTTAAGCCCTGTCGATTAAGTGAGGTTTATTAAACTGACCGTAATATGGCTCTTGCCCTTCCAACACAAGGTTAGGTTGTTATGACACCGAAAGGTTTATTTCGACCACAATGCCCTCCTCCAGTCGCAAAACTTTGTTCTCCTGATAAGCTTGCTTGGCTAGTTCGAGTGGTGGTCTCAAAGTGGATCGCATTTCAACCAAATAACTTTGCGGTTGTTCTGCCTATCATTGGCTGATTCGGGATATCAACATCGTCTCCGTTCTGCGGTAATAGACATTGAAAATGGCATTTTAGCTCTCGGAAGTCACACCCAGGGACGTGGCGTGACTTTACACTAACTCGTTTAGTATCTCTCCGAACGAATCAGTCTTACTTCCTGCGGCTGAGTTGGTGGCATCGAGGCTAATCGTTTATCGTTTCCTCAGAACCATGCCACATTTGGCAAGTTTAACCTTGGCGCATGGTATGTTGTATTAGTCAGTCGCATACAGTAGCGACCGTCATTTCAACTGAACATGACTGTGTTGAGCCAGGTTAACAACACCTAACCAGAGTCACTGCACAAAAACTCAACAGGTTCTTTGTTGCGTTTGGACTCAGCACAACCTCCAGCAGCTTTGTGGATCCACCGGAAACAGAACCAGTGACGTGGTGTGACTCCATTCCAGGCAGGTTATTCTGTCTCTGTTGTAATATCCATCTCAGTGAAAAAGCCCTCACCATGAATCTGCGGGAATTTCAAACACGTCGGCTTACAGCTCACAGTCTGTTGAAGCTTATGAATGACCAAGCCGTTGGCATTGATGTTCAAGCCTGCAATCGCTGTTAATTTATGGTAATACGATGATATCATTATTCTCCAAAGGTAACACACTACTCATAAGGTCGCTGAAAACACTTCGACAGCCCACGACTGGCTTCGCCCTTCTTGAGACTCATCGGATAGTCACAGTCCCCGAGTTTCCGTCAACCTTTTGTTCTCCTTGGAACCCAGTATTTCCACAAATCGTGTCATTTGCACTCGATTTTGTTTTTTTGAAGCGGACCAGCATAAACGAGAGATTCAGCTGGATTCAGTTGCGCATCCTGTCAAAAGCAAGTTATCCATAGGTAGTATGTAACCGACTACCGAGTCCCAGATCGTACTTTCAGAACGGGCGTTAGCATCTGGGATGCACTCGCAAGGTTTCTACAGTGAGCAGTCAGGGTATTAGAAAAATTTGGTTGCTCCAGGAAAAGAGTTCGTTCTTCGAAAAAACCGTTGCGTGATGTTATCCAAGAGATCTTCTAAAAATCCTAGTTCGATTTAGGTAACGAAATCCCGGGTTACACCCGGGTAAGAAGACACATCACAAACGCTAACCATAATGTAACTAATGGAAATGTTGTTTCGGTGAAACTCGGGGGCAACTCTGTTTGTGTTTTTTTAACTCTGGTCACCATGTTTGCTAATTAATACACAGGAACCCAAACGATTGCACGCAAAAAGAGGCAAGTTTCCCTGATAGCTAGATTTGACGGGTTAATACCCCCTCGAACATTAGCAGCCATATGAATAAATTTACCACATACCTTCACCTCGCTGTTCAAGTTATTAGGACTAATTAGACTTCCTGACAAATGTATACATATGTATATATGTATTAATATACATGTATACAATACTCACATTTTTTCCCAGGTGCCTGACACACTGACGTACTTGCACGTGATTTACATACTTACAAGGACAAAAATGTAAGAATAATGATCGCTGTTCGATGACATATGTATATATTCGCGGGCAAGAAAATCGCCGAAACTAAAGAGATCCTCAACGTGATGTCAATCAGTCGTTTGATGCGATTTGCTTTCTTCTTATGGGCGCTTGTGTTAAAACGTGAGTCAACTGTTTGTAAAATAAAGTTTATGTTTCCAGCCTTTTGTACAATACGGAAAGGGAGACAGTTGTGGAAATTCTTACCAGTGAAAGTATTCAAAATAGGGATGGAATTTGTAAGCAGCAAAATAAAAAACATCACTGCTACAGTACTTGTAGGAAGCCTGTACAAGTAGTTGACTAAGGTTAGTATCACGTTTTTGAGGCCTTCTGTCTATTGGACTGCCGGCTCGGAATGTGGAGAAGTTGAGAAATGATTATATTCCATCCCCACAGTCTGCTTGTGGATGCTGGGTTTACCATACTTTCAACAGTTGTATCGTCACGGTCACTTCAGTGTCATCAGTGACACCCCGGGGCAAAGATTGTTTGCTATAGCATGACAAACATGTGTAAGGATGTCATACACTGTAACTTTCCTGCTTAAGATGCATTTGAAGATTGCTAAAGGAACACGCTTCGGAAGAAGGCAAACTGCCGGGGGTTGGTGCTCAAACCAAACGGAAGTCTCGCGGTATGATTTCCTGAGCCAATACCCGTATGCGTTGTGCAGTTTAGCCCCAAATAACCTCTGGGTTAGGTGTCATCTGACGTTTTACAGAAGAGCTCTTAAAATGGAAAGAATCCTCCTTGTAGATGTTTTTTCTCAAAAGTATAACGTTTAGCTCGATACCCGCTTGGTCGTTGTATGAAATCATTAATCTGGTTGGTATTTTTAGTAGAGATATACCCATCCCTGTCCACAGGCTTCTCTGCTTTGACCTAATGTAGGCAGGAGCTGTTGACTCCTTTCTTTCTACTCTTGTTGTATACAACGCGATTCCTCGTCTTGTTGTTCCCGGTATGCGCTTATACTCCTATATATTGTCTTCGCCTGAAGACAAGCCACTCTCTGACCTTGTCGTTGCGTGGCTGGATTAATAAAAACCACTTGGGTTTGGTAAACTTATAGCCACTTGTCTTGAGGTGGTATGAACTTCGGGATCCCACTTGGAATTAGCAGTTCCCAAACCAATTTTGATATGTACAATCTTACTATTTTATTCATAGTACCGTGTTTTTTGATAGAACTCTATTTGAAGGGCTTGACTTTTGGGGTTTTGCGAGTGACTCAAAGTGGCCTACTTGACTGCAATCAGTAGTGGTCCATAGTCACAGGCAACACCGTAACTCTTCTAAAGGTAAACAAGTAAAGAAGCAAAGTTTAACTAGATATCTTGAAGTACAAGTCCCCGTAAGAAAACGCAGTTCATGGTACCATAAAAGTACGAGCTTGTCGTATGCAGATTTCACACTCACAAGCGGCCCTTTATCTCGACTACTTCGCAGCCTTCATGCAATAAACTTTCACGCCGTAAAGCACTGATCAACTGTGCTACTGTACTCAGGCCAGTCAGCACTTGTTTTGCTCAGGAATGAAACTACTCATGAAGTTGCTGGAAACTCCTCGATAGCCCAAGGTTGGTGTTGTCCTTCTTGGGGGTCATCAGGTAGGTGTAGTCCCCGAGTTCCCGTCAACCTCAAGTTCTTCTTCAACCCAAATAATGCAGATTTCGACGAATACGTTCGTTCGCAAGACAACCTGGTTTTCGCGAAAGATTCAACTGAATCTCAGTTGAATTCCTCGTTTACAACACTCTTCAGTTTAATGATCTGCGCAAAGGCCGCTTCATATTTCGGTTGGCTATCGAAGAGTTTTCAGCAACCTTTTGAGTAGTGCTCCTTAAAGAAGTCATACTGCGATATCTCAAATATTGTACCAACTGAAACATGGGGCAGGCCTGGTGCATCACATTCAGTTAAAGAGGAATATAATAAACGAGAGATTCATCTGAGATCCAGTTGAAACTCACTTGACAACCGATTTTGTCTAGAAATGAGTGCATTTCGTGAATAAGAGTCTTTTGTTTCGTTGTGTGAATACTAAGGCTCCCAGTGACGATAGTCCTCAACAGGGATTATTCAACAATCCACTAATTTGCACTTTATGAATTGGCGAAACTTCCACAGAAAAAGTGCACTGCATTCTGGCAGTGGTTTAATTTGGAAAAAAATCCCCGTAATGATTACAGCAGTTGCAAAATTCTTTCCAGTTGGCAACAGGAAAGCTACGGTAATTACCTTCGGAGGCATGCAGTGAATTTGGTAGCACTTGACGAGTTGTGATGAGACAACACACGGCTCACCGGGGTCTTTCCAAAATGTGCAGATTATTAATGTTTAGTAGGTGACGAAGATACATCAAAACTTCTATTTGATTTCCGCTCTACGGAACAAAAGTTGGGGAATGACGTGGGTGGAACCATTCAGAGAGAGAGAGATATAAAGATGCAAAATTTGGTGGTATATTTGAACATTTGAGTTTTAGACGATTTTGCAGTGATGTACTTCAAACAATCATACAAGACAAAACAAAGCAAAAGTGTAACGCCCTGCGGCACCATCGGTAACTCTATTTTTCTGACACTTCCGTAAGCTATTCGGTCCAACTCCGAGGTGCGTAGTGACTCCCTTTTTCTGTACGTCTATTCAGGGTTTGCAACTACTTTAAGCCGCAAAACTCTCAGATTATCCGTCCAATATGCTATACAGATCTGGAATCTCTTACCGTATTTCTGGTGTATAATATTCAAATAATAACTGTTCTCACTTTTCAGACGGAAACAGCTTGCGTAAGTTTACTGCAACCATGAAAAACTGTACGGGTATGGCGACTATAACGTCTTTCATCTGAAAACCCTGTGTTTATCTTCCAAACGAGTTTTAATTGAGGTGAGGTTTTAATTGATTTGGTGGCAGAAACCTTCATAACTTGGAACCGGTTGCTATAGAGGAGAGGATTCTGTAGCCGGCGGTAAGAGGACCCGGCGATTTTCCATGAATTAAAATTAACCGAAACACGAGAATAACTACCAGTGGTTAAACTTGGGGAAAGTTAACGCAAAGTAGAACAGAAATATCCTAGTAGAAAAAGGAAGCTCTCATTTATCGCTCATAACATAGGTCTGAAACGGTCAGATAAAAGCGATCACTGAAGGCAATTTTGAATGTTTTTTCAATATATCCCTTAGAAGGTCAATGTGTTGAACTGCTTTTACTACGAACTCATCTTGCACAAAGTACTTGCATAAGGGTGAGCAAACACAAACATATAGATGGAAAATTTAAAGTAAAAAAACAGCGTAATGGAGTGAGGTGTTATAATCCGACGTCTCAGTTGCTGTGGGCAACCCTTTCCAAGGGTCTCTACAATCTATTGAATGCGAGTCAAATGACGCTGTCATTTGGGTCCCCTATCATGTTTTCTGATTGGCGTGTTCCTGAGATCAGTTGCCAGTCAGATGCGGTCAGCGTGTGTGCATATGTTAGCTCTCTCTCTCTCTCTGTGTGTAAGCTCGATCGTCTGTCTGGAATGTGCTTCCGTTTGTTGTTGTGCTGGCTGTGATGCGTCATTGTTGAGGTCCCTGCTTGACCTGTGGCTTGCAGGCGCACTAAGGTGTGCATTAAGTTCAAGCCAGATAGACGGGATGCTGGCACCATCACTACGGTTGACGCAGTTCAGTTGTGTTGATCTCTAGTGATTCAGCGCACGCCAGTTCCACGTGTGACTTGAATCTTGACTGGAGTATACGTGCACCATAGAAGTTGATTTGATGGTTTAACTCAAGTGCATGGAGTGCAATGGCTGAATCGCGTTCAAGTGTTTTTGTAATTCGGTTGGATTTTGTGGTCTGAATCCATCGCTTCCTGGCTGATCAACTCCTCACTAGGCTCGACTTTGGAATTTCACTCTAACAATAACAAAAACTGCAGAAAATGCGCGTTGAAAACAAATTTATTATTACACTGAAACATGGCAAAACAAAGTAGGAAGTAAAGCGGACATGGCTGCCATGGATATGTGAACAGTAGGGGAGAAGACGGCGCATGTTTAGTACTAGGGTAGGTTGAACCTAGCCACTGGAGAAATGGTCCGGCTCTGGGCAAAAAACATGACATGGGAAACAGGGAGGAACTGATAGAATATTTCTTCTCACTCGTAAGGGGTTGATCAAAACTCGAGTTTTATGGTTGCGATGAGCTGAAATCAGCCTTAGATTAAACACAAATATGCTTCCGTCAAACGCGCACTGGCTCATTGATCAAATGAAATAAAGGAAGCAGAAAAAAACCTGGTGATATAGACGCCGGTGTTATGTCTGAATTGGGGACATACAGCATTCCTTAACTAAGGCTTGAGGCATAGGCAAATAGGCATCTTGAACAAATTATCTTGGTGTTAACGGGTGACTCAAATAAAACTCTTGCTTGCGATATTCTTCAACAGAGTCTGTTGTACAACAGCCGCCTCATGTTTTAGTTGACACAATACTCCAGATATCGCAGTATTTCTTGACAGAACACTACTCATGAGGTTACGAAGCAGTTGGAAAACATCGCAAACGAAATATTCCTTTCTAGAATTTCATTAGCATTAATGTAGGTTTCAGATAAGTATACCTGTGCATAACTGCGTACGATTGGGTCAAATTCGCTGTTCAGGTAGAACATATGGCTGACCGAAACTCAAGAACTGCACTCACTTAGTGGCCACCGAAATAGACGAAACCGGTCGTGGGTTGTGGAACAGCTCCAGGCGACCATATGAATGGTGGTCCATCAAAATTTACTGAGAATTTCACTTGGTCAAGATCACTGAAACTCCAACCTCCAAATGGAATCCAATGGCACCTGCGCCATATGTTCCATGAACGATGATGTGTAGAGGTGACATGTGTTGGATCGTTCCGCTGAGTGGGTAGGTTGCGCATCAAAATGAGGACGTGAGCACGGAAGGAGTGATTCTCAACAAAATAACTTCCGGACACTTATCTAGGTTATTCCATGAAACACCCTGTAAAAAACCCTGTGAAGGACAGGTATTGCATCAGGTAATAGGTGGATCCTAACTCTGTCCTCGCAAAACCACAATCCTAATTTCCGCTCATGCAAGAGCAGGACAGGTGTGAAAACCTATGAAGAACTGAAAATTCGTTTCTTGGCTCGTTTGTCATCGTATCCACTAATTTGGAGCACTGCAAATACGACCACTGCACGTCAACACTTCTGAGACGGAAGACATTCTCAACAATTGAAAGGGTGAACAAACAGTTCTAGCGTGAAAAACGGCGGTGCACTTCATATGTATGGCAAGACGATCAAGGCTAGATTGTTGTTTGCGAACATTCCGGTGATTAAAAGAACGTCAAGGAACAGCAGACATTATGGCTGATCACCAACTCGACCCAATCGGCCACATGACCTACCCTAATGCTGCCATTATGACAGTTTGGAATAGTGAAACAAAAACTAAATTGGCGTTTCGCTTTCTAGTCGCGAGGCGTATGGACAAGGCAGGCCCATACAACGAAACAAAACCATTACAATGCACTACAAAACGTCTGAAACAGGTAGCTTTGGAAGTAGTCAGTTGGGCTGGCTGAATGGCAGTGAAGTATCAGTGTCAACACTAATGTTATTGTCCCTAATAAAGACAATGATGGCTTTCTCAAAAGGTCATGTCACATTCATGGTCACTTTCGGTGCGCTTAAAATGGCTTAGGACAGTTAATCAATCATGTAAAGGAACAATAAAAGGGTGCATTAGTCTAGACAAAAAGCACTACTCATAAGGTTACTGAAAAATCATTGATAGCCCAGGACCGACTTCGTCCTTCTCGGAGCTTATCAGGTAGGCGCCGTCCTCGAGTTTCCGTCAACCTTATGTTCTACTTAAACCCGAATTGGTCAGAATTAGCCAAACACTTATTTGCGTGCGAATTTTTTTGACGGGAGGCTCATCAGAATCCCAGGTGAATATCATAAACGAGAGATTCAACTGGAATTCGTGTGAGTCTTCCGTGAAAACCAAACTGATGCGCAAATGAGTCTTGTTAAACGCGGTAGATACCTGCAATTCTTTACATATTTGTAAAGTAGTCGGTTATTGTCGATTTTTCTTTTAGAACTAAGAGTTTTGCTCAAAAAACCGATGGACACAACACAGCTGAAAACTGCCCAGAGAACCGGTGTCCTTCTTGCATTCGTGCATCAGGCTGTTTGTTCCGAGGTGCGTCACACTATTTGTCTTGTTATCAATCCTTACGCGCAAGATAGGTGAGACCATATATGCATAAGCGTTTTCGCATTATTATTCATGAAACTTAGACTAACTTGTTTTAATGTACGCACCTGAGCAGGTACACTTCAATCCTGAACATCCATTATATAGAGTTTGGTCTGACAGGGACCACCGAATAGCTTTTGAAGTACAGTGACTGCATGGATCCGAATATTGTGCTACGGAAAAACTTGAGGATGAAATCGGCGAGGCCAAATCGGCGGTTTATTTCTGGCTACATATTGGTCCGTCACTGAGCTCTCTACAGGATATTATTTCGGTATGACGCAACGATATTGACCTGGACTAGATGACCTTCTCACATCCAGACATGTCTATCTCTTTCAAAAAATATTTCATCCGCGTGGCTCAAATAACATTTCTTGTAAAGTACCATTCATCAGGATACACTTCGCTGTAAGCAACACATGCTGTAGTAAGTGTTTAGTACCACACTTTTCCGCCAACCAGAACACAGTGCCCAGATCCGTGGAAACTGAGATGTATTCTAGGTTCCTTGCCAATCCACTAATTCAGATTCCACAGGGGACAATTTCCCAAGGATAATGTATTATGATCGTTCTCCTGGTGGAACATTTACCCTATTGTCTAACTAGGATTCAATGTAGTGGTGAAAAGAGAACAACTGCACACTCCCAGACAATGAAATAAATCCAGGTTTGATTTATACTATACTTAGAAAGGGTCACATTCTACAAGTCACATGGCCCCTCCATCTGAGACCTCAGTTAACATCCGACAAAATGAGGAGTTGTGTGGTTCAGGAATAGCGGCACAACGCTTCGAGCTACTAGAAAAGTTAGGTGCATAATATGGATTGATTTTATTTACAGGGTGAAACATAAATGTAGAACTTCGAAATCAGCTTCAGTGAATCCAAAGTTGAAGAGTATTTTTCCTGAAAGCCTTATCAGAATACCCTTGTTCGTCACTGTTTACCCATCATGAGCAAATGGGTACTTCAAACGTCATTAGAACGAATGCACTATAAAAGAAGTTACGATGGATATAAATGTTGATATTTTTGTTCTGTTCACCTAATCTGGTAAATGGTTTAACAAAGTTATGGCACCATTTCGGGTTACTTTGTCGATTCTCTGTTGGTTCCTTGTTTCCTCCCACCATGCTTGTGCTTACCTGGTTAGCATTCCCAAGGAAACCGGTTTCTTGACAAATACTCATTGGCAAGCCAATGTGGTTGTGGCAGGAGACTCAACTTCCAGCTAAACCTCTTGTTAACGACGGTCTTCTGTTGTTTATTGTTCTATTGAGACCCGCGTTCATTGTGACCCTGTGATAAATCAGGTTGGAGATGTTTACAGAAGCGATAGAACGAGGAGGCAAACACGCAGCCACGCAACCATGCAACCACGCACAACGTCTGCTCGAAAAGTAACGAGAGGCTTGGAAACCCGTTTTAAAGCTTGCTGACCGACAATCAGTACTTTGCACAATCTACCAATACTTCACGTCGCTATGCAAAATTATTTTCTACAACCAGACATGGAAATGTAAATCAAACTGTGTGGAAGACTCGGTCTTATTTGCAATTGGTTCTCATCCGATTATTTCAGGGCAATGAGACGAGTCAGTAAGCATACGTTTTGCAGTTGTGCTGACTATCCTGATGGACAAAATTCGTCTTTAGGAAATCCTACTTGTATGGGGAGTAAAGTGGGAAATGTCGTATGTCTGTATGTTCAGTGCCTTACCGTACAACCGCCTAGAATTAAAGTCCAATGCAATAATTTGCGCTGACTCCTTACGTGATGCATGCAACCGAACGAGGCGAACGTCGTATAGTTTGCTGTAAATTAGAGCAGGGTTATGAATCAATATGTCCTTTGTAAATTTAAGTTAAAGACATGAAGGCAACAATTTTTTACACCCGAATGCATGTTAGATCTAGCTTTACCTAGCAAGGAAGGAAGGCTTGATTTAGAGATCGCAGAAAAGTGATTTTGGGAGACTGATCAAAGTTAACCGCTATAAAGTGTTGGTTACTCTATAGAGGGTATGGACGTTGCAGTGGATACACAATTATGTTACCCTAAGATGAACCACTTCAGCCAAGACGGCGCTCAGGGTTCTCTAACTTATCTTCTACGGCGGTGCCTCCTAATAAGAGGTTCTAGAAAGTACATCATTCACCAAACTCAGAATCTACCGTGTTGACAGCGAACAGCTGAACTAAACAAGAAATTTTTTGTGGGTCAAACGGAATTATGGGCGACAGCATCAGATAGTGGTCGATGGAAGTAGAGGATTGAGTGTGCATGAAAGAGTGATGTGTTCGGAATTGTGGTCAGTCGGACAATCTTCCCACTATGCTGCTTAAATGTATCTTCCATGTAAGAATGATATCGTTTCAGGGCAAACCGTACATGTTTTGTGCAGATGAAATCTTTATTATCGATCGCAAACTGTATGGTCATGGAATATTCTAGTAATGGTGACTGCAGTCTGGTCTACAATGCAGTGGTTTTTTATCGGGAAACAAATAACCCTAAACGAAGGAAAGTGCGTCTGGAGAAAAAGGCAAGATAAAATCGATGCAGTGAATGCAACTGATAGATGGCGTGAAAAGTTTAAAAACGTTCTTCTTGAAGTCGCATGGTTGAACAAGAACAAAAGTTCCATACAAGCGTGTGATGAATCTGTAAAAGCATCTGGGTTATGTGCAGTTTTTTTAAGATTAGTACAGCTGCCAATGCAGCAGTTCACATGGAGTGGAAGTGAATAATTGAAAGGATAAATGAAATAAGCAAAAACTTATCGAGGGGGCTGCCCTGTTAAAACTACTAACTATATATACTTATATATACTTATACATATATATATATATAATGTGTAATATATACATATATTATATACTTATATACTTATATACTACTTTTTCTCAAACTTTGGCCTGCTACCCCAAAAACAAAACATCCTGACGGACTATCCTCAATCAAAATAAGCTTAAAGTAGCCCCTTACATGAAAGTTGTGGGGGAATCAATCGATAAATAGGTAGTCATCCGAAAAGACAAACAAATAAGCTGTTTTTTATTTCCGAATGGTGGACACAGTCAGTTAAACACATCCCGATACATGATCGGACTGTTTTCAATAAAGGCGACGTTCCTCATTGAAAGGTGGTGGCATATCGATTAATGGAGGATTCCTCTAAGCTAATCTCTGGATTTCAAAATTTTACCTTTAAAAACCGGGGAAAGTTGAATTAAGTGAAATTTACCCGTGCTTGCATGACTGATTATATATGCCTATATTTCGAGTTGCTCTTGGAAAATTGACAGCTTATGGAACAAAACACAAAAATTCTTTTGGACGGTGAACTCATGATACAACAAATCTCTGCACTTATATAGTGCAGATAGTCTGAGGAGATTCAGGCATTTTCATGGAGATTTCCTCTTGTAAGCGAAGTCAATCTACGCCAACAAGCCAAGCAGCAGTGCGCAGCTCCTTCATTTCTGTTATGAGTCAGCAGTGCACATCCCACGAATCTCAAGATGGTTTCGAACCCGCGGCCTCTCAACTGGCAGCCGAGTGCCTAACGGTCTGGCTGCGAACGACTGATTACCAGTGTGAATAGCTCGCACTTAGGCATGACATAGCGCGACTCATCTTTCAACTAAGGAATCCACATCGCTTGGTCACGGTTTGACTGGATCTTCTTGTGGAGACTTCTCAAATGGAAGGTTCACTTGTAGTGTGAATCGCTCCTCCCTCTGAACTACTGCTAGTAGTCGAACGGTCTAGTCTTCCAATGTTAGTCAGGAGTTCGAATGTCCCTGGAGGTTCATGAGATACGCACTGCTGATGAAGATAGAATAGCTGTGCAGTGCTTTTCGGTTTTTAGGCATAGATTCACTCAACCTACAGGACTAAAGCTCGACTTTAAAAGCTCAGCGTACTTAGTTACCTACACGAGAAGGATAGAAGCTGTTGTTAATAAAATATATTTGATAAAGGGTCAACAATACTTGCTGGTAACTTATTGGGTTTGAACGGATACTGATAGCTGTTGCAAATGCCCATTACTCAGCAGCTGACTAAAGAAACATTGCAAGACAAGTGAACATCATGGTAGTAAAAACACGAAATTCACCACTATGAAATTTAATATGCTTTCCTCATCAGTCGATACAACATTCAGTGCTGAAACAAATTTGATGAACTGTAGGACAACAACACACTGGTACAGGACTTCAGGCGGGTTTTTTGAAAAGTGTACAGTAAATCTCTAAAGACTTTCAAAAAACCTATGGGATGTTATTCCGTAGGCATAATTCAAACGTTTAAGCCATCACAATTTCGGCCAAGCCAAACCCTTCTGATGAATCGCGGCACAGACCAAAGGCCTGCTGAAGCTCAGCGTTCTGTTATCCGACCACATTCATTCCACCTTCCGATCAAGTTATAGCCCATGGACTGAATGTCAACCGTGAAACGATCTAACTATTCAGCACTTATTAACTTGACTGAATAAGTCCACGGGTCGCGAAATGCACTCATTTGCATACTAACTTGGTTGTAATGAGAGGCTCAAAGGAATCTAACTGAAACTTTTTTTTTGTATTATCATGCTTTTCTTCAACTTTAAATGATGCACAAGGTCGCCTAATATTTCATTTAGTACGATATTTGGGATATCAAAATACATTATCTAAACGAAAAACACTGCACATAGAGTTGCTGGAGAGTAGTATGGTATGCATTTTTGCCCCTGTCTCTTTTTTGCTAAACACTGAGTTCACTAAAGAAGCTCCGTCCGTCGAGGTAACGATGACACAACCTTGAAACTTTCCTACAACGTCGTCCATGGATGAACGTTGTTGTTTTTATCCCTTTCATTCAGCGTTTTATAAAACTTTGAAGCGAAACCCAAGCTGGGTTCCATTCCCAGAGTTCAACCGACTCAACTTTTTCCAATTAAGGGGATGGCTAAGTGGGATGTTCAAGACATTTTTGTGTTCTTTATTTTGTGTGCAGGTTGTTGAAGCACATCCATGGTTTAGTGGTTGCGAAGTGGAAAGGTACAACTTCAATCAGTTTACCTCGACAGTAACTCCAGTGCTCGTGAAAACCAAAACATCAGCTTTGGCGGACAGCGCCCTGGAAGACATTCTGGACATTGAGGTCCAGCTTTTTATCATAAACAGACGGTTACGTCAGGACATCCGTGGAATCCAGTGTGCGGTGGATATCCTACGAGACGAAATAACAGGTGAGATATAGGTTGGGTCGTTTACTACTCAAATTTACGTTGGACGTTGGCTTATCGAATAATAAATTTTGCACTTTCAGTAAAACAGTTTAAGCAAAATTCCCGAAAACGCTATTAAATTCTAAGTTTACAGTATAAAATACAAAATAGATCCATTTGCATAGTAAAAATCAGAAAAACCTTACTTCCAGCTGAATCTCTTTTTTATGATATTAATCGACTAAATTTGTTGCATAAAGGCCGCCTCATGTCCGAGTTGGTACGATATTCGGGATATCGCAGTTTATTTTCACTAGACAAACTACTCATAAGTTGGGCTGCTGAAGAGTTATCAGCAACTTTGCGAGTAGTTTCTTTATTCAAAAGGGCTACACTTTAGTAGTCCCTGGTACTAGAAATGAGCGTATGTAGTCCTGTAAGACTGGAGCAGATCGACCAAAATTGAATAATTTGAAAAATTTTCGTTCAAAGCTATTCAGACCAATGATGTCCTTGATTATGTGAAATCCTGTCTCTATTGAGCAGTTGTTAGTATACAACATCATAGGATCCTAATTTACACTCCCATTAGAATCAAGCAGTACTTTTCATAGAAGATGCACTTCTCGCTAAAAACTGAAACCGTGTATCTTTACCATTTTCGGGCAGATTCTGCAAACATACGTATGAGAAAAGATAAAAAACTTCTGTTTGAAGCAGGTGAGTACGGCATAGGTAAGCCAATTTTCTGGGCCACTGATGTACGCTAGTAGGAACGGTGGACAAAATTTTGCTTCACTCTGTTTTCCAGAAACGATGATGTACATTTCGACCGAGAAGGTTTATGGTATGACTGTCACTGAATCCACGTATGAGGACTCCAAAAGTGCTTTGCTAAAACACATACGAGGCAAGGTAGGTCTTGTTCCTGGATGACCTTATGTAAATGTATAAAACCCATGTTTGCAGTAGCGTCAAGGTATCTGGGAACACATATTATTACGTTTTGGCTATTTCTAGATCGGAGTGACAAGCAAGAGTTGTGCATTTGTTTTATATTAAGACACCAAAGTAAGCACATTGCAAGCAAAAAGTTAAGCGCTTTTGTGCGGGTGAACATCTAATCCATGATCCTTCTCTCGGCGAGAAATGGTCTCCCAGCTGTATCACCTGTATGTATATGCTCTCCAGGCTGATTCGCAGCCGATTTCTCTGTTCGACCAGGAGACACTCTAAGACCCGTCAGTACTGCCGTCGAGTTCCTGCTATGACTTCAGTTAGAGTCCCGGCGTCGATATTGTTCATGCGCCTGAATGACACATTCTGGCAGAAAGAATGTGCACCTGACTTACACACGGAAGCAATTAGTACTTGATCATTTGTGTCACGTATTTGTTAAGAACATTTTCAGGTCACAAAACGTGTCAACCCTGCTATCCTGGCGCAGTTATCCCGGTGAGTCCAAACAGGGAAATCATTGAACCCAAGTTTTGCTCTTTTTAAAGCTCATCAGCAGCACGTATCTTTGGTCGCGTCGGCTTGTGAACTGCGGACACCCGAAGTGTGAGGCTACTTCACCAGCGCATGCCGGACACACCTAAATGATCACGTCTGAACAGGCAAACCTCTTCACGTTTGAGCGATGCGATTGGTTCACCTGACAACTCAGACGTTGACCCAGTAGCTGTCCTGTTTGCGTCTATCGATTGACCTATCTGTCAGGTTGCGTCACGGACACCTAAAGCCTGCTGAACAAACCTGATTAGTTGTAGGTGTTCGTGGAATTTTTAGAGCTTGTGCTTGAGTCACTCACGCTTTAACGGTCCTCCTGGCACAGTTATTCTGGTGAGTCCACACTAAAGGGTGGAAGCAACGAACTCAATTGTTGCTTTTATTAAAGCTCATCAACAGTTGCTGGGTCAATCACATTACTCAAACGTGAACACATTCGCCTGTTCAGACGTGATAATCTTAGTTGCGTCCACCAGCGTGCGATGGTGGAATAGTGAGAACACGCTAGCTTCGCATGTCAAATGTCCTCGCAATATTACGAGGCGAACTCAGGCACATAGAAACCTGCTTGGTTTTGGGGCTAAATCGGACCGACTGATCTTGCGTGCCACCAGTTCCCAAGTAACCATACATGACCGTCTGTCTAATTAAATCTCGTAGTTAGTGTTCTACGGTCAAAAGCACAAAACAACCGTTCGCACATCCAGAGAAACCGTTGTGTCAGTTTTCTCACCTCATTGGCACTACGTCGCTTAGTTCTACAAACGGGTCTCCTAACCCTTTGACTACATGAAGGGTGGTCAGCTGCTCACTGTGATCGAGTGAGAGAATTGGATTCGGTAGCTTCATGCGTCAAATGCGCATATGGTCCGTGAGCTGAACTCTATTAGATAGATGCGACCTCAAAATCCTGAAACACCAATGACCGCCCTATTAGTAACTTGGCGCAAAAACCTAGTCTGTCTTTTGAAGAGAAGTAGCGGTAGGATGGATATTTTCTGGCCGGGTATTGTAGAAGAGGTCGGTAGTTAGAGTACGATATGTGGTTACCGAAGCATACATATCGTAAACAGAATCACACATACTGAATGTGGCAACGGGACACACAAGGAATCACGGATGGACCACGCGTATAAGGATCTTCAGATACTACCGAAACGCTATCTCAACCAGAATAAAAAAACACTTAGGCCCCAAAGTTTACGGCCGCTAGCTACCACTAAATCGAAGTTCCAGTAGCTACCGGAACCAATCCCAGATATTCCAGTGCGTTAGATGAGTTGGTCAAAACGGGAATTACCAAACAACTTACTGATTCAGCTTCGGGCCAATTGAGTACCAAGGTTAGTCAAAAATGTTCAAACTACCGTCCGAACGAAAACGATTCTGGAACTTAGTACTCAGTCCTGTAGGGTATCTTGCAAACATCTGCATACCGCATGAGCAACTTCCGTTTCACCAAGGTCAAAAAATCCCGTCGGATTGGATTAAAGGCGCGAAACGACAAGAAAGTCGTTAAAAGTTATGAAAAGTCCAATATGAGAGGAATCCACCTTACTTCGGAATTGCTGTATAAAGAGCTAGCTTAGAGTAGAATCCCAAGATGGAATATTTCCACCGATTCCAATTTTTTTCCACTGATTCTCCTATGGGAAAAACATCACTAAAGAGTGAATGTTTGACCAAACTTAACCCTTTTCAAATTGTGCTTTTTGTAGATTTATTTGGTCGGTTAAATTGTCCAACACGACTTACATCATCCAGGTGGCACATTACAACATATAATTCCAAATAGGTAGATTGAAATGACAAACCCCTCGGCGTTTGCAATGGATGCCACTACGAACTTGAACGAATAAAATGATTCTCTAATCTGATCAGGTTTTGCTTGGTCCTTGAAGAAAATCGAGAAGAGCGCTTCGAATCTAGCTTTCAACTTGTAACGTTTTTTGGTGGGACCAAAAACTAAGAAATGGCGGTATATTCACAGTGGTCCATTAACTCAATGCGACTGAACAGTACTCACGTGTCAGACAGAAACCACGTGCTTTAAGTGAAGCCAACAGCAAATCATTTCGCTAACTGGCACTCAAAACAGCAACAAATGTACGTCCATGTGGGTGGATAAAGCGAAGATACTGAGCATGAATGTCCAATCTTAATCGAGAGAGAACGCCTACAGCGACTGCACCAATCGCGTATTGAGCGGGAGGCGACATTGAGCAAGTGCACAACGAAATGCTGCGTCAGAAGTGGAAGCAACACGACGAGAAGGCGCTTTTATTCAATCAAATGAATGGGGCCTGTCAGATCGCGAGCGCAACACAAAATGCATTCCTCAGGTGCCGCTAGGCTGCACGGCCTAGAGAAATTCCCGCAAGCAGATGTTCTGTCGCTATCAACACATCACTTGACTGGTGATGACTTTGAGATTCAGCGAAGCAAATATGAATTTTTCGTACAGCAACGCTTTTGACGACTGTTTCGTCGGGCTACCCATTCGGCTAGCCGGATATCGCTAATTTGTGTCCACCCTCATTCGTCTTTTCGCCTATACTATGATTATTTGGGGTTTCTATTTCAACAAACGAAAATCCGCCCCCGATAAAGTTACTTTAGACCAAGCCGAGATTTAACGTGAACGTCAGCTAATCTAATGCTGAACTTTAAGACGGCGTTTGTAGTAAATCAGTCTACTGGTTTATGGTTCGTTATTTCGGAGTACCTATGGGTCTCCTGACGGTACATTTGCTCGGTCAAGGAATTGATTTTTGAATGAGAAAAAGACGGAATATATCACGCCATGAGGTCTAGTTTTTAACTGATTTTATATCAATTTGGAGAATGTTTAATAACATCTGGTTTTGCTGTCACTCAAAAAATGACTTCGTCAACCCCAACTGGGTTCCCATGAACAGTCTTTCTTCTGTTGTTCGGAATTTGTCATCAATGAACTATGTCAAACTTTCAGATTCACCGGTCTAGTTTTCATAACACTAACGTATCATTTCTTCTGGTGCTTGGAAGTCTGACCAAACTGTCACGAATGTCGGCATTACCATTGAAATAACAATTTCCTTGCATATCGCATGATGCATTGTTTACCGTGAATTCGGTATTAGTACCGATCAGACAGAGCGCTAAGTAGGATGATGTGACTGATGATGACATAACTCTTAAATGCATGATTTGCCGCTTTTTTGCTTGTATTGTTCCAGATTTCTCCTGGTCTATTGCACAAGGAGCATTACCTACTCATCTATCCCGAACGACAACTGAAGTACCCAGAATGGAAGATCATCCGATTCCGTTTGCACTATATCACAGTAATGAAGCCAGAAGAGATTACATTCCCTGAGCAATGGCAGGTTGGACTGCAGGGCGTTATCGATTCCCTCGGTGCAGCAGATGACTTGGGGGCGAACTTCCAATTGCCGGTTTATGCAGATCATAGTAAGCATCCATAGGTTGTCCATTGATTTGTCGAACGTTCTAGCCTACTTGCAATTTGACAAGTAGTGACAAATGCCAGTTGAATCACCATAGCAGAACAGACTGAATTCCAATGTTTCGCCGTGTCTACTCAGTTGTTCACAATCATTTTCGGGGTTATGAAAAAGTAACGAACCCGTTTATAGACAAGGGACACGTGTGAGTGTCAGTTTGAAGCTGGAAAGGATAGTGGTGACCTCCTTAATGTTGTTTTCTTTCTGTGCAACCCGTGAACATGCCTGCAAAGGTCGGCCCGGCCCTGGAGGACTACGCATTCTCCATCGATTAAGACAGTGGGACGTTAATTGCATGAAATCGTTAAGTTTACATAAGAGTCCTAGTACAAAATCGTTCTATCTAAAGAAATCCTTCACTGAGAAAACTGCCAGTGAATAGCAACTGAGGGTTGGCTGAGGACATCACTGCCTTTTACACTGATGTTCCATGTGCACTCCACAAATTCAAGAGGTGAGGAGTGAGAATAGCCAATATATACTTGACCTGTTCTAGGTTTAATTAACCAATGTGCAAATTTGTAACAGGGAGATACAGACATCGATGTGGCTTGGCGCAAAGATACGGAGGAACTGTATATTATCGTTTGCTCATGAAGTTCAACGATGGCTGTCCGATGCAAAACACCGAATCTCCGTGCAACCAGAAGTCGTGTCATGAAGCCATTTGGAGTAGCTAATGGACACACCTATTCTATAGTCTTCCGGATAAGGACGGTTAAGAATAGATACGCCCCAAAATTCATGCACTCCGTGAGCCCGGGAGTAAACAATGACCGCCGGGACAGTACTCAGTATTGTAAGAATAAATTTACAACCAACAGCCGGACGTTACCCATTAGGCACTTGCTGTACGCCGTAACAGCACATGCAAGTTTTCTATGGTTTACTACCAAAGTCCTCGGGCTAGGAGGCTAGCTTTTTACTGTCAGATTGATCAGAATCTCGAATCGTTGGTCCAGATTAGGCTGCCGCGAGAAGATAGAACTGGCCGTCAGATTATAGTTTGGGTAGTCGAAAGTCAGTTAGCAATCAGAAAACAACACAAAAACAGCTTTGATTTTGAACCTTGAGCGTTAGAACCCTTCTCGACAGAGGAGGATTTGAAGGACCCAGAAATACCTACATAGTGTCAAGGAGCTGGAACCTCATCGTGTTGACCCATCTATTAACAGTGAAACCCGGTTGATCGATTAGTGAATGTGACAGGTAGATGGAGACTTCACAGGGTCGATGACGAGAACATGAAGCCAGAGTTCCAGTTACTGGTCATGAGAAATGAAAGTGGATTTGTTGCAACCTTTTACCCTGTTGGGGGGATAATAAGTGTCTGACTTCTATAGTCAGCGGGATTTTTTTATAGCCCATGTTAGTGTGTTCGTCTCATTTAGAAACTGAGATGGAAGAACTCGACGAGCAGTTGCCACCCATTACCTCATCCACGCGATCACCTGATCGTCTATGTTTCACGAATAGTCTCAACGTCCGGAATAATCGTGACAGACAGATATTGGAAACGAATGACCGGGATGACCCGGAATTTAACCAGTTACTGTTTGTGCGGCTATGACACTACTGTTCGAAAGCGGTCAACATGGTCGCTGGTGGTACGTAAATCCGATCTAGGTGAACGCGTCGGTTGATTAAAATCGTCGTGGAGTACCATGCTCCCAGAAATGCCTTTCGTGTCTCGCGTCTCGTGTCTCTGCGTACCAGGATGTTTACGTTTTCCAAAGTGAATTTGTGATCTTCATCGTTTTCATGGGTGGAGAGAAAGGGTTGAGGGTCATGTCTTCTGATAAATGCGTTGCTTTTTCGCTCTTTTTCGAGTATCTGGTTTCATCCTAGTTTGTCCAATACAGAACTTGCTGCAGTTGCTGCAGTCAAGTTGGTATAGTACAGTGTTGCTCTTGGAATTTCTGGAAGTATGATACCCCATGAGGGATTCGGTCAACCGACAAGTTGAGCTAGCATCGAAACCTGACCGAGTGCTAGATAATGCCCTCTGTATGGTGTCCAGGATTCAGATCTCACAATCCCGGTGGTGGCTACTCCAGACGCGTTCCTCCAAGTAGCCAAATGTTTTAAGAGCCTTCGCGATTCAAGATTTAGGTCTGTGGATATTGTCCTAACAAGGTAGCTGAAGTGGATACAGCAGACCGTAACGCAACCATCTGGTTAGTGCATCAATCTATGCTCCCGGTGCAGCTTCCGAGAAGACAACTGTCCCAGAAGCATACATTGGTCAGCCCAGCAGACACCCCCTGTAGACATTCGCTGAAATCCCGTTTCATTGTTATGAAATGCGCAAGTGTTTGGAAAAAGCAAAGCACGGACGTCTGATTCGTCTTGAGGGTTCGTGAGACACCAAGTGCTGATGATTTCCATTAAGGATCAAACAGGTATACAATCGTTCTCGGCTTTTCGACATGAACTGACTTCACTCACAGGACGAAAGCTCGGCTGACAACTTTCAAATTTCCGCATTCTGTGAACAAGCGTTTTACACCGAAAGCTCCAATGATGCGCACATCGCCATTGATCCTTCACTGATGTCGTTCTTTCGTCCATAAATTTCCAGTATATCGTTTTGGGTTTCTGAGTAGTTACGAACCCATCTTGGGAATGGAAGAAAGTGGACTCACCTAAGCATGCACATTCTGGTCATGTCCCAAAGTTTGTAGAATTTCTGCTTTTCCTCTTCTGTTTGTGACCCCATGGAGTTAGGATTGCTAGTAAATGTGGCAAGCACTGCCCTGAACAGTCGAACTCTGTTGGTAACCGATCTCCAGTTGGTGAAGTTCGTGCACCCCATTATTAACTGATTCAAGTGATATGAAACCAAGATCCGAAAAACATGCTCATGTTTAACTTCTGGTGTTGTGTCACTCTCGTGGATAATACAACCAGAGCCAACCATTCAAAATTTCCTCTTACCCACCAGTCAGCTTCCAGTGAGTGCAACGAGGTTTGTAGGTGCGTATCTTAGCAACAAGAATTTCGGGCCTGCATGATCCGTTCGTATCAATGAACTTCCTCACGTTCCATTTTTTAAATCACTGAACATTCGAATGAGGTCAGACAAATTGTGCGCTCTATGTGAAATTTGCCAATGATCAAACCAAAAAGAATACCTGCTTTCCTTCTTTTGCTGCGCTGTCCTCGAGAAAGCGACTCTGTTCTTTTATAAAAACTATAAATAGGGATCGATTTTGAGCACTCCATCCGCATTTTTCGAACTCCGCTCCTGAGCGACTGAGCAGTGTGGGATTGATGAAATATGAGGACGTATGTTGTTGCTTCTCACAGCAGATGTCCACCGAGAAACCTGTGACTCCTGACACTTAAAATGATTTATGCTTTAATGAGCACTGAACCGGCATTGACAACTAACCGTTGAGCTATCGGAGTACTTCAGGCTGGTGGCCCACCACTCCAGCCGCTGTTTCCTCGACAGAATGTAGCGTCCCTCTCTCCAGAGGGGAACAAGTTATTTGCACATTTGGGACTTTAATCCCAAGAACGCCTTTCATAGGCGTAGGTACATCTTCCGTTTACTAACCACTCTCGATTAGCCTTCTTGAGAATCAAAGTCCCAGCAACTGTAATCTGCAGGGTCATTGCTACACCGAAGACCAATCACCAGGAAAAGAGGCAGCTTTAAGTCGAGGTGGTATATATATATATATATATATATATATATATATATATCAACCATTTACAGTTGCCAAGAAAATGCACTCAAACTGAACGATTTCCAGGTTTTAGTGGTCAAGTTTTCCGTGAACTCACCCTGAGCAAACTCCATCAACTGTAAAAGGGTAATGTGCGGGAAACCCTCTTGTAATGGGCAGGCAGCTGGCTAATAGCTCACTATGTCATTCAGGATGCATATTTCTCACATGAAGCCAATCCACATTTGTAACGATTACATGTACTGTGGTTTTGTTCGTAAAGTGGCCGTTGTTGACCCTCAGTGCAGTTCAAGATGAGATGTCAATGAGAAACCCAAACTACAATTAGTTCCGCTGTAACTCTCAGTGAAGAGGCAGGATACAAGCAGTTGGTGTCCTTTACAACGAACTGATTTCCCTACCTTATACCTCCCCAAATTCCTGTATTAAATCAATTGTTTAGTAAACTGATATATACATCTACATAAAGACTGCTTTAAAGCACATAAAAAAGCCTCTAAAGTTGATCCGATGAAAGCGTCAGGTCAACAGTAGAAAGACACTTCTTGACTTCCAGCTACCATGTTTCAACTCAAGAAGGCGGCACGGCATTATGACCCTTTTTGTCCAAACAGATCTAAATTCTATGATGTGTCGTCCATGATCAAATCATAAAGAATGAACCGAGAGCAGTTGCATAACTATCAAATTGTTTTCAACGTTCCGTAACACCAAACTTTTAACTTTGTACACCGTTTTTTCACCATTTGTGACCAATAGTTTGACACAAGGTGAATTCGATAGGCAGTTTCATCGTTGCGGTTGAACTACTCAGCTTGAGTTGACTGAAGGCATCGAGCTACGGAAATGCTGGCTGATTTTGTGTTCTTATACATTATTGGTAAAGATGAAACTATTCAGTCCATACCTTAAACCAGTCGGGAATTCGGTGAATTCACTATATGATGAAATCATTTTAAGGATGACCACAAAAATCGCATCCCACAAGTGTTGAGTGTGGTAAGGCGACAACTATTATCCGGATGGGAATGAATTAACATCCTGCCAGCTGTTGGGATAGACAGCGTCAACAGTTAAATCTGACCCAAAGTTTTTCAGCAGTCCGATAGACAAACCAGATGTCTTCAGCAGATATATGCCTCCAGGTAGCGCTAACTCAGTAGTTGGCAAAAGGAAAGAAAGCGAACCTTTGTGTCGAACTACACTCAAGTTACACTGATGTTAACTAGATAGTCAAATGAATCTCTCGCATATGATATTCAAAGACTGAATGTGATGCAAAAAGCCGCATCATGTTTCGAGATATCACCGTGTATTTTTGTGTCAGTTTTCAGCAAACCCTACGAGTAGTATATTTTGCGAAAAACGAGGGTGCTCTTTCACTCATCTTGTACTAATAATGAAATTGTCAAAGCCCCTGACTGTTCAAAAACAGTTCAGAAAAAACTACATTGCTTTCGTCTTCAAACACGAGGTAAGCAACTGATATTCGCCAGAGAAGTGCAAAAAACGCACCTTCGTTTCATGTTATCTAAGCAGCGTTAACCGCAAGGTATTTCAAAGGCCATGCAAGAGGCAGTACACGTGAACTGACTATGCCTTGTTGTTCAAGTTGCATCCATCCTCAAAGAGCTTCCTCTCAGTGGTCATTCTAAACAGATGGAAACATTCGTACTTGTACGACAGATGAATAACCAAACACTCTTTGATGTGGTCCCATTTGTCGGGATTTCAAAACGGTGTGTTGCAGTCTCGCTTGTCTTACAGGACGACGGCGATGATGATAACATTCACAAACTATCCGTTTTAAATTATGATACGATACTCATTGTTTTGGAAATCATAGTTTCAGCGTGCCGCCGTTCCACAGAGTCAGGAATATAATCCTTTGTACGTACAGGTTGGATTTCGCGGGTTCCCTCGGCTGAAGATACCTGCAAAGTAACGTTCACCCAAGTACACTGAAGTTACAATGAGAACTTTTTCTTAGTATCTTCTTTATTCACAATCCCCGGAGCCATATTTCAACTTTCAAAATGATGTCAGTAGTGTAACTATACTTGATGGATTTTATACAAAATCAGCTTAACCATTTATGTGATTCATTACAGACGACCCAAGTTTGTTGCGTAAGTTTACTTGTCTTTGTTTTACTGTACGTATATAAGTAGTATGCAGTGATGCTGTTTTTGAAAGCACAACCACTTGATCAAACCAAACTGTTGTGTTGAACTCGAAGCACCTCATAAAGATCCTTCCCGACTATGAGTCATCAGTGCGGTTTGAGTTGTGTACTTCATTATTCAGTCATTTCTAATCTCTATCGACATTTTCCAGATCCGTTGGTCCGGATTAAATTCGCCCTTACAAACTGTGATTACTCACATGTATCGAGTTGCATTGTTTGTGTACAAACCGTGCTTAACCAACCACTGAAGTATTCAAATCTCAATTATTAAGTGGAGCAATGTCGGTATGGTTGTTTTCTGCCATGAATTTCGTTGCAATAACGAATTGTGATATGCTGTGAGGCCATGGTGTGATTCCTAGAGCACAATACTGGGGCAAAGACGCTTGGTTGGCAACTTCTTTAGACGGGAGGAACCCAGAGAACTGTAAATCACTGAGACACATGAAAAAGTGCTTATTCAAGTAGAAGGTTTTCAGAGGCGTTCAACACGATGTGACTATGCGTGAGTATGTGTCCTGTCCGAATTAGGATTTTTGTTTACAATTGCCAAGTTTATCTCTTGCATCCCGGGAATTGGCTGTCGGCGTAGAACCAAATTTCCTGACGGCGACCAGAAGAGCACTGACGAGTTATTCTATCCCTTCAACAAAGAACCGGAGGCGGGGCAGTCATATACATCGATATAATATCAGTAACCTGTTCACCAGTGTCATGACCGTGTTATTTGCACGGGTGCAAATGGGTGCCCTCAAGGAGGTGCGCAAAAAGTTAGAAACTACCAGGTTCTTCAACTTATAGCCTCATCTACATGCCAATTTGGTTTTAACAGAAGACTAACCGGGAACCCAGCTGAACCAGACAGCCTCATTTTCCAGATGGTACGATATTCGTGCAATTTTGGTTCAAGTAGATTATAAGGTTGACGGAAACTAGGGGACTGCGCCTACTTGACGAGCCCCAAGTAGGGCAAAACCGGTCGTGGGCTGTCAAAGAGTTTTCGGCAAACTTACGAGTAGTTTATTACCTTTACATTAGGTGCTTCATTTAGATGATCGTAATGTCCCTAAGACAGAGAAAAAGAAGCATGTTCTTGGTCAGAAACACTATCCAGAATGTTAGGAAGGGATGACCGCAGTCAAGTGTTTGCGAGAACGAACCTGATTTCAAGCTATGACCACAAATCCAAACAGATTTAGACGACCTAATAAAAACAAGCAACGCCATAGGAATCAAAGCGTACCATTCCAGAATTTTATAGGGTAGAGGACTTGATGGTGGAGTAAGAACGAGTGTTGTACTGAACAGACATCGCATGCCTTAGACACATTACCTGCCGATAGTTCGTTAGCGATTGACTGAATATACCTGGCCATCACTTCTGGATTTCGAATCAGACGATTTCTCAACAACTCTCAGCGGTTATTTCTCATGACAAGTTATCACAGTGGTCATATCTGACAGTCTGAAAACTAGTCGACCTGATCCATTTTTTAGATTCTTTTATGAAAACTTTTGGACTGGATGCAATGCAGGGGTGGTAGCTAAGTTACTTGTACTGATTCATGCGTGGTGCACTGAAAACGTAATAGTTTTTTATAGCTGTCTGACTGTAAGGTGTACTCAGACTGCTCAGTAAGGTGAATCGGATCTCCTGTGAACCACCAGAGAGACCCACTATAATTCACTAAACTCCCACGAAGGGCTATGCAGTCTGGATCTTTGTCTACCTGGGCATAAGTAACCATGTGAGAGAGAAAATCTATCTAGGACGAGAAGTAATTTGTGAACGGTGCTCAGCCTTTGTCAGACCACGTAAACGGCGAATACTATGGACAAAGAGAGCAAAGCCCATGGAATTCCCAATTTCAGGGTTTATCGTCAAGTTTACAATGCAAAAAACTGGAGAGGATCATATTGCCAGATTTCAGTCCCAAATTATGGTGCCCAAAAGCCTACCCATGTCTCCTGGAATGGTGACCAATTCGACTGCCAAACTCGGCGAACATGTCGACAACTAGTTGATCAACTATTAAAGTGTTGGGACCGTGAACTCTAACTGGACCAAGCCCCAGGTTTAGTTCGGGAACCGGGGTAAAATAGACGTTTTCATTTTTTAGGGTTGATAGATCCATGTGTGATATCTACCTCGACAACAGTTTATGCTGCGCGCTGACACCGAATGCCATAAGCAACAGAAAACTTATCTTTGAAGCCCTTTGAATAGCAAACACTTTTGGTTTTGGTATACTTAACCAAACTATTCCTCTTTTTTATTTTAGCGAAAGAATTTGACATTCTGACAAAAGAACAAAGTGAACCGGATGCCTGTGAGATGGTAAGTGTTAATATGGATTGTTTTGTTGGAAACCGAACAGCGTGAATGATGTAAGCGACTGACCAAAAGAAAATCTGCCAAGGAAAAATCTGTAGGCAAATGTTTATTCGAATAAAACTTATTTTCCCTGACCGGACACGAATTGCGAGATTGTCGAAAGCTCTTCGGCGTTACGCTTCCGGTTTTACCCATCTGGGTGCTCGTCAATTAGGTGTAGTCCTCGAGTTTCCGTCAACCCAATGTTCTACTTGAACAACACAGTCGAGGCAACTGGCGAAATGCACCCACCTGCAAACTAATTTGATGTTAACGGGAAATTCAACCGAATCTGTAATCTTTTATTATACTCCTAAACCAAATATGCTGTCGTATTATGTTTCGTTTAGTACGATGTTCTAGAAATCGCGGTATGTTTCTTGACGTGAGGTTGCTTGAAACCCATGAACAGCCCACAATCCGTTTTGCCTCATGAAGTAGAAGTTCCGAAAATTCCGCCAATCTTATGTCCCATCTAAATTCAACTTGTATTCCACTCACGGACTACACTGACTTGCAAACTAAATTGGTTTGAACCGGAGACGTAACTGAATCCCGGCTGAATCTCTCGTCTATGATATTCTTCAACCTAACGTGTTACAACATGTTTCATTTGGTAGAGTAATAGATGAACTGAAGTAATCAGAACTCGCACGGTCCACAAATTAGAGAGCTACCTAAGCACCAGTATTAGAGGCATCTCAACCTGGGTAGTTAGGGGGGCCATGTCAGGGCAAGCTCTTTCACTTGACGCTTCCATGTGACCTTTCGAGTCACTGCAATGTCGTGGATGTCGAACTGCTTTTTATCATGGGGTTAGTTTTCGCATTTTGGATGTAACGCTGAAGGGAAAACCGGATAGCGAGTTTCAGGGAAAAGTAAACCGGAAAGACATCTGGTCCGGCCCACGTTTCGTCGATTTAAAATATAAACAAAATCTAACCAAGTGTGTTTCCAGCATGGCTAACAGAACCCCTGTCGACGAAACTCTAGACGCAGAACTGTGCCCACCTTTAAAAAATCCCAATGGAATTTGGCTAGCAAGTGAAGTATGCGTTGCGGCACACAAGGCGGTCAAGAAGTTATGTAAAACCCCGTAACTAATCGGCAAAAAGGAACCGATATACAATTGACTCCCTTACTTGGGTGATTAGTTCTTCAGGGTGGTCGACTGACCACCGCGTCCTCATTCAGTGCCAAGAACGCATTTCAGGGGTTACCAAGTATTCAAAACTAACTTCCACGACAAGATGTTTGTCAATAACTTGTCTATTTTGATCTATTTCTTCCTCTGTAAGTGTTCGACAAACGGCAGCTAAGCATCGGTGTTGAACACTAATGTCATGCTGTCAATGATGGTGATGATGTTCTGCAAACTGCGTATAATGCAGTGCCTTTCCCTAATGACTGTTAACCCTATGCTATCTTGCAAACGTTCTGATAGACCGGATCAGCTGACTAACTCCTACCCACGTGAACGATACTAATTATTAGGTTTATGCCGTCGAATTGTTCAGTGTGTTCCGTCCAGTGTCACCAAATCACTCCAAGACAGCCCGCAAAACTACATCTGCAACAGCTGGAGCTATTGCAAGTCAACTGCGGTAACCGACCCTTTCCTAACAGAACCGTCATGCCTGGCCTTAAAAGATCCTCTAACACCCAGGTAGAAGTGTCTCTAACATAAAAACATGAGTGGATCTCCAATTCGTAGGAAGATTTTCATCATGTTGGCATAAAAGAGCAACTACAGCTTTAGTTGTTGATTGTTACGGGATTTGTAGAATTCACGTTCACATCACTCTCGTTCGAACCATCGACCTCCTGTCCTGGCGTAGTTATTCTGGTGAGTCCATACCGAAATGAGGAGCACTGGACTCGTCCCTCAGTCCTGTTGGAGGTCATTAGCAGTGCATACTCCTTGGCCGTGCCGGCGTTTGAGCTCGGACATATGACGTACAAGGCAAGCGTGTTACCAGTACTCCACCACGCTGTACGCACCAGAATAATAACGTATGAACAGGCGAACATGTTCACGCTTGAGCGATGTAACCGGTGTGCCGGACGCTTCAAACGACGACCGAGCAATTGTCCTGGTTGTGTCGACCGACTGACCTGCCTGTCAAAACTTTCAAGCTGGATAGCTCCACAGCTTTGTTTGCCGCATGGGGATATTGATATCTTCACAGTGGACAACTTTTTGGAGAGTTCTAACTAGTTTGAATCAGTCAACAAAGAAAACTCATGTTAAGCCATGCGTTTTAGCAGGAATTTCGAGAAGGCTGCTGAAAAGTTCAAAAGTTTTCAGATTGGTATTCATGGGCGTCCTTGTGCTTGAATCCTCCTTCGGACGAGGTCTTGATGACGTAGTCCATCTTGACTTAGTTTGGAACCCACATTGTCGCTAATTTCCGACCAAGCCCAGTTAACACCAACTGTCTCATTTTTATATGCCTCACGAATAACCAGTGAAATATAAAAGTGGTTTTTATTTAGGATTGCTAAACGACTGTAGTCCTCAAATAAAAGGTTCACGCGTACCGCGCCACAAATTGTCCATGTGCTCAAATCTGCGTGGAAAGATGGCACTACAGCAGAGTAGTAGGATTTGCAAATTATCCCACTTGTCCATTTTTGTGCTCGACTGTGAGGAATCATGATTGCAAACAGGTTAGAATTTAGTGTGATGTAAAAATCAGAAGACGTTCCATTGCGCAATTTCATGTTCACTCAGAAGGCTAGTTTGTGTCGAAATCGCAGTGTGTGAGATGGTAAGGACAGCTAGCAATTTGATCGTGAATTGCTCTTGCCACTTGAGAAGCTTCAGGACTAATGTAACCAGTATCTACTAAGACGTTAGAATAATTAATGAAAACGTTTTGTTTCAATTAAAAACCATCCGTTAATACTTGACCTACGTTTTACTCTCCTCTTTACCTCGCCTACTACCACGGGTACTAAATTTAGTTTCTGCAGGTCGAGCATACATCTGTTAATGTTCTTTTAACTTTAAATTCGCTTTGTTTTTCTTCCCTCTATAGGTTGAAAACATGTTGTCCCACCTTCAGCTTGGCTCCTACAAGTGCTTTCCACAGATGCGTATGGCTGAGGCTAACGGTCAAACCTACATGCGAGCAAATGCACTGATCTCCAAAGCTGGGCTTGAAGTGCCAGAGATAGGCGTGAAAACGGATTTGGAATTTGTGGTGCTGCTGAAACGCTCGTGGGGGGAAAACAAATATTCTATTTACACATACACTTTGGGCCCTGTCTATGGTAAACAAAGTTTCTTCATGACATTTTCCCGATTCCCTTTTTTGCGTTAAACTTAGAACAAGACTGCACAGGTGCGATAATTAGTCTGAAGAGCCTAACTTTGGGCAAGTCCTAAGCCCCTAAGAGTAGGAAGCCCATAATAGCCGGAGGGTTTCTAGAACTCCCTGCAATATTCAAGCCTTTGGCTTCAGAAATGCGGTCAGGATTATTTACTCGGATATTCATTACAGTGGTTGTGTGTTAACACCCAACACTCTATTCAGACGGATCATTATTATCTGGTGGGTTGCTTCGGATTGTTGGCACCAATCCTCCAAGGAAAAACTTGTAACGCCATGCTGATGGGATTTTGTTCACACCCATCCTGTAGGGAGCGATTCAGTCATACTTGACTGATGAATAATTAATGTTCGCAAACGACTTATATTTCCCACTGGAAACATCTTAACGCGGTGAGGTCACATCTGACATGGAGGGGCAGACTGTATGAATGTGGATATATTAGCGAAATGCACTCATTTTGGTTTTTGCAGGAGGCTCACCTGGAACCCAGCTGAATCCCTCGTTTGTGATGTTCTTAATGTATGGCGACATCTCTAATATCGTACCAACTTAAACATGAGACGGCCTTATGCAGGACATTCAGTTGCTTAAGAACATCATAAACGAGAGATTCAGCTGAGTTCTAGGTGAGCCTCCCGTCAAAACCAAATTGGTATGCAAATGGGTGTATTTCACCCATTTTATGCAATTTGAGTTCAATTAGAACATAAAATTGATGAACTGCGCCCACCCTTAAAGTTCTGCCTGAAGCTGTCTTCTTCTTGCGTGTACAACACACCTATTATTATTTTACAAAGTATGGTATTCACTGACCCTTGGTAAATTTAACTAAATGGACAATAAAACGTTATAAAATATTATCCCTTCCGGTAGATCCAGTGAGCTGACTCAAAATTTATCATGAAAACACTGGTAGCTGAACACTTATCATTTTGTTTCACTTACAGAATCTTTCAGCGACCCAGGGGATGAAGACCACTTTAGTAAGTATATCTTGTATCCGTATATAGATTATTCGAAAGGGTTTTCCCAAATTTCTCGAGTAGTTGATTGAGTAATAGGGAATAAATCCTTCTGTTTCGCTGTTACCGTGTGATACTTTATGATACACTATAATTACATATGAATGGGTCGGAATGTATTTTGCTTGGTAATCAGCGTATTCATCCAAACTCCAAACCCGGAGAACTTACAAGAAAATGAGCCGGTGAAAACACCTCAAAAAAGGAAGGCCAATTCAATGAAACCATGGAAATACCCTTCATAATGTCTTGTCGAGACCGAGTTTGCTTAGAATTCCAGCCTATGTCGCCTCGAAATCTTCAGGAATCAGACACCGATTACACTTTTCAAGGTGTGGATTACACTTTGACCGACACTGCTCAAAATCAGTTTCAAGCAACTATTCTGTTTTGAGGTCACAGATGCCTGTACTTTTATACACACGTGAATAAACGCTTTACATGCAAGTATACTTCAATGGTGGAAGCCTGGAGATATATACCACGAGTTTGCTCATCCAACACCTTCACGAGACGAAACAAAAGGCCATCAGTAAAGATGTCAAAGATGTGAGTCACTGCATTATTCGACAAATACCAAATTATTTTTTCACGGGAAATTCACCTGAATCCCAACTGAATCTCTCGTTTATGATGTTCTTCTTCGGGGACTGCGCCCGTCTGATGAGCTTCACAAAGGGCGAAACCGGTCGCGGGCTGTCGTAGAGTTTTCAACAACCTTATGAATAGTGTGCTGCATTCATACATTACGCTACTTTTTCAACCATCCCACGTTTCTGCTTCTATGGGGCAGTGTCTAACACTTATAACTATTCCAACGTCTGGATATAGAAATCAGAGTGCTTCAAACTTTTCCAAAAGCGTATTTCAGAATAAAGTTCTAAGGACAACAAATTTTTCCTCAAAAAATCGCTACTTATAATGAACATATGTGAAAAAGGAGAGATAAATACATAAACCTCGCAAGGGAGAAAACGCAGGAAGTATCACATAGTCTACTAACTTAAGTGGACATTTAAGTGCCATTTCGTGTTTGACCTGATAACTGACGCGTTCTGCCTTGACTACTAGGTTAATTCATCTGGAGTGCCCTAATCACCCTGTCTGTCTGCACAAGCAGGCTAATGCTGAATTTTCTGGCTAGTTGAAAGGCGCATTTACACACCAATTGGAAGACTTTGTTGGTATCTACCGCGTGACTCGTGCCTGCGCGGTGGACAGTAGTAAAGCTTTTGTGCGACCCCTGTGTGATAGCCGGTCGGGACGTAGTCGCGGATAAGAACAGGAAACTCACGTGCTGTTCGAACAACATACAACTCATCACAGACGCATTTGAATGAGTAGACTGCCAAAGACTGGGTGTTAACACCAACGGATTGACCTTGTTATTCCAACTGGTGCTGGGATTAACGAAACAGCTGAGCAACGTTGAAGGTATTTCCGCATTATCGTTGATGTGTTGATGACGAACTTTGCGTAGCTCACACGAGAGATGGTTTAGAACAGTTACTAGGCAACATCAGTTGGGTCAATCCTTGCACATGCATTACTGCATGGACGGCTTCCAATTTGTTTTGGGCTCGTCGGTTACATGATGTAAGAATAAAACAAGATTATGTCACGAGAACGGTCATTTGTACCTTATGGATACGTAAAACATTCATATTTGTGTTCCAGCTGCAGTTTTCCCAGGGGCGGCAAATTCTACACATGCCAATACACGGACAAAAAGCTTAAAAAAGTATAAACAATTTTGTGTCCGTCGTAAGTTTGAGGGAATTTGAGAGTTTTGAACGGAGATTTCGTCTTGCAAGTGAATCCAATCCATGCTGAAAAGCCGAGAAGCACTGTGTAGCTCTTTCATCTCTATTGGGAATCATCAGCATTACTCATCTCACGAGACTCCAGAAGAGGGTTTCGAAACCGCGATCTCCCGGCTACTAAATGAGATCTCCATTCAAAATTATCGAGTGTCGTGACAATAACAACAAACTAAAAGTAGCTTACAGGAAGAATAAATCCAGAAGACGAGTGAAACTTCCACTTGAGAAGTCGTCACTGGAAGAACCAATCAGTAAGTGAGTGCATGTTGCGGTTTCGGTGATTGAAGAATGAGTGGCAAAGTGCGAGTCAGTCACGGTACTGATCAGCCTCTCGTAGCCGAACGGTTAAGTGTTCAAAATACTAGCCGGAAGTCGCAGGCTCGCAACCCCATGGCGATTCGTGAGATGACCACTGTTGATGATTCTCTGTGGGGATGAAACAAAAACAGCTGTAAGGTGCTTCAAGGCTTATCAGCGCAGACTGAACTCACCAATAAAACGAAATGGCAACTAAAAGATCTCATCACAGCACAATCCATTGGTTTAAAAGTGGCTTGGAGGAAGACTAATTTCACAAAATGAGTGATACTCCCATCTGAGAAGCCGTCACCAGAGGAATCAAGGCAGTCAATACGTGACCACATGATAGGGTTTCTGTGGTTCTAACTGGAGGATGGGTGGCGCTATATCGGGTCTGTCCAAATGAAAGCTGATCACACTGCGGTTGACCGAACGGTTACCTGTTCGAGCGCTGGCCGGTTCGCTGGCAGGTGATAAATTGCCTACTGGAGTTTTGTGAGATGCGTACTGCTCATGGTTCATAATGAGGATGATACAGAACCAGCTGTACTGTACTTCTCGGCCTTTTAGCATAGATTGGTTTCCTCGAAAGCATTAAATCTCAGATGAAGATCACGCATCAGTGGAATTTGGTACAGTGAACAACCAACTCCCTCATCTCTATCGCTAATTAGCAAGGCGCAGCGAAGGGCGTAAGGTAGCAGGTTAATGTCAAGTCGGTTGTCAAGGAAATCCCGAGCGAAGGCACCACTTCAAGGCAAACATGTGTATGAAAGATCTAACAACAACAACAAGTTCCTAAAACAAGGAAATCGATAATGGTTAAGTCGGTGTACTGAGCAATAACAGTGGCAGTCGTAGCTGGAGAGGTCACTGCCGTAGTACTAGAAAGAGACGGGGTTGCACTCAAAAGCAGCGGAACCGAAGGAACCACAACGGCCGAAGAGGCGAAGACCAACGTGCATTTATCGTGGAACGAGCCTAATTATATAGGAGCAATTGGTAAAACAAAATGATTGATATACAAGTGGTAAGCGGCAGTGAGCTAAAAGTTCGAAAATTGCAATCTGATTTAAACTGTTGAACGATGGATTTACATTCCCATAAGAGGAGTAAGTTCTGGAAGGTTTGATGTCTATGAGTCGTGAGTTTCCAAAGTTTCAAACTTAGAGCGATTCGGCATCCTACTAAATGTCTTCGGCAATGTCTTTCACGTTAAAACGGCTGATAAACAACCAGCTCTTTATAATGTGGTTTTTCTACTACTATGGACAGTAATGCACCCTCCTTCATTCAGAGATGACATAAGCGAAAAGCACGAGAACATCATATGACTGCTAACCAGGTTAGAGTAAGTGGAGGTGAACCATGCCAAATCAAGCGACGGATAAATCCTCTAAGTGTTCCCGCAAATGTGAGTGCATCAACACATACTAAAAACACACGTAAGCAATGTTCACCGTTAAATACAATCGCGTGCCGTCAAAATCCTCACGAATCCCAATATAGGGCGAATTAACTTGGCGAGGACTAACCGAAAGCATGAGGACTACCGGCTGGTTGACCAGCGAGAAATGGTCAAGTTAAAAAATATTCGTGAACCACCAGCCTGGGAGCGTAAGAAAGTGAAAGTAAGCCTAATTCAAGCTTTTGCACACTTGTATTTGCCCTGGCTAGAACTTTGGTTCATTAAAACCCCCCCACTTGCCAATCCTTTCGCATCCATTTTGAAAAACACCCCAGTCCTAGAAACGGAGGGATATGCACACGAATTGCCCAACTTCGGACTAGAGCGGTTTGTGAGTATAAGTGACCCGGCCGCAATCGAGACGACTAAAATTGCTTTCGTTGGATTGGTAAGTACCATTTTTCCCCCAGTCATAGATTAAACATACAAGTGTTCGAGGAATCTATGTTACCAGTTTTTTCATAGAAGGTGTGGAAAGCGCGGATTACTATCAACATGGGAACTAATTATTGAGGGTGGTTGCGTGTAATTAATACAGGCTGTGTGTGTTTAAAAGACTTTTAAACAGAGTCTTGGAGCTGTGAAACGCTACAGTTTTTTTACTTTCTGTGGGCATAAATGAGATATTCCTATTTAGTTCGAACCATGACCCGACTTATTAACAACACTTGGCCTTTCGCTACAGATAACCATTGGTTTGAACAGGTAGGCAGAAGAAAAAACTGTCGCAAAACATAAACCCGGAGAACATTTTCAAAGCGAACTCAGAGTGGGCGTTAGTGAGCTAAAAACTCTTTATCAAGACTTGCTACAAACCCAAGAACACTACTTGTTTGGTTATAGAAAAGTCTTTTCAACATGGCTTTCTTAATGAGGTGGAAACCAAACCTTCGAGATCCGTGATATGCTGGTTATTCCAAACAAGTACAGAACAGTTATAAAATCAGCTTTACCCAAGAGAACCAGGCGACTTGAACGGTGATATCTCCACTGGAACTTCAGAGGTTTCTCACAAAGTCCATGAGAACAAAAAAAGCGTCTAGAAAGTATGCAACCGATTAAAATATCCGATAAACTAGAAGATACGAAAATGAGAGGAAAATTCTACGTTTCAATAAAAATAATACCTTTGACTGGACTTCGCGTTCGAGATATAAATCCTGGCAGTAACACGTCAGTTGATTGATAAACTTTCCCCTCGCCCATAAATTTTAATTTACGTTTAGTTGTTACCTCACGGCGGAACAAAACGAGCCACGGTGTTGTAAACGTGACTGGAAAAGCCTGCTCCAGAACCTCATGAAAATTGCTCACCCAATAAGAACATAACAGTCTTACAGCGAAAAAGCGAGTGTAGAATTACATGGCTTGTTGCGGTATTTTTAAGGTGTACTTTCGACTTTGAATCAAGGCTCTTCGGTCGATATTGACTGGTTGAGTGATTGGCATTGTTTCTAGGTCACACCTGAGCACTCGGTCATCGTCACTCGTCACCGATTGGCTGACTTTTCTGTACCATAGACTTGGTAGCCTTCCTGAAGCTATTTTAGCAGAGCTGACAGCTCCAAGTAAGTTACGGACGATCTGGGGTTATTCTCAGGAATCTGATCCTGTTGATACAGAGAAACTAGGTATTTCGAATACTGCGGTGTGACAAGCGCATATTACTAAGGAGGATCGTGTAAAGCACCCCCATGCATAGTAATAAACCTGATGCCTTCAGTTAGGACAAAGTGTTTATCGACAAGTGTCAGCTTAATCGGTTGAATCCATTTGTAGGTTCTGACCGTAGAAACGAGGCTCATGAAAGCAACTCGTTAAAACCAAGTTCTGAAGTCAGCTGCAAGTGGGATTTTCGTCGTTATTTTATCCTTATTTCACCCAGTGCTTTTGTGTGCCACAAAAAATAACTGCACGTTCAACCGCTTCTAAATGCAATACCGTCACCAAGATAAAAATAAAGAGGCTGAGGTATCCAGGGAATGAAAATGACAGTCTTTTTGGATGATTTCAGGTCTCTGAATGGGGCAGCTTAGTTGAATACTGGCCGAGTTAAATTAGAGGCCTTCCATCGATTGTCGGACGAAGGTAGTATGCAATAGACCTACAGCTGAGAATGAATTGGATTACCGCGGAGAAGTCCTGATCATACAGTTCATCCCACTGTCAAGAGGAAAGTTGACGGTTCTACTTGGTTAGATTGACGGCATTTTCCCCCACAGTCTGTTTGAAGAGCCTGCAGGACTAGGTGGACCGTGCTGGGTAGGGTCTTGGTCAAGACTCCTGGCCGTAGATGCTCTTACATCACACTGTCAGAGATGTGCCACCAGAACTTTGTGGACAGCTGTGTTGGGCAAGATACATCCACCGGTTTGTCAGTGAGCATCCAGCTCCTTTGGTACAGAATATTTTTGGTTCCTCAAAAGTTCATGTGCAGCCGGATGTAATGAAAAGCCGTCCAGAGTCGAGTATTAGTAGATCGAAACAGGTTAGCTGATCACCTTGCGTCCGGTTGTTTTTTTTTAGTTACAAACTAAATAACGCGAAATTGGAACCACTTCCCATCCACCCGCGCAATGGCGCTGTCCACTCGCATGGTGACAAAAGGTTTGCAGGCCATTTGGCAAGTTCGGGGAACAGCTCCCTTGGTCACCGGCCAACCCAATGAATTTCCTTGTATTCGGTAGACCACCTCCATCCTAAACGAGGTGACACATGACAAACCAGTGAGATAATTGTCACTTTCGTTTCCTAAGGTCACTGTTGTACAGTTCCAGTTGCCCCTGTAGAGGTAGAAGTTAAAGAAGTATGGAGTTTTCAGGATCGTTTGATACTGCTCACAGATTCACGCTGGTTTCATGGTAGAAACGTGGAGTAAGGAGCCGAAGACTAGGGCTCAGTTGGAAAAAATGAACACACAACACAAGGATATGTAAGCAATCAGTTTCTGAGGGGGAAGACCATCTCAAATAGTATAGTAAGTTATGCTCAATTACATAATAATTTTTACTTATAGTGAGGAACATAGTGAAAGTTGTCGGCTAAAAATTTTACTAAATCGTCCGGAAAGTTTTAGTGAACAATGTCCCGTTGACATGTTAATCGCGAAAGACAACTTAATAGCAAGTTGGGCAGCGGCAAGGAACTTTCGTTATGATCGACTGTCAAGAAGACATCCACACAATGCTCGGGGGCCAAGACAGGTGGACGGAAGTCAGCTGTGCAAAGGGCATGACGCCACCGAACAAGCACCGAATAAACAAGAAATGGTTGTGTTCTAGGGAGATCATATTTGTCATACGGCCATACATGTTTTTATCTTTGCGTACAAAATTATTCCAGGTTGTCGGTAATACGGACAGTTGAAAGGTTTGAATCAATTAGTACTCTACAAAGCCATAGTGAAGTTTACAACTGTTTTGTTCTCTTTGGGAATCATCTCACTAATTTGTACGATGATTCGAATCAGCGACCTCTGCTTTATTAGCTGAATTCCACACTACTTCACTTCCTGGAAAGAATTTCATCTGAGTCTGTCAAATCATCCTACTACTTGCAAACCGTATGTAGCCTACTGACGATATACGCCCATCAGCGACGAAAGTTTGCTGTAGTGACAGACTCAACTGAATCCCAACTGAATCTCCCGTTTATGATGTAGCCTACTTTAGAAAAGAACCCCGTGGGCCCTCTTTCTGAGAAGCCCTCATTCGAGAATTCATCCGGTACCAGAGCACGTACACTGGGTGACTGAAGCGTGGTGACGAAATCTAAGTGCGAGTTACAGTGCTGTGGCGTTCAGCCACTAACTAGGAGAATGCGGATTCCAGTCCCTCCAGAGGTTCTTGGGATGCTTGCTGCCAGTGACTTCCAACAAGAAGGATACATCTTATCGACTTTTCAGCATAGATTGACTTTACATGAAGGATGCAATCCCTGTGACGCGTGTGACGCTTGTCTACCTGATGTAACAGAGCTGCGTCAATCTTTAAGCTACAAGATGATGACTTATGGAGAAGCAAAGAAAACAACATCTGTTGTCCTCTGAATACGTTAAAATCTTGTCAGGATGCAACTATTTACATAATACATCACACTGACCTAACTTCATATTCGTTTTTGATGTTGCAGATGATTCTCTTCGTGATAACCGAGAATTTTTGTAACGATGTTCAGTATTCATTCGACACACATACTTGGCATGGATATGGTTCTGTTTCGCACTCACTGTTATTTCCTTATTTATCCCCATGAAATTTATCCCTTTTCATGAAACATGAAGATGACCCATCAATTGGAGATACCGGCAACCTTGATCAACTGCCCTTGGTTGCAGTATTTCATCACTGACGGTGGGTTAGTCCTACGGACATATCTCCGGATCAGTAAGACAACACATTATTGGAATGAGGAGAATCCTTGGACTGTTCCACTCAAAGTCAGTGAGAAGCTTCAAATGCAGCCGGATAGAGCATTCAATGTCTTATGGCGTCGCCAGACCAAGTATCCGATACCGAAGCCCGAAAACAATGAGGATGAGTCCCACCATTTTCTTTTTCCAGGTGATACATTCATTTGGGTTGAAACCAAATGTGCTTCTCTACCACATAATCGAACGTATTGGGTAGTTCTCTTCAACTTCCGCCTTCTTGACTTACTTATCTACATTGATGTGATTTTGGCATTATGGTTTATCATGCCAAGCTATTAGTATATTACTCTCCGGTGATATCAACGAACACGACATACAGTCATGTGTGACTAACTCGTCAAACGTGAGGAATTTCCACCATCCTTGATGACCCACGTATGTACGGTTGTCATCAACCTTAGGCTTTTCTGAACATCAAAACTTCTATTGTTAGTTGTCTAGATGTAACACGCTAATTATAAGGCTCCTGAAAAAACTGACACCCGACGACAGGTTTTGCCTTTCTGGGGGCCCATTAATAATGCGCAGTTCCCAAGTTTGCAAGTTTTCCACTCGAAGCAAAATTGCACAGATTTCGACACATGAGTTTAGTTTTGACGGGAGACTCAGCTGAATCTAGCTAAATCCCTCATTTGTGCTCGTCCACTTCACCAGGCCGCCTCTTGTTTCGGTTGGTACAACAATCGAGATGTTTATCTGGTTCACTGAGAGCTCGGCGCACTCTCGTTTTAAATCTTTTCTTGCTTCTTTTCGTGCGAATCTCATCGAATAAAGTTAGTTAGAGGAGGAAGGGGATCCACTCGGAGTTTTGCTGAAAGACAGAGGACTGTTCTGCGTCATAGTTAGGCTGCTCAACATATTCGTTTGATCGATGCCTAACGGTCTTTCTGATAACTCTAATAATAGTGTCACAGTTGGAGATAAGATTATGGTAAATGCTCACTTTATTACCTTAGTTTTTTCTTGTCGGCTAACGAAGGGAAATTCGCAGGAAGCTTAGCGCTCTAGAGGACAACGATGAGAATCCGAGGTTTAGAAATAAACCGTTAATCAGGTTCGTCCAAAAAAATCGTTGGCCTTTACCGTAAGTTGTGGGATCATGAATGTTTCATAAGGTGTTTCGCAGTAAAGATGCACTGGACCGTAGTTAGCTGGTGATGACCACTTAAAAACACCTCCCGTAAGTGAACCCCCAACTAAGCACACCTTTTTGGAAAGCGTGAAATTTCCCAGTGGAAAATTCGTTTTCAATGAACTGTGTGGAGGCTCCACAATACTTCACGCGCCCAAAAATACACTGACTGGACACTAACTCACCTCATAAACCGTGGATATAATGAAAATCTCTTTGAGTTGACATCATTTACGAGCGCGAAATTTTAAAACTGACAAATTTTCAATTGGTCAGCTTGAACGGAATTCATTTCGAGTTGTCAGTGAATCTGTCATGAAGGCAAATTGTGTGCTCGGTGAGAATGGCCACCCCAACTCTAATGTGACAGTTGAGACAGAATGAGTAGCCCAATGTGTTACCATGTCGTATTCGAATGCAAGAAGAACAGGTAGTGAGAAAGTGAAGGAATAACTGCTTGGAAGAAACATCAATAAATAAGTAACTCAGCTCAAATTGCGTAAAAATTCACTCTGACAGGTCGTTACTAGAGGAGCCCATCAATACGCGACCAAGTAATGTGTATTCTGTGATTGAAGGATGAGTGGGAATGCGTCCTGTATAAGTGAGAGCTAATCACACTGTTCATTAGCAGCTCATCACCGAAATTTGAGTGTTCAACCACTGACCGGAAGACTCAACAATTGTTCGAACCTCCCCGACTTTCGTGAGGTGCACACTGCTGACGATTCTAGACAAGAATGGAACGGCTGTACAATGTTTCTCAGCCGTTGTATGTCGATTGGCTCCACTGACAAGACAATACCTCCAAAGTAACATGATTTCCAGCCTGTCACTCAGTGACACGTAATAATGTTGAATCACCTAGTTGTTCGAATTTAGTAAGTGCGAGCACTGTAATTCGAAATTGTGCTGTGGTAGCCAAGAAGCGATAAATGGCCTAATACACCCATGAAATTTGATTCGTTGATAAATTAATTTTGTGCCGCGCGAAAACTAAGTGGTTCTTGTGAATGACTAAGTCGTTTTTACTGTGGGCTATTGGCAAGTCATCAAAACGAAAGTCCGTTAGGAAGGAACGACCTAAAGGGCACTTCAGTAATTTTTATGACCGACCTACCTCACTAAGTCAGTGCGGAGCCTAACAAACTACACAAATCTCATTTGCATGCCAATTTGGTTTTCACGTGGGACTCAACTGAATCTCAGCTAGATCTCTCGTTTATGACGTTCTAATTCAATTGAATCTGCTGCACCAGGCCGCGTCATTTTTCAGGTGTCAAGCTATTCGAGATATCCCAACACATTGTAACTGAGTGTACTTGTCGAATTTCCGGCAGTTTGGGTTCAAGTGGACAAAAGTTTGGAACTAGAGGGTCTAGGTATGTCTTGTGTGATTGTTCCGCCTTGTGAATGCACATAACTCAATCCAAGTTGTTCATTAAAATGGACCCTGACGTTGCAAATAACCGAAATCTGCCAGATAACAACTGAACCAGTTTGGTCGACCGAAAGCTGTTACCACGTCGGACTTCTGTGCTGCAATGATCCCGTGGACTATACTGTCTGGGGCTCAGATCCGGAAGGTTCACCCACGCCAACAGGTAGCAGCCCGACGAAGAACAGCGAGTCCGCGTACTGCAAGTAATCGTATTACGAGTTGGTCTGGAGGTAAAGTCGTACTGTCCTCTGCTACAGGAGTGTGAAGTTAGTAAGGAGTTTTCCCTAGGTGATCAGCATGTCCATAGTTATGGAAGCAGCAATGCTGCCTTCCATCGAGGAAGAACGGGTTAGAAAAGGTCTGCCCTAAAAACCGCACACTTCGATCGCCCAACGGTTGACCGCGACCGCCGGTGCATTATTCAATACGGTGGAAATACTTTTAAAACCAGAGTCCGGCGCTACTCAAAAGGCACCTGCTGTACGCAGTTGCACTAGGAATGAGACAGCAATGACTTAGTCCCTGTGTCCTTGGGCCAGGCTGGCCTTCTACAATCAAGTGTGTCAGACTATTGAGCCATTGTATGCGGGGGAGGGGTCCAAGAAAACCCTAACAACCACTGCCTCGCGGTTCAGACTTTTGAGTCAGAAGCTGGGAGCAGGGTCCCAAAAGAAAATCCGGCTTCCTCTCCTTGCCTTGTGGGTCAGACTTTTCAGTCAAAGGCTCAATGTGGGATACCTCAACCAACTCCCCACCTGTTCGGCTTGGGTAACCGGGAAGTACCATTCACCGTTGCAGCTCTTCGTTCACCGGCCTTCCGCTACACTCCCTTTCCACCCATCGAGCGATGCAATGCGATCAACACATCTGCCAGTCCCCTAGCCAATGTTCAGTGTACAAGCCATTGTCCAGGAAAATAAACCAAAATAATCACTTACTTACCTCAGAAATACTGATTCACTTCTCAGCCTTTAATGTCCGTACCCTATGTAAAATTTGGCAACAAGCATCTCTTGCTGAAACTTGGCTCCCCCACCTGTCGATGTGTGTTGTATTTCCGAATCACGCATACAAGACCTCCAGCTCAAGCTCAGATCTTCACATTTCACTCTCCGGTTATCTGGTGATCCTGATGCAATGGCTCGTGATATCTGCGGTGTGAGAGTTGCACTCAGCCCCAAGGCCGAAAGCGCCGGATCCCAGTAAACAGTCTTATTTGTACTGTGCGGTGGCCTGGCTCAATTAGGATCAGTGCGAATCGACGAGGTAAGCGGCATTTATTTGTCGTATCAGCATGCGCCTCGACACTGCAATTCTGAGACTGAGAAGGACGGGTTGTATCAAGATCTGCCACGGCTGTTTCGGTCAGCAAGAAGGACGGATATTGTAATCCTACCGGGTGATACGAATGCTCAAGTTGGCCAATTAAGTCCGGAAGAAGCGCAATTGGGTGGTAGATTTGGAGTCGATGCTCCTGGTATGGATAATGGGGAGCGACCGCTTCAGTTGTGTGCAGATCACCATCTGTTCCTGGCCAGTACGACATCCAAAACAAACGCTCAAATCGGGTTACCTAGAGACCACAAACCGAAGGACAGTTATGGACTCAGTTGGACCATATGGCTATCAGTTACCGATGGAGAGCGTCAACTAAAGAATATGGTTCCTTCTGGGGTACCCAGCTTGACTCTGATCATACCACCATGTGAGCCCGGTTATCACTTCATTTTCCATCGGCATTACGTATGCCAAAGCAGAGCAGTTATATTAACAAACTTCGACAAGTTTCATTAGCTCAAACTTATCGAGCGACTGTGATGACGCACGCAGATCCTTCAAACACCGGATAGTCAAAAGCCTGAAGAATGACAAAGAGCGCTGGCGGATTTTAAAGGCCGAATAGATGGAGAAGGCTTTCGATGCAGGCAAGAGCAGCACCCTATTTCAGCTGATTCGATCAACCGGTCAAAAGAAAGAATGTGTCAGCGAAACGACAGGCAAAAAAGAAAAAGACGGTGATTCACTCCCTCAATCATCGTCTTAAGCGATGTGCTGAGCACTTCCAAGATGAGTTCAGCTAGTTTTCTTCAACACAACCGATGGAAGAACCCAGTGGGCCTGAATTGAACATCGACACATGCCCGCCGACAGCTACCAAAATGCAGCTTGAGATATTAAGCCTCAAGTGCGACAAGGTACCTGACGTGGATGGCCTACACCCAGCACCCTTCAAGAAAAGTGGCGAGGTCCTGGTGAACAGTCTGACAAGCGTAAAACAGGAGATTTAGAGCGAAAACAGAATACCAGTCGAATGGAGCCCCTCGAGCGTCATCCCAGTCTTCAAAAAGGGCGCAAGGACACCATGCGAAAATTATCGTGGCATCAGCCTGGTATCCGTAGAATCTATGTTGCTTCTGGCATTACCTCGCGTAGGTTAGTCGATTATTGGGAGGGGCAGATTCGTGAGAATCAAGCTGGGTTTCGTCCTGACGGAGGCTGCATTGACGATATCTTTACTTTCTTGAGCAGCGCCACTCCTACAGTCGTCCCACGTTGGTCGTTTTCCCTGATCGGAAATCTGATTTTGACTGTGTTGATCGTCAGAAATTTGGCGGTATCTGGGCGATCAAAGGAGTCCCTCCAAAATTATATTCCTTATGGGGGCTCTATATGCAAACTCCTGTGGGCGCGTGCGAGTATATGGAACTCCCTCGCCTGAGTCAGCCACGTCCAGTTGTGTTTGACAAGGCTGCCATCTCTCACTTTTCCTCTTCAACTTTGTTATTGATGTGCTACTTGAAATTTCACTGTTTGCCTCCGAAACCTCTGGGGCCGATGTGCTCCCTGGAAGTTCCCTCACAGACATTGAGTATGCAGTCGATATTGCTCTCCTTAGTTCAGATCATTCAAAATTTCAAACCATTTTGAATAACCTAAATAACTCTGCCGGACGGTTTGGCATGCGCTGCGAAGTGTAAAGTGCTACTACAAGACTGGGTGGGAGCAAACCCCAACCTCATGAATGCGGACGTGGTACCGACGTGGTAGGTAAATTTGTTTACGTGGGCAGTTGAATTAGGTGCGGTGAAGATAAGATTATTTTTTGGATCGGGAAAGCCAGAGCAGCTTTTGCCAACCTCCGACACCTATGGCCCCGGCGTGACGTCAGTTTGTCTGTCAAGGGAAGAGTTTACATTGCGGCAGTGCGATTTATAATGCTGTATGGATTAGAGACGTGGACTCTTCGCGCATAAGACATTAGAAATTAATCAGCGTTTGGCCATCATGGTCTCCGAAGCATTGGTCGGGTCCGGTTGGAACATCGGATTTGTTATGTTGAGATAAGCCCGATGGTCCTATGAAGAAAGAACGCTCCCGCGATAAGTTAATTAGTTACGCTTCATAGGTTACGCTGGTTAGGAGACGTACTTCGGATGCCAAAAGACCGTGTGTCCATACATACAGCTCTTTTCGCCCAGCCTTGTTCTGAGTGGAAACGACCAATAGGTGGACAGTGTGTGACATGGCTACGAAGTATGGAAACACCAACTAGTAAACTGAGTCGGGTCGACAACTGCTGCCTCCCTGGATAGAGACCCCGAGACTCGACTCACCAATGGTCAATGATACTTGCAAAAATGACCCATTCGGGCAGTCAGTAGCACGCAGTAGTAGTACTCAGCATCCTCATGAGTAGTTTTTTGTCAAACTCTACAATAGTAGCACCATAATTATTTTTCTGGTGATTGTGCTTGATTCCCCAAACTGCGACGAGAAACTAGTATCATGCAGTCAGTTTCCTACCTAGTATGTAAATTGCCAGACCCCAACAATTCAGAACAGTCCAGCTTTGTTGCGCTCAGTATGTGGATGTAAAGCAATCGTACAACCCTTCGGTTTGTAGCTTTTGTCCGTTGAAGTCTGGATCGTACGTCATCCGACGAGTTTGTTTGGGTGTTGATCACCAGTCATCGATCTTCACAAGAGACCTGACAATCAGCCCGAGTCGCCCGGTAGATTAGAAGCTAGCTAATGTAGCCCAAGTACTCTCAGTTGCATGAAACTTTGGTTGTGACGGGAGACTCAACAGAATTTAGTCCAGCCTACTGTTTATGATATTCTTCAAAACAAATTCGTATTTGGCAACTTCCATCCAATTTGGGTTCAGCTATAACACAAGTTGGGGGGAAACTCGGAGAATGCGCCCACCTGATGAGCTCGAATAAGGGCAAAACCGGTTATGGTCTGTCGAAGAGTTTTAGAAACCTTGTGAGTAATATGTTACGTCCAGATTGATCGGTATAATGATAACTGATCAGGTGGCTGTTGATCTGTTCGCTGAACTTGGTAACTGACTTGCAGACGTTTCATCGTCATTCGAGGGGATATCCTCAGTGCGCTGTTGGGTGGGTGGTTCCTGTCTCTGTGCTTGCGTCTATGTAGTTTGCAAAGGGAAGCCTTGAACGATAACCTGATTGGCTATTGATAATCATTTTCACACTTATAGTCCTATTGGTCCGATCGTGGTGTTGTGTTGCGTGGTGGTTCCACTTCCTTTTGTTCCAGTGGTTGATGGTGTGTCTTCTATTGTTTGTAGATTTCTGTCTTCATCCTGATTGGCCCACATCCAAATCACAGTTTACATGTATGAGCCTGATTGGTTGAGTTGCAGCGGGGCTTCGGTTAGCTATGTTTATCAACTCATTCAGCCCTAGGTGTGCAAAAAGACCATTTTTCGCACGAAGAAGTTGTAAGCCAAAATTTAGCGTGTTTGGTCCATTAGCACCCATGTAATGAATGAAGTCCTTGTATAGCTGAAAATTCGGGACCCGATAACTTTTTTCTACACCGTTTAGCGAAATGTCAGGATCACTGCTTGGTAGTTACCAGATTTCTCTGGAGACCAGTGACTATTAATGCAAACACTCTGACTACACAGTAGATTTGAATCAAATTTTATGCCTAATCTCCCTACTACTGCAGCTCCTTCTCCTTGAAAACACTGAGGAACAATCGGATGGTCACTATAATGGCTGTGTTTTATATTGTTTCTGTGTTCAGAAATAAATTTGTTTTTATGACAGTCACTAAAAACCGCATTCATTTTCGCAATTGCACAACTAGTCGAAAAAGCTCTTAGGGTAATTTCAGCATTCATGTGCCTTCCGATCGGTTCAACAGCTTATGCGCGAACTAAAAGGCCTTCTGAGTAAATCCAGTACGCTGGTCAAAGATGGCATGTACTGTAACAGCTCATTAGTATTTCAACATTTACAGTTGTCATGCATGGTTTAAGTGGGTAAATTTCATGTTATTTTTTACTAGCACTTGCAGTTACTTCATCGTTCCAACGATGCTTTGTCATCATCCTTGGAAACACGTTTTCAGGCATAGTTAGCTCATTTCTGCTTTTCAAACAAAGGGGCGCCGGCCTGAAGGAACTCTGTCACTCAAATAGAAAACCCGTTCGTCTGTTCCGACGTATCACTGTAGACTTTCTAGCACGTGGTAACACGCTGCTATTCCTGCTTGGCTTATCGGAGGTTCCTAAGTAAATCCGGTAGTGATAGGCCCTGGTAGGGGCGAAATTTAAGGCTACTTCTTCCCAGCTTGGCTGGTAAACTAAACACACTAAGCGCCAGACAGAATAAGGATACTGATGTGGATATGACTGCCGCAATTATCCACAACCATTTTCCATAAGTACACCGTTTAATGTGTTCGCAGATATCCATTCTAACCTAGGTACCGAAAACTTACTGGTCCACAATCAGTAAACTGTACACCCACAAACAATTTGCACACTAAGCGCAGAGACCGATCCAACAAAGTTGACGCGATAACACAAACGGAATCTCACGAAAGTGGCCAGAAAATCAACACAATACAGCTGGCATGAACCCACTAATCCTGTACAGTCCCGCAAACGACTGCCCTTGGCTTTACTGACAGATCACTTTTCTGATAAATATGTTCACCTTTTTCTAGAACGTATACGTTGCAATAGGGGTTTCGTGCTGTGAACGAAGCCAAAGTTTGTTGCAAGGCCGAGAATCACTGTACAAATGTTTCATCCTTGTCAGGAATCGTCAGCATTATTCACCTCGTGAAACTCAGAGAGTTCTGAACCCCCCACCTTCTGGTTATTGGTTGAACATTCAACCCCGCTGGCGACGAGCGACTGATGAGCAGTGTGATAAGTTCTCACTTAGACAGGACGTAGCCCCAATCATCCTTCAATCACAGAGCCCACATCACATGATCACGTATTGACTGACTCTTCAAGTGACGACTTATCAGACGAAAGTTTCACTCATCTTGTGAAATTGTTCATCCTCCGATTTACTCATTGACTAATAGTAGTGTGAAAAGATTTAGGAATTTTCAGTAGAGATTACGCAGGTTGTGATTGAATTATTTTGATATGGCCTCACCAAACAAATTTACGCGTAAACAATGTAAGGACCGTCAACTTACAGTGCAATTATTCAATGACTCAAGTAAAATTAACTCTACCACAAAATGGAAATCAACTTATGGTTCCGAATTGGGGAGTTGGTGTGCCATGGTAGGGCCACAGGTGACGCTTCTGGAGAAAAAGAGTCTGTTGTTTTAGTCAAATTCCAACCGCTTCGGCTGTTGTGAGTTCATTTCGTTGGTCGGCTTTCGACGGGTTACAAATTGGCCGGATTTATCTGATGGGTCACGTGGGTGGTGATTGCACTAGTCAGAACGCCCTCTAGGTCACACGTATTGAGCACTCCTTAGGAATAGGCACCGTGTCGCACGCCCAATATAGGCCTTGAAACACCAGGAATCAAGGAAATAGATTAACCCAGAGAAGTCATGGACTGGTACCTAATACTTCCACTCATTCTTTAATTTTCGACACCTCGACCGCAGTGGTCAGCTGAAACGTAACTAGGACCGATGCCTTATCACTTACATCAGGAATTTGAACCTGTATACTCTTTTTTGTTGAGTGGCTTCATGGTTTTAGGTAACTGTTCGACCGTCTGATGTGTCTCAGATTCTTCGAGTAGCCACTCACCAACAGGGTTTTTAAACTAAGGCTCAGTTCTCTGCCTAGCTTGTTGTCGGTACAGATTTTGCAAGCCCCTTTGGGCAGATACCTGATTGGGTCACTTCTGTATTTCATTTCACCAAAACTGTGGAAGTCTGTCTATTGGCCATTTGGTTCGGCAGGAAGGAGTTAGTAAATTTAACATACTATTCATAAGCTTGCTGAAAACTATTCGAGATGGTAGTTTGTTGTTAGATATAAGTGGAATGAACCTCACCCATCATAATCCGGTTGGCTTTACTTGGTGCTCTTGCGATTCTGATTGGTTAGAAGGAAAATAACCTGCATACACCATTCTGCTTCGGACACGCTGTTGCCGGCAACTTCTTGCTAAGTTAATATGGCGCTGGTGATCCAACGTTTAAAAACCTATAAGTGACATTACGGAACTAATCATCTCTCACGGTTATTCTGCATCCCCATCTATTTAGTCTTACTGCAAATGTCACAAGCCGGCAAGTATTGCCCTCCCTTCGGTAATGCATGCAATCACCGCTCAGGCCTCCGCCAAAATAGGTATCAACAAACTTGAGCTCTTCATTTTAAAAAAGTTTCAAGGTTTGAAAAGCTCAAAGTAGTGCTATGCATCTTGAATGGCGAAACGCGATTTGAAACAAGAGAACACTCCAGAAGTTTTGATGGACATAAATTCTGCTGAATTGTGCCCAGGACTTCAAAACAAGGACGACCGAATAGACCAAGTGTCTTCAAGTGTCATTCCCGTTCTTATAGTTTTAGTCCTTTGGAAAGTGCGTTCCAGTCTAGCTTCCTCGGTTTTGGTGACCTACTTGTTGTCCACTAAAAAAAGTGATTTTCAATAAAACTACTTCCAGATTCACGTTTTATCTGGTAACCGCATAAGCCTATTCGGAAGGCGACGTCAAACATTGTCCGAACACCTGCTGACATAATCACAAATTATGGCCAACATATTACGAACGTCCCAGTCTCATTACCCATTCTCACTCAGGACCCGAGCAGTAACGAACCACATGTTTGGAACTTAATATATGTTCGGTAGCTGGTCTGATCAAGAGCCCCCCGCCCCATTAAGTAAAATGCAGCAGCTATCTGGAACTGGCTGGATAATGTGTGGTCCTGTGGTCAACATCCTGAAACAAAAGAAGGTACTAGATTATTCTACGCCAATCTTGTGACTCCAAATGTAAACATAAAGCCCTACGTAGCTGCAGTTTAATGAATTGAAACCGGGGCTTTATTACCTTATATGTTTTTGATACTACTTCCTAAACAATATGCATCTGTAGCGGATTCTCAAAGGAACAGGAATGGCCGAAGAAGGCTTAGTTGTGAGGAAGTGGACTCCCGCCAGTAAAGTTGACCATTTCTATCTGATTGTGATAATACAGTGAAACACCACAGCTGGTTAGGTCATAGTTCATCAGTCTCCGCCGATCTCTGCAAACAAGGAACACACATCCTATTAGCAAGACTAATTTCGCCGCAGAAAATCCCATCTTCATAATTTCTGCATTGTGCAACAAACTCAGGCCAACTTTGCGCATGTAAGTGTATACACAGGCATCTTTCTATCCACCTATAGACCCACGGCACGACCAGGACCTACCGGTGTAACGGTGCATACTACTGATGAAGCACGCAATTAGTCTATTGTCTGATGTCCAGGCTCCCCCACCCCCCGTATCTAACGAAAGGTGAATTTTGCTTCAGAAATCACGGAGCCAGTTTGCAGTGTTTGTTTATAATTGTGTAACAGTCAAAGAAAGTCCAAGAAAGTTCAAGAGGACGCATGGTAATGTTCACTTTTCAAGAACTCTGTGCAGGTGAGATTTTTACTTTCATGTCTTATTGATCGTAACCACTTGGTTCATGTTTGCTAATAAGTAACTTCGCACCAAAGGGCTTTCCTCCTCTCACAAGTATGCATGCATGGCTGCCAATTTTCAAGTTCATTGACATTGTTTCTGACTAGTAGGCACGCGATTCTAGCGACGTCATAAGTGCCGCACCTAAAGATGGGAATATGTCGCGGTCGACATGGATGTCATCTGTAAGGTGGAAGATAGTTGTATTTTAAACTTGGCAGGCTATCACTAAAGTATCACCCAAACTTTGGCCAGAATATCTGTCCCACCTTGAAATAACTCAGTATGAAGCTGGTATCGAATTGTATTAAACGAAAACAGGTGAACCCTGCTGACTGGATGATCTTGGCATTCGATGGCTTCCAATTGTTTACTGTGAAATATTCCGATGAATACTTGGCAGAAACTTGAACCGAATTCGGACTGTTATTCAGAGACAATGTTGCCTCGCAACGTGTTGCTGCTGACACACGCTCTGCACCACCGTTCTCCAAAGGTTAGATGCAGCGAAGTTTAGTTCCATCGATATTCGAATAGCCGCAGACGGTCTGGCTGATTGCCCCTGATCGAGTTAATCTACCAGTTTGCCGAAAAAGTGACCTTTGAGCTCCGTTTATCACAGCGGGCCAGTTAGTATGTTAGGTTTTCTTTCTCTCTTCTACTCTGGAGAGTCGAACCAAGTGTGGTCAGTTTTGGGAGCTGGAAGGGTCTTACTCAACTCACCGACGGCATCCTAAACGAAACTGTTGTGAGGGTCCTATGAGGGTCGACACAACATACTGGTGATTCATGATCTAAACCAGCTGCCTTGATAACAAAGGCCACGGGGTGCTAGCTCGGGGTCTGTCTCGTTCTGGAGTGGTCAACTCCCGATGAGACCACCTATGGTCGTTCTGCATTTAGGTTACAGGGTACTCATTTTTCACGTTGTCTGTTTGATCCCACTGACGCGGCCACAGCACAAAACTGACCATTTTGTAAGTTGTATTTGGTTGAATTACAAATTCACCTTGAAGAGGTTCCAGTTCAGATTGCCAAGCCGGGGTATTTAGGTTTGTGGCGGAATCGAACATTCATAGGATAGTCCCAAGGAACATTCAATGCTTGTGATAATCTGAGCGGAACAGATTGGGGGTTCTTCTCATCCCAGTACCGTGTGTTTTTGTGGATCTGTATGTGCGCTTCCAACGCAGTGCGCTCCCCAATATTCGCATATTCAATCATTCGACATCGAAACAGGTCAACTGGAATGTCAAGTCGCAGCTTTAGCTAAAGTTCAAGAAGACCGAATACATGGATGGTATCAGCATTATATGTATATATACAACTCATATGGAAGATTCAATGATTGAAAAAGTTACATTTTATTATACACACGGGAGTATATGGAAGGGAATTCATAGCAAACCCTTGAATCGCTGCAAATGCGACTGGGGGTACATCCACACTCTCGCTTCACACAGCGAGTTGTGACATTCTCCCACAACAACAAAACAACAAAAATCTGGCGGAAGTACCGTGCACGTGTAATCAAACCGCTCAAGTAACTGCAGCGATCACTCACTAGATTAGGCGTCACAACCACTCAAATCACGTAACAATTCCTGTCCCACTTGCAACCTTACCCGACAACATGTACACTACAATTTCCCATCCATTTTTGTTTACGCGGCTACCACCTGTATCATGCGCCAGGCTTACGACCTTCACCCACATTAGGTCGAGTTGGTATCATGTCCATGCAACTATCAAACAAGAATGGACACCCCTCTCTTCACATTGCACACAACAAATAGGTACACAACTCGACCCACCACATACACGCGCGCGCACAGGACAGCAAGTCAACCGAGCTCCACAAGCCTCCACGGCCAACTACGGAACACGTGTAGCAGCTATACTGCAGAGAAGACACTTCCCGCGTCCGGAACTTCACTCAGAAACTCTCCACAGTTGTTCTCAAACGATAAGTCAATTTGTGGCTTATTCCCTTCTTGCATTGTATTTATTTTTATCACGTGCACATAACCTTTGTAATCATCATCATTCTGTCACCTTCTGATAATCAACCTAATTACGTTACAACCAGATCACTAACATAACCACCAACACAAGAAAGATTCTGGCTAATGTACAGTCACAAAGTGTCCCAAAGCTTGTCTTTTCAATGTCTCTTGCCTTCCTTGAGCGAGTAGGTGCACGTGCGTAGCCTCAGATTTGACCTCGGTGTGTGTGTGTATAAGAGAGGAATCTTGTCAACTACTGGATGGTTGTTGCTTGTAATTCGGCACACAGAATTCGACATACAGACCAACAAGTGAACCAGGACCTTTTGACAAAGATTCGTTAAACGGTTACGTGCACCGTCGTCAGTTAACTTAGTTATTTTATTTCGCTGGAGGGAGCAGATGCAAGAACGTTAATGCAGCGTGACCAAGAGGAAAACGTATGGATTACTTGCGTCATCCATGCCAATGGGAAAACTTGGAAGAGAATCTTCACTACTTATTTGCCAGATGTTTGGCCATACCATCAAAAATTCCAGATCTTGATATGCAGCAGTGCCACTTCTCCACAAACCTTTTAGTTAATAAAATTGCTCAGGCACAATATGTTATCACAGTCGCCATCCAATGTTCGTCCACTCGTCAAAGTGTTTCTGTGATGGGCGGAGCAATCTCAGTGCCCAGATTACTGTCAAATGGGATAAATCGGTTTAAAACTGCAAAAAAGGCTTAGATGCACATCACTCCCGCATGTACAGTTCTCTCCCCAGTCCTCGCGAAACTAATGTGGTGAGCCCACGACAAATAAAGTAAGCTCTGAACTAAAGTTTTGCTCCTCTGTGTGGACTCATCAGACGAAGTGCTCCAGTACAGAAGGGGGACTAGACAAATGAGAGTGATGTAGATGTGAGCTCAGTTCTACACATCCCGTAGCCAAATAAATTATAGTAAAATGAGTGTACTTGTTAGTAGAATGTGACAAGAGCCATGACTCTGATTTCTTTGGTGTGAACCTGACCACAGTTGAATGCCCACATCATTTGCATAGCCGTAGTAAAATGCAAACTGGGCTCCTGGCAAATTGGTGCAATAAATCTGATCCCGATTCAAAATTGCCTTAACAATCAATAGGTGCAAAATGTAAAGAGTGCGAAGAAAGTAAATATTCCTTGAACAGACCTCGGGGCACGTACTTTTGAGAGAATTACGCTTTCCGAATTCGCAAGGCCAACCAAATTATTCCCTTGGGCGATATCTTCCTGCTGGATTCCCCAAGCTTGTATAGCAAACATTTGCACCACGACGACTGGGAAAACGCAGTAACAGGCTATTAGTATTCACATTGAAGATAGTAGTAGGAATAGAACTAAGGTGAAACAAACACTGGAGAAGAACCACACTGTAATGGCACTGAATAGACAAATCCAAACAGGAAGTGACACTGAGGAACAGTGCTCATTTTAGGTGTATTAGGAATTGTTGCGTTCTTCAGACTGCTTCCTTATTATCAAGAAATGTTAGGAAATTACAACGTTTTTTTGGTATAGAGGCTCACATAAACCTGCTTGTTCGTTGCAATCCTCTTGAAATTGAAACGAAGTAGCTTAATGATGAAAGGTTTCGGGAAGAGCTTGCGTCTCTTTCACAAGAATGAAACAACGGCCTGCGTTTTTGCTTTAAAGGAACACTATCAAGGAGTGGGACACTTGCCTCGCCCAGTTCTCCTTCAGGAATATATACTTTTGGACAAACGCACATGAAAAGCTCAAACGCCCATAAAATTCTCACCCAAGATGGACACTGCATCCTCAGCTTCTGATTCCACGGCGGAGTAGATGTGCGGATAGGTTCATTTGAAAATTTCAAGGGTTTCGCGCATATCTTTGCTAGTTCCTACAACTCTGAGGATACCGTCTATAAACGCGTGGTGCCAGTCAGAAGATGCTCTGGAGGACTCAGTTATTCGCTGTGTAGTTAGGTGACGAACCAAAACTTAAAATGAACCACTGTCATGTCATCTTACTCTTAGTAGTTGCACCAGCTGAAAATGGTCTACACGTTTTCTGCACACGTTAACAATAACTACATGAATGTGCATATGGACAGACAAATTTTTCACTTGGATAAGGTAATAGATGCATTTTTAAAAAGGAACGTTTGTAAACAAATGGTCAGCATACCGTGTGGACATTATTGTATGTGATGGACCAAGATAACTTATCGAACGAACAAAACCGGACACCTGTTTAAAGCAGTGGCACGAAAGTTCCATCTCCACTGTTTCAATTTTATCGGCTGGCAACCACACCAAGCCCTGCCAAGATAGAATTTCCATCTGGAAGATTGGATGCTGTGATCTAATTGGCATACACCGTAAGAAATACAATATGGGAATCACGCTATTCTTAGAAATATAGTCGCATCCACTGTGTCCGACTCATCCCGTCTACGCCATGTTTAGGAGATTGCTCAGTTTTCATTTTCGTAAATTTATCGGTGGTTTTTTTCAAGAGCAGTTAATATTGTTTCAACACAACGATTTCAGCTTCGTTTCTGGCCCTGTTCATTTTAATACACCCGGCTTGTTTGCACCCATTCAGTCAATTGAAACTTTTGTTGTGGGGTTTTGCGGGATATGCACTTTGTCCATATTGACACCACACTCGTTTGAACGGTCGTCCTCCTGTTCCGGCGTAATTATTCTGGTGAGTCCACACCAAAGGGGAGCACTAGACTCGAGTTTCACTCCTATTAGAGCTCATCAGCAGTGCGTATCCAATGCCCGTACCGGGATTTGAACTCCGGACATCTGACGTGCGAGGCGAGCGTGTTACCACTACTCTACCAACGCGCACGTTGGGTGCATCTGAACTTTCACGTGTGAACAGGCGAACGTGCTCACGCTTGAGCGATGTGACTGAAGTGCCCGACTCACTTTCGCCTGCTTCCTTTGGTGTGGACTCACCAGAATAATTACGCCAGAACAGGAGGACGACCGTTCAAACGAGAGTGGTGTGAATATGATCAAACGGTTTTTCTTTCGTGAGGATGCTTCAGGACACCTTTGTACCATGAGATTGTTTGTAAATAATGAACTGGTTTTCTGACCATCAACTGGAATGAACAAGAAATACTCAAACACCTCCAGTTTCTTCCCATTACAGCAAGCATGATGCCACCGAGAAGTCCTTCCACCAAAGTAGATGGAAAATCGATAACACTAGCTCGGCTTGCTCTATGACATCCCCAGCTTAGTTGGCCAAGCATATCGATGGTTTCAAACATTTTGGTGATGAATTACTGAACAGTCAACAACTTAAATCGGTCAGGTAAGAAGATGAAAATACTTTTCTTCACTTTCTGTTTGACGCATTGCCAGATACTTTGAGCGAAAAGGAATGATCATAATAGACATATGACACAGAGAGTTGGAGACCCAAAACATTCAAAAAATCACTTACTGAAATTCTCTTCATCATCAGGGTCACTATAGAAGCCTGAAAAAAAAACACGATGTATGGAAACGCCAGCCACAGTATTTTTATGAGCTAAATCACTGTACAATTTTAGTAGGACAGATATATTGTCACGAATTCCAAGCAGGACATGAATTAGCGTGAAGTGAATGAATAAAACTAAGTGTAATGATCACCTAAAAATGAAGCACCCAATTTTACATGATCTGAGCCGGATACCGTCACTTTATTTGAAAATACAACCATAGTCAGATCTTTCTCCTTTTTTCCCTCTTCTAAAATACCTCACGGTGCTTACTCATCTTTATTACTAGACATGTACTCGTGATTCTTCTGTCCGCGAACTTCTGAAGTGCAGGTGGAGTCACTGTACCTATGAAGTGTTTACTTGAGCTTCCCTACCTAATCGTTGTCTCCGTAGGTCGACACAACTTGATTCTACGTGATTCATTGGAGCTTCAACGAGACCATGAAGAAAACCAATCATTAGGTTGCTGAAAGCAGTTCGGCAGTTCATGAAGGGTTTTGTCCTTGTTGGGGCTACTCAGATAGGCGCAGTCCCCAAGTTTCCAATAACCTTATGTTCTACTTGAACCCAAATTGCACGAATTTCGACCTATACACTCATTTGCATACCAGTTCGGTTTTCACGGGAGACCCAACTTAATAGCAGCTGAATCTCTCGTTTCTAAGACTCGGGGACTGTGCCTACCTGGCGAGCCCCAAGGAGGACAAAACCGGTTGTGGGCTGTTGAAGAGTTTTCAACGACGTTATGAGTAGTGTGTTTCATTTAGATGGTGTACTGAGATGTCTCGAATGTCGTACCAACTGAAACCTAAGGAGGCCATTGTACAGGATATTTGAAGAATATCATAAACGAGATTCAGCTGCAGTTCAAGTGGGTCGCCAGTGAAAGCCAAACTGGTATGCAAATAAATGTACTTGTCGAGTTAGTGAGACCGCTTTGATAGGTTTCCCGATACAAATGATGTTTTGCTGTCTGTAAAACTCTGCGCACAACAGCATTTGTCGATAGTGTGAGGAGCACTGCACAGTTTTAATGCAAGCTTCCTCCTGTACGTGTGGACAACGTGCGCCAAGAAACACTGTACAACTGTTTCTGTTTCAACCTTATTGCTAAACATCAGCAGTGTTCATCTCACGAATCTCAACTAGGGAATTTCGACCCTCTAAAAACCTAGCCATTCGGCCTCGAGTGGTTTCAATAACAGTGCGATGAGCCCTCACATAGACAGACACGGTATAGCCCCGCTCGCGCATCAATCACAGGATCGACATTACATGGCCACCTGTTAACTGGCTCCTCGAGTGACGAATTATCGGTCGGAATTTTCACTCATTGGGTGAATTTTATTCTTCCTCTTAACTACTCACGGATTGTTAGTAGCGTGCAACAGTGCGATCAGCAAGTAACGAGATTTGGTCAAAATACTCTTAAAAATTGGTCCACGGATCATGTGCGGCTTACGCTAGACTACTAGCAACCACAGAATTTTGCCTAGAACAGTAGTTCACTAATTAGTTAAGTAAGGTTGTTTGTGTCAACCGTAGAATTGTCTTGGGCTAGCTTTGACTGCCTTCAGGGCAACCCAGTCACATTTGAACACATGAATAACATTAATGTTGATGAATCTGGTGTAGTATACAGAGTTTTCACTAAAAAAACTGACTTACCATACGAGGGAACATCTCGTAATGTGAAAACGGAGAACGATGCCCATTCACATTTGTTTTTCAGGAGCTCCAGAAAGGTCACATCCGAATACTCACTTCTTCCTAGATGTGGTGTGAGCATTGACCGAAGCATCTGGACACGAACAGTTACATACATCCCCATTCTACCCTGTGACAAGACGTGTCCCAAGGGGTAGCAGTAATACTTCAAGGGTCCCAAAAGTTGGAAGATACTATCAAGCTGATGGGTCGGGTGATGTAGAGCGGTACATAGGGTTACTTGTCGTAGTCCCACTTAGGAGGACAAAATAGACAGCATTGTTGTGAACCGCAGAGCTTTTTCTAAATGAGATACTAAAAATCGATAGTTATAGCGGATTTGATGTCCTGTTGACTAGCTTCAACCAGGGCTAAATGGTAATCAAAGAGATCAACTCTCATTGGGGCACAGACAAAACAACCAAACAACAATCAGCAATACAAGACATGTGGTGACTGGTTGAATGACCGGCCGGCTGATCGACCAGTCGACTGTTTGAACCGTTGACTGATTGACTGATTGTTTGATTTGTAGTTAAGGAATGATTGAAAACGTACCGAAATATTTGTAGTCCGGGTTGGTTTATTGGTGGTTGATCAGGTGGCCATTGGTCTGTTCGCCGGGCCTGGTAACGTTTCCTCAACAATCAAGGTAACATCACCTGTGCGCGGTTGAGTGGATGAGTTGCACACTGATGATGTCACCTCGATTTGTGATGAAACGTTAGCAGGCTAATTGCCAAGCTCGGCGAACAGACCAACAGCCACCAGATCAGTCACCAATGAGCATTGATTGACTGATTGTATTTTTGTCAACTTGTTTGATTAGCTAATTGTGTGGTCGACTGACCGGTTTTATCCGATAGAAATATATTCTCGGGATGGATCAGGTTACTTTTGGGTGTGTGTGAAGGATTCATCTCCTCAGTAGGCGGCGCATGCACTAAACGGCAAAGTACTTTAAATCCTACATTCAATGTTCAACACAATTCATCACAATGCATGGAAGATCTATTGAATGCTGTCCTTTTGGAAATAGGCCAATTTTCCGGGCCAGTGCGTCGACAACATAGTCAAAAACAACAGATTGCGTTTTTACAAAACGATGCCAAATAAAGGTCCACCAGTGCGTTCTACCAGTTCAGGAACTATGTTGACGCCGGTAGATGGTCTGTGAGCGACGATTAACCGATCGGGGTTTCTGTTAGCAGCGCACATGTAGTGGATCATATATACCGAATCTGTGCGGGCCCAGCAATCTAATGATAAGAAAAGCACGTCAAGTGAACGGAACTGTCACTGGTGAAGACAGTAATCGGGATCTGACTTTGTTTAATAATCCCGATGCTGCAAGGTACATCGAAGTGAATAGAGCCTGAATGTTCCATGAGAAATACTCGGGCCGAGCTATCACACGTCACTGTAACCGCCTTCCTCAGTCAAAAGACTAGTTAGATGCGGGATTTGTAGAATTCGCGTTCAAGTCACACTCGTTTGAACAGTCCTCCCCCTATCCTGGCGCATTTATTCCAGTGAGTCCACACAACAGAAAGGAAGTACCGGACTCAAGTTTTACTCTTGTTGCAGCTCAGCTCAGCGCCGGCTTTTGAACTTCGGACATCTGACATCCGAGGCGAGCGTGTTGCCACTACTCCACCGCCACAGACAAGAAGTACCTGGATTTTCACGTCTGGATAGGTGAAGGTGTTGATGTTTGAGTTGTGCGATTGGTTTGCCTGACTCCTCGAACAATGACTTGTCAACATAATAGCGCTAGGACAGGAGGAGCACCTTCAAAGAAGACTGATATGAACGGGAATTCTAAAAAACTACAGCCATTTACAACTAATCAAAATTTACCAGCAGGTTTCAAGCTTCCGTGGTACTGCTTGACTGGGAACTCCTGAGAGGCACGTGAATCGACCGACACAACCAGGAGAGATACTGGGTCGTCGTCCGATATGGTGGGCTCAATCAGGAAAACGTCATTGCGTTCACACTTGAAAATCAGGTGCGCTCAGTGTGCATTTGAAGAAAAGTGGTAACACGTTCACCTCGCATGTCAGGCAATCGGCGCTGCCAAGGATGTGCACTGTTGGTGAGTTCCAGTAAAAGAAACACTCGAGGCCAGTACTCCCCCCATTTCCTGTGGACTCACGAGAATAACAGCGCCTGTAAATAGTCTGCCTTTTTTTAGTAGTGCGCCCGAAGTACGAATCCACGAAGCCCACATGACGTGTCAGGTTGTTTTACTTTCAGAATCACCGAAATGAAGGATTTTCCGTGCTGACTTCCCGTAGTAGGTTTCCATTTTGCAATATTTGTAATTTTCTATGAAGCTGACGGGTCACAAGACTAAAATAGCGTGTGTGCGTATTCTCTCTAAACAAAACAACTGCTCTGGCTTTCCAGTATGCAAAAATGAACGTTTTTAATAGATGAATTGGTGGATTTGTCCGTAAAGCAAGCCTGTACTTACCAGCCTGCATTCAATCGATCGGTCACTGGCCGAGTCAAGGTGACTTTCGAAATTCTGAACGAACATACCTAGTTCTATTTCTGAAAAGACAAAAGTTTAAAGAATTTAACTCTGGATTATCACTTCCAAAAAGAACAGGCGACGAAATCACCCACCTCAGAAAGATAAAAAAGGTGGGAGTGCATAAATACCGTTGAAGTTTTGCAGTCTTCGAATTCACCGTTCAGGTATGATAACCAAAGAAGTTGTGCGAAGAGTTCACTGTGTGAAATGAGAACAAAATTGTATTGAAGTCGCTGTATGCCAATATAAGACACCTGACGAAAACCCGCAATTTGAAACTGTTAAAGAAGTTCGATTGAGAATCATCATCATTACTTGTAATCGTTCGACTGAGAGTAACTGGTTCTCACGGGCCACGTGATTTCGCTCAGATCAACCTGAAGTGGTTTGCCGCCGTGAGACCACTGATAACAGTGAATCCTACGCTACCTGCCTCATGCTAAATATTCCTGTATCAGCAAGCTGGGTCCTCATAAAGCTGTGACAAACATTTACGCAGAACGTGGGTATATTTTAGGGGTACCTGATTGCGATGTACCGGGCCAACTAGGTCAAACAGACGTTCCTCAAGGGTAAAGATTCAGGTGCACATGTAAGTAGAATTTAAAAGCCATTCTGCTAGAATCTTAAGTCTCTGCTTTTCTGTTTTGCGTCCCCAGACCTCCGTTTAGTGGAGGGCAATAAAACCGGTCATGCACTTTACTAAATAGGCACAACACGGTTTTGTATTATTAGGAAGCTCTTATATTTTTTATATACTCAATTGACAGACATGCAACACTTCCTGTTGCTATACGAGCCTGTACGCCTGGTTTATGAAAAACACTTTGTTGAAGCAAATCTGAAGACAACATGACATTGTTACTCGCCCAAGGACAAAGTATCAAAAAAACCTTTTTATCTATCCCAGGGCCAACGAGAAATGTCTTTTGTCGGGTCCGTGTCTACTGGTAGGTACAGTGAAATACCGGAAAGTACGTATTGCTTGCATAAGACCCGATAATCATCAGACCGTTGCTTCGTAGTTTCATCAGACCTCGGAAATTTCAGTCAGAAAATTACTTTCGTCCGTACTGAATCCCATAAGATGTGTGCGGGAGGTAGAATACATGAATCGATGCAGTTCTAAGCACGTGACTGTGAAGAATCAGGTAAAAAATTTCCGGGTTCTCGCCGACAGTCCGATGACCGACGTGGTCACCAGCCGGGTAGAGAAAGAATCCCATACAAAAGCAACTTTCCTTGTCTCTGCAACTAGGTTAGCTGACGCGTATCACAGAGAGGAGCAGCAGGCTGTAACGTCCAGCAAAAATCATGATTTCGAATGTGGATGAAAATGCCTGGGTGGCTAAGCTTTCAGAATCAAAAAAACCTTCATCACCCTCGTATCCCAAACGCATGCAAATACGTCCATTCCTCTGACGCAGCTGACGGTTGCTCATAGCTGGATTATAGCTGGCAACTTCCGTTCAAAAGGTTGTGGATTTCATTCTCCCACAAGATTTAAAGGCTACACGCTGAGGCCGCTGGTTTTAAGGATTTATTTGTTTTATTTTAGCAACGAAAGAGCCTTTGCACGTGATGTCCCTATGTGGTTACTTGGTTGAAGATAAAAAATGCTCGATATTCTTAAAAGCATCGCGAATCCTTATAAAACATCGATAAGATAGCGATGGAAGACTCTAAGGATGGTTAGTCTTTCGGTAATGTGGACTAACCCCACAGCAAAAATGCTTGTCGATCTGGAGAAGTAAGTCGTTCGAAGGCTTGTTGTGCTTGAATACAGCCGAAACATCTGGAGTTTCTGGTGAGATTAAAAAGGCTAGTTCTATTCAAAATCAGATCGAAAAGTTACTCACATATACTAACTACACTTACTCACGTAGCCTTCGGTAGCTGCAAACATAGGAAAGTGTATCAGCATCCTCAAACTAGTCTTATTGTCGAGAACAGTCTGGTGTTTGGAAGTGAAATTTTTAGCCAGTCGGTCTGGAAGTTCATCATTCGAAGTATTCGATGCAGTACGCTAATAGATGTGTCGTGCGCATTATGGCTTGCTTGGAAAACGGCAAGTTCGTAGACCAGTCATCAAGAGGAATGTTTCCGCTTGTCTCAAATCTCACAGTTATTCGTTTCACAAAGGATCAAGGTAGTCTCACAGTAAGGAAGATGCACTTTCAGTTTTATGAGTACCCTTATATCCATATACAGATACATAAACAAATAAGATTTATGAAATACACTTATTTGCATTCCTAATCGGTTTCTACGGGATGCTCACACAAAACCCAGCTGAACCTCTCGTTTATTCGTTCTTCCTCAGAAACCTTAGAGGCAGTTGCGTCTATACAATGTATTGTGACATCTCAAAAATCTTACCCACTTAAACATGAAGGTGTCTGGTACAGCACATTCACCAACATGGTGAAACAGATCACCATAAACAAGAGGTTTAGCTGGGTCCATTTGAGTCCTCCGACTGACTATAGTTGGACTGTTGGGAAGTACAGCCGAGGAGAAATGACACAAAGGAGGAAGGTATTAAAATATGATTTTATGCGCAATAGCTACCTCAGTCCGATAGGTTTAAACCTATGTCTTCCAACACAGATTCAAAGTGTTTTCTTCAGGCTGACCCTGTAGTGGACATGAGACCAGCGTGCCAGTGTTGAATAGCAACTGAACCGAGTATATAAAATGTAGCAAGGAATTCTCATAGTCAGGTAATCAACGATCGAAGGTCGTGCCTATTGCATGAAACACTCGTATATCTGGTTCATGTAGTCTGATCCCCATAATTTGACGCCTGGGGATGCCTACGGTTTACAGCCGAATATCTGTGGACCAAACAACAATCCTTTAAGTGATACCGAACTACGATGGGTTAACGGCGGAGTTCATACATGAGGTACGATCAAACTGATCGAAATGACAGCTGGTGCATGCATGCGTACGTGTGTTGGCAGTGAGGGGAGATTTCGGAATTTCAATGGAGATTACGTCTTTTCAGTGAAGCCAATCTCTGTTGAAAAGCCGAGAAACGCAGCGTAGCTGTTTCATCCTTATCGGGAATCGTCAGCAGTACACATCTCACGGAACTCCAGTAAGAAGTTGCGAACTTGTGGCCTAGCAGTTTGAGCGCTTAACCGTCCGGTCACTTTGATTTGAAGCGAGACGGCTTTCACTTTGTTATTGCATCTCGGGGTACTTTTCGTTCTTGAGCGGTTCTCTCAAAGTTTTATCACTGCACGCATTTTCCTGCGTTAGTCATACTAACGTGCTTTAGGTTCAAGTTCGGTCTTTGGGTATATGTTTTACTGTATTCTATTCTCATGCCTCGCGTACGTGTTCGATCTGACAGCTTGCTTATACCTTGATGGAGGGCAAAATTAATGTGAACTTCACTTGGCCGACTTGACACATAAATTATTGAAAATCTGACACAACTGGCAAAATAATGGTAGTACTCACAAAGGTCTCCATACGTTGGCAACCGGAAATTTCTTTGCGTGCCGTCTTGCACTCCCAAAGCGTCTACCGCGGCCTGCAATCCCATCTTCCAATGCTCTGGGAAACCTGAGTCAGGTGAGTCGAATGTCGTCTGGAAGTGACTCATGGATGACACTATAGTCTGGTCCTCGCTGTCCAGGATACGTTGAGGGATTACATTCACAACCCGTGTTTTCTCGGACACTATGCATTTCAGCTGTTTTGTTAAGAGAAAACTATGTTGACTGGGTAAAGCGGAACAGGTGAAACACCAGGTGAACAAGTAAGCGAAAATTATAAAGGAAAACAATCTCATTTTTGTACTGGTCGAGAGGAAGTGCCTTGATTTGCAGAGACTTCTGGATCCTCCCTAAATGACTTGTTATTGTGAAGTCACCTATAAAATGGCTTTCGGCGGTACGTAACTCACAGAGGTCAATTGATAAACCGGGCAGTTTCGTCGGAACACGTAAGTGCTAATCTGGGGTAATCTGCAAAGCGTCTGTATATGTAAACCGCGATAACAATATGGAATTTTTTACACACGCATCCCGTGTCCGACGGTGGGTAACAGTGGCCTTAGTTGTGCAAATCATTCTTTTGAAGGTATACTGCATCCGACCTTCATCACTTGCCCGTGTTATGACGGGTGTAGAAAGGGCAACGTCTATTTCTAGAAGCCTCCCTGTATTTACAGCAGTCTGCTTACCCATGTGGAGCACATCATGCCAACAGAACGAAAGACGATGGTGTCAAGGGGCCTGTTAGATCATGGTTCATCTTCGCTAGATGAATCGATTATGCCGACAGCCGTATCTTAACATATCTTATAGACACGAAGCAACGTCGTATCAGACCAACCACCCACTCATGACTAAATCAGCGGTGTTTTCAGAAAATTATGAAAGACGACTAGTAGGTACATTGCCTGGCAATGTTCCGCTTTTGACATAAAATCTTCATCAGCCGAATGAACTTGGGTCTGCGTGCATGGAGTTATGTTCGCCTATCTATCTAGGGCAGAGAGCCAGAGAACTACATATCAAAAATCGTGAGTCCAACAGAAGATTAGCGGGAACACACAGAAATGCGGACGAATATCGGGCGCTGAACAAGGACTCGAAGATTGCGAGACGTGAGCTAGACACGGGACAAAGAGCAGACTTAGAAAAATGTAGATCTATTCAGGCGGGATTATGATTTGTACCAAACGAACTGATGATCGAGGTGATAGAAATCAACAAACAATCCACTGTGGGCAGAATAGGAAGCACAGAGCTACTGATGGTGTAGACAGCAGTTTTGCGCACTCCGAGTCCAGCGGTGGTGAGTGGGTTTGACAGTCACAGAAAACAATGACAGGAGCTTAGCTCTAAAGTGGAGATATCATGAAATCCCTCCTTTCAAGACAACTATCGCGGGACTGACACCTCCGGGCAGACGCAAATTGTAAATAATACTCAAGTGGAATCTTGGTGTGGGGTGAACCGAAGGAACCTGACGCGAATGCGGTTCACGCCAGTGCACCCCAGATCATCGTTCACAACACATACTCATCCATACGAACTAGCCGACATCTAAAACTGCTCTTGTCTTGTAACTTGGTCAATCGGACGAATGAAGAGGTCCTGTCAAATAGCCACTAATAAACCCATCGTTCGTTATTCAATCGCTACTGAAACAAGGACTCCTTGATCGATTCCATGGGTTTTCCATTTGATTAGGTAGAGGATTCTTAGAACGGGAGGGACGGTTGCTAATATTTGTCACAGACCGTGTTCTTGGGTATTCCAACGTTTTTGGTCCCACACACGTGCACATGCTTGATAGGTTCTCATTCTCCTTTTCCGACGAAACAGGCTGGGTTGGTCAGTTGACCTCTGTGAATAATGCGTCCATGACTGTCGTTAGATTAGTCGCTAGGGTTTCAAGATCATACTGCGTTAGTTTCAATCCCAGTTTTTGACACGGTTGGTTTATCTTATTGTATTTGAGAATACATCGAGGTGAACCACTCACTCAGACGACTATCCATAATCGACTTGCGGGAATTTTCCGTGAACCCACCAAATCTTAAAGCCGTCGTAGTCAGTGTGTTGTCAGTTTATTTTTTCAATTTCGCGTGTTCCCTCTGATTACCACAAAAAATGGATTCCGGCAAAAATACTTGCAACGACCTCTGTATATTTCATGAGACTATCACTCCAGTTTTACTTATATCACTTATTTTTTGTGGTGCAAAGATTGTTTCTGTTTGCTCACAGATTTGCATGACAACTATGATAAAAACGTCCACAGTCGTTTGCATGAAAAGAATTTGGGATATTTACCAATGAGCACTGTGACGCACTGCGCACTTCACTGAATACGATTCATTCATATCGTGCTGCGAAAATTATGATAAACAAAGTCACACATGATCATACAGAGGTCACCAAAATAGCTTTACGCAGGTGACCACATTCGACAAGTATAAAACGTATTTACCTACTAGATGGGCGTCTTCTTTTCGTGCGTTCCTCGCGAGACATCGACCACTGTCTTGGTCACCAAAGGTACTGGCTGGTATTCGAACTAACGATGGCATGCATGCCTGCCTGCGTAAATTTGTTCGTTATTGAACTGACTTATCGTTCAAGGTCAAAAGCTGGCTCATCCAAGTTTCAGTAAAACTTAACAAGCATCTGGTTTCATTAATAGCCAGCGAGTGTTTACTTACAATTGGACAAACTATGAGGCATAACTGGATCAAAGTGTAGCCAATGGTGGCGACGATCAGGTTGAAGAATGTAATGACCTATGGTGACCTGTATGGAGATCAAGCAAACAGATTTTCATCTCCTTGAGTTCTTACTCTAATGATGTGTGAATACACAAGGTTCACTCAGCTTTTTTGGCCAAATTACCTCATGTGCAAGAACAAAATAATCAACTTTTTCAAATTCGGCTTTGGTGCATTCTGTGCCACAAAAAGTAATGTTCCCTTACTGATATTTTGAAGAGTTATCGGGAAAAACTAGAGAGCATATTCTCTTGTCAAAGAGGCTTTTGTTTTCTGATGCACTACGTCTCTGATGGGTCCATTCTGGCTGGCTGTTCTCTATCTTGGAGTTATCCTGGTCCACGATAACAGCCTATGCAGACAGTAAATAAAATCATGATGTCGCTTTTCTATAATAGCACCTTACTCAGTGAGCACACTAGAACAGGCAGTGCAATATATTCTCTGTTTGAGTACTTAACTAATGACAGTGTGATCACTCTATGTATAGCGAGGCAGACCGTTGATCATGCAATCCACATCACGTGGTCACTTGTTGACCGGCTTCTCGATTAACAACTTCTCAGATAGAGTTTTCACTCACCGGACAAATTTTATTCTTCCTTGGGGATAATTATAGATTATAGGCATTTCGGTGGATTGTGGATACCAACAGTTTATAAGTAGCTCAGAGGACGAAAAAAATTCACCCAGTGAGTGAAACTTCCATCTGAGTAGTCGTCACTCGAGAAGCACGTCTACAAGGGACCACTTGATGTGGGTTCCATGAGTGGAGCGTGAGTGGTGCTATATACCACTGATTATCTCAAAATCAGTCGGAAACCTTCTCTTCGGACACCTATCTGCACGTATGTGCTCAGAATCCTTTGATCAATACTGACAAAAGAGATGCAGGTTCACAATACGAGTGTGTGCACAAGTTGTCCGTGATAACAAGCAGACCAATGTTGAAAAACCATAATACAGTTTACTTTGCACGAAGTTTTTGAAATGATTGCTTATTTACCCACAAAGAGTAAAATAGACGCAAAATCACCTGATATACTAGTTGTTGAGCCAGGTGTCCTTTGAGAGTGTGAAAGTTGTTTCGGTTGAGTGTGACACCTGTGACCTCGTTCACTTCAGCAAAATACGTCAGAACTGAAAAGGTCCAAAAGTGTGCAGTTAGCTGCATATGGATAATACATAACTAGCAGCATGTCAGCATATCATTCAAGTTTCTCCGTTTCTAGCAAAGAAAAGCTACTGGAATGGAACTTCCTTTACCACATGTGAAGGACGAATTCAAATCTTGGCGGCAGATTCCTCGAGTGTCAAAAGTTATCAGAAGGCCGACAGAAGCTGTCCTAATCTTCATCTCCACGGCAACAAGGCAGTGAGCACTGGTTACGGTTGTAGTTGGAATAAGATAAACCAGTCACCTCAGAAGGATTTGGTGGTTTGTAGCTTTTCCCACTTCTGGCACAAAAGCGAGGAGGAAGATCTTTGGTTTAATCCAATAGGTGGAAGATCCCAAAATCACACACGAAGTAAGTGAACTGTTTTTTTACTCAGTAGAGCACTGTCGTGGGACACCATATGCTGCTAGCCAGAAGAAAACTGTCCACTCAGAAAAACCTTTAATCAGGAAAGCCCCACTGAGCTAAGAAATGTTTCAAACGATTTTACGCAATAGAGGTGACACAGCGTGCCTAATTCAGCATGCTTTGAGTGTAAATGTTCGGCAAATTGTCCATGACCTTGAGGTTATCAGCAATATAACTGTGAGTTATTCTCAAAGGCTTGTGCTTTCAACCTGCGGGCTTGCTTCGCAGTATAAACATTTAAAGATATTTTTTTAACTCCATCCACAGTAAATTAAGAAACCATCTGTCCTCACTTTATGGGTGCTTCACATGCCGGTAAAGTCTACAGTCCTATAGCATACTATACCAAACGGTGCATATCCATCTAAGTATTCGCACACATTCCACTCAAATTTCGCTCCGCCTACGAGGATAATACCGGGACGAAACGCGGAGGAAATCTATTTTGCTAGCAGTCACGTATGACCATACTGATGAGTAGCGTCCAGTGGCTAACCCCTCGAGGAGGATGCGCCTTTCAGACAAAGCAGAATCCCTAACTTTTGACAGATGTCTTCTGTTAGATAGCAAAGTCACTGAGGAGAGCTTTTGCAATGCTTTCTTGTCAGTCATCGGCTCCCCCAACATTTGACAATGCTGCGAACTAACCTCGCGAGCAAAGAGAGTTTTGTAGTTTTAATTTAAATTTTCTCGAGCCAATCAGCCAATGTGGTTTGAAAACATGCTTTGCTTCCCTTCACGGTATATTTTTTTCAATCGAAAGGCATTTGGTCCAACCACCGGACTTACCTGACCTCATACTTGGTACCCCATCATGATTGAGATCCCATCCTGATACTGTCAGGGAAAAGACAAAAGACATAAATTTGAATCAAAGTTTGGTCTGTAACAAATCATAAGGGAACCAATAATGACCAATAATAATAATAATAATAATAATAATAATACTCAACTGGCAATGAATCAGAAGGCCAAAGAAATAGTCCAAGATGTTGGTGTGCGACGAAATTGTTTGGGCTGGGTGTCTGCCTCAATGAAATAATATTTCTGCCTGTTGCCATAGATTGTTTATTTTCACACACGTTATTGGACGTCCCTTCAAATGGCATATGTTCTAATCAGTGCCACAATGCAGTACTACAAAAATCTTGTATGAGCCTGTTTTCAAGGCAGTAGATAAATAACATACTACATCTTAATTTCAAGGTCGTGTGCGGTTATGGCAGTTTTTGAATTGACACAATAAACCGTACGATTTTGCGGGATCCAGGAAAGTTATGGATCCAGGTTATGGAAGGCCATGGAGTGTTGAATGAAAGGGATGTAGTTGGTCAAGGGTCACGGTAACCATGCCGATTTTGAGTGGTATTGGCCTACATGGTCTCAAGGTTTTGTCAAGAGATAGAGTGAACGGACGGTAGTTGACGTGTTGACCAGCATACAATTTTGCTGAGGGATTGCCACATTGACATTAAAAGAGATGGTACTTGACAAAGACGCGTTTTCATTTATTCAATTCTGACCGGTGCATACCATATGTACGATTAGACTTAATGAACGTAAACCAACTGCGAGAAAGCAGACGTAGGGTTCAGGACAAAAGCTGTCTAATGGACAGTCAATTTTCTGGGTGATGTGAGCGAAGTGGCCTGGTGTGTACTATCGTCAGACGAGAAGCGAAGACTGTGTCAGATCGGCTAAAGGGACTGGACAAATCTCTTCCGTATGCAAAGTTTGGTGTAAAAAGCTGATTGCCAGTAATATGAGGTTGCTAGAATACATAATCTGATCGCTTTGGAAAGTTCTTCTGCTACATGGGACACCATCCGAAATGTATTGTCCTTTATAACTGGGGTCTGGTGTCGAGACACCTTGGGCGGTGTTCTCTAGTAAGCTCAGCAGGTGCAGGGGCATATGACCTAGGAAGTGCTACGGCATGAGCATTGAGTTGGTTCCCTAAAGATGTCAACATTGACAGTTTTTCTTCTTTCACCGGATGCAGATGTAAATATGAAAAGAAACATCAAACTTTAGCCGCTTTGAACGTGAAGCTAACCTCTGCGAACAGGCTTCTGCTTAACAACTCGCCATGGGCATGACAGAGGGTCGTTTGGGTTCGACTGTTCCGGGTACTATAGATCCCAGAAGAGGTACAGTCGTGAATAACGAGACTGCAATTCATATAGTTCATACTATCCTGCTTTCCACGAGTTCTAAACTTACCTTGCAGGATGTAGCGAACCATTTGTCTTTGCATGGGCTCAAGAAGTCCAACCAGCCGGTGAGCTGCAGCATGGTAATGAAAACTTGTCAGATTGGAAATCATGATCGGTGGGTTTTAGGCAGTCCATGCAAACTTGGTCCAGATGAATGATTGGGTTCTAAGACGTCGAACAACTGTGCGGAGAAATTTGAGTTCTTTAGAGCACACGATCAGCTGAATTTCTACCCATTCGGGCTGAACCTTCGGAACATCATCTCATGGATGTTTGGTTTCATCTTCGGGTAGCCCCGCACATTTGTCTGGTCTACTGATGAACAGGGCCGGTTAGCTCCTTGGTTCTTTAAATGCGTCAAGGTTTTTACGGGTGATTCGACCTTTGCCATCCGCATGATATTTTCTGTACCGGAACTAACAAGTTCCTCAAACTGTATCTCTAGTTCAAGCCGTGTTTCTACAGCGTGGACAAACAAATTAATATCCGGGTGACAAAACCTCGGGAAAACTGAAGACATGTCGTTCGGGTGGGAGCAGAGGGAGGAGGCTCTGCACAGGCAGGCTCAGGGTATGTTTAGAACTTCTATTTCTTTTGGGAGCGACGATCGAATACTTGTATGGCACAACTGATAAAGTCGTTTTCCTCTGAAAGAGAGACTTAAGAATTTAAGTATGCACGTAGTGTCACTTACATGGGTCAGACGGCACTTGTCTAAACGGACTATAAAAACCTGTCATATTGGCTCACCATGGGAGGTAGAGGAAAAGCCCACCTAGTAAATCTGAGATAGGTCGTTATTTGTGACATTGCACTTTGAATTGTGTGTCTAGTGTAGAGAAACTTGTCCAAAACGGTCAGACCGAGTGACCTCACGGTTACAGCACCCGAACTTTGTGCACAAAACAACTCTGTTCAGTCCCTCCAAATGAACTGGCCTTGACGATTGTGCACACCAGGCCACACCTTCCACATATAATTTCCGAAGAATTACACTTGTCATATCTTTGCCTCATGTCTTTGTGGCCTCATTACTGAAGAATAGTCAATGCCATCGTCCAGCCAGTGCCGTAAAATGGTTGCTTTCAGTCAGGTATACGCACGAAATTGATATATATATATATATATATATATATATATATATAGAGAGAGAGAGAGAGAGAGAGAGAGAGAGAGAGACTCGCTGACGTGTGATACTAACTTGCTGTTTGTCGTATTCTAGGTAAATACACAAATGGTTTACTAATTGTTGTGATAGACCACGCCGCACCACTCAACCGAATGCTACTGACGCGTGAAACGTAGGTGACAGATCGGGGCCGGTTTCTAAGCCGGATGTCGACCAGTGATGAAAGGATGTTGCAATGGTACTTTTTAGTAAAGGACTGTTGATTCCGGAAAGCCTGTCTGTCATTGAATCAAATCCCTGGTATTATACTTCCAAAGTGGGATTACATACCCAGTGATGATGATGGAAAATTCTGGGCAGCAGGCTGACAGTTTCGTTCATCATGGGTCGTCCACGACTTTAAATCAATCTCAGATTAAGCTTGTGTGCAAAATAGATTTATGTGAATTGAGAATACTTTAACGGGGTAGAAAAAAGTATCTCAGCTGAATTTCTCGTTCATAGTGTTCTCCAACTGAATGTTCTGCACAAAGGCTAAATGGAAAGATGTTCAAGATGCTGAAGTATTTTTCAGAGTATGATGCTACTTAGTAGGTTGTTGAAATGCCAGGTACAGTGCACTGCTAATTTCATTTTTTATCGTTTCTGAGGGTTCACCAAGTGGGCTCAGTCCCCGAGAGTCCATATCTAAATTTCTAATGTAAATCTGTCTGTGTCTCAATTTTAATCTTGTTTCAACGGATCACTTATAATAGGCCTGTTGCCTCCCCTCGTATTGTGGATGGTTTTAATATTTACCTGACTCCATACGTTTCAGCGAAAACCGAGGGACGTCATTTGGATCACGTGAACACGCATCTGGATGTGTAGCGTTTAAGTTTAGAAAACAGTTGATATATGTGTCGAGCTGTTACCAGGCCAGTCTGCGGAGGAAAGCCTGGAGGCTCTGATGTTGGCTCAGTGCCAGATGTATTTCTCTAAACAGTCGATACATTAAAATAATCAGTATAGCACAGGAACCAATTATGAGGCGGAATATGTGCATGGCCACATAGACACCATCCGGCGATGTACAAGTCTGCAACTGTAAAAAACCCACCAGACTTCCTAGTTTTACACCGAATTTTTCTATGTGCATTTTTGCAACACTATTTTGTTTTAGATTTTGCACACCAGGTGGTTGGGATAACGAACTTTCCAAAGGGAAATCCTCGTAAATTTGACAGGGGGATTACCAGCTGAAAAATCCTGTAGCGAATAGGTTTCAGAAAGAACATCAAGAACGTAGAGTATCGGTTTAACAGCATCCGTACGAAATTCGGCATGAATGTATAAAATTAACTGCAACGATTGCTCTAAGGTTTACATAGGACAAACTGCCAGGGAATTGCACACCAGAATTGGTGAGCATAAAAAGAGGATGAACAAACCACCAAGAAATGCGAAAGAATACCAAACGATGATCAAAGACTCAGCGATGGCGGTACATGCGTTAGACACACGACATAGAATAGATCTGGATAATGTAGAAGTTTTAAGAGGGGGACTGCGATTCACACCACAACGGCTGATCGCCGAGGCGGTGGAAATTATCGAGCATCATAGCGTGAATAGAATCGAGGGTGGGGAACTGGCGAGCGAATGCAGAGCAGTCTCAGATAACCGAGTTGACACGTGACTGAGTGGTTGTCAATGCGCGTAGAATCATTAGCAAAAACAGGGGGTGGAAATTCCAACCCGACCAAAGGTCACAGAATCCCTCTTGCTTGCACAACTATCGTAGCACTAGTTCATCCACACAGACGGACGAAAAGTACAAACGACGTTGAAGAGGGATCATCACGTGAACCAGAAGCTCTAGACCCTAAGCTGGACACAAATCCACTTAGGTTTCCCCATCAACTTAACACTTGGTGACCCACCCTAACACACAAAATCCCTTGGACGACACCTAACACAGATTTAGCTTGACTTAGCTGATTGGTTCTCCTTCCGCCGTAAATCTCGACCAACCTCGTAACCTAGTCACTTGGCCTGACGAAGCTTTTGTGTCAAAAGCGAAACGTTGCCCAGCAATAAATCTACCGATTGTTACCAAACGTTTCCGAAAAAAAACAGCGTTATTTGTATCATACTGATTGGCTTAGTAATCGGGAAAGAACAGCATTTATTACGGTGTTTACTACACTACCAAGTTCTCGCTCTTGACGGACCATTAAGCTTTCTTGGATTCGCAGCAAAGTCCCGCTTAGTCTTCACATGGTTTTACAAACGACCTTAACAGTTACTCAACTGTTACACCAGCTAATCAGTAAGCATAACAGTTCAGCGATCATGTTCACCGTAACACTCAGTTTTAACTACTTATTAGTGGTCTGATTGGGAACGAGATGAACAAAAGACAGTGACATGTGCGTAGCGGTGAAACAGGTTCTTCACATAACGACCACAACCCATGGATTAGCATACATTTTCCATCGACTTCAGGTTAGTTTATTCCATCGCCGATCTACTCACAGCTAACAGCGGTTTAGGCTTTTGAGTGCAGGCCCCTTGTTTTTGTGTTGGTTTTTGGTAGCTCTTTGAAGAGCCAACCTGACTGGATTGCTGGGCTTACAGGGTGTTGAGCGCGCCAACAGCTGTGTTCGGAATGGTACTGCCGCACTCATTCTTCATAAAATTCGCTTATAAACACAAAAATCAATAATGAGCATTTTGCTGAAAAGATATAATTTATTGCAGGATCGAGGAACCTGCGAGAAATATTTCGGGGTATACTGAAATGCATCAGAATTGGCATGTTCATTCGTCTCATGCTTTCCTCTTGTTATCAAATTTCTAATATATATTGGCACGTACAATCGATTGCCGGTAGCAAAGATAACGGAGAGTAGAAGATCTCTCCCAATGTGATCGAACCCTTGGAAGGTTTACAAGATCCATGCAGACTACAAGTCATTCACACTTGAGCGGCGGGGTGCTTTCAAGCGGTCTCTACCGGCGTCATATGAGTCCTGGAGTGTGGTTCACGGGCTAGTCGCATGTTGATAATACTTTGTTGGTAAGATTAAAAGATACCATTTCTATACAGCCGTTAATTTGGATAGATAGCTATACTACTCATATAGGGCACTTCAGAGAGTCGTTCGACTTGACCAACAATCCTAAGTGATCTGGATGTTCCAGAGGGTCAAGTAGTCTATCGATTGACTCCGCGGGACCAGACCTAATGAGACACAGTGTTTCTGTGTCTATGGCTTCTAGTCATATTTTTTCTACCCAGGAGTGTTACTTGGGGCGAAATTGGAGGCAACTGTAAAGCGGGTTATCCCGGCTTTCCGGACTGCCGTGAATATTAATGAGGCCTTATGAAACAGTGAGTCGTTATTGAAAAAGGATTTAGCCATAAAGTGATATTTTCTTATAAAAACTTACATCCTGGTCTCTCTCGTGGGATGTCGACGAACGCTCCAAGTCTTTCGATGTCCTCATTTATCTGACGGGTGATAACAAATAGTCTGACGTCTTCATTCTGATGGCGAGCTAACTGCTCGTTGGCTAACGTAGAGGTTTCGGACTCCACCATGATAGTCGCCACTGGATCTTCTGACAAGCTGATATGGTACTTTCCGACGCGGCAACCATTCAGCCATGGATGTCCTGAAAAAACCTGAATGGAGTCCAGTTAGGTTTGAACCCTTAATTCGAATCCAAAAATAACATACGCAACCATAGTAAAATCCATTCAAATCAAAGCCTGAAGAGGTCGATAGAAATTACCCACACTAGCAGCTTGAATGGTAACCCTAAAATGAAACGTATACGAGCGTTAAATCTAAGTTCGACCTCCGACTTTACAGGAAGAACCTTGTGGGCCTTTATCTGGTGCTGCCGAAAATGTGTGAACGTGTCAGATTTCACAAAACACTCCGGAAAGGGATGGCCACTTGACGACGTAAAAAAAAAGTTAAAATCCACGGGAAACACATGGTGACAGAGCGACATATGAGAGCCATCTGTAGTTTCTTTAAGAGTTGACTTATCGCCGGTTTAAAATTTGTCTTCAGCAATGTCATCTTATGCTTTTAAATTTAATTTAAATTTAAGTTTAATCCGTTTTACCTTGATTAACAAGGTGCGAGTGCAATCCTTCAGAAAAGTGCATGAAGTTCTAGACCATCATCTCGTGTGCATATATAAATGATTTATAAAGATATATGCATTCACTTCTTTGACCTTGCCGATTAGAAGGAGATTGGTGGTTCCATCCACTGCATGAGATTTTGCATCCGGAATTAACGAATTTTTAACGCTACTAATGAGGTTATATTCCATCTCTCTGGATTGACTAAATTAAGTTATCCACCAAATGTGTACCCTTCTGGATGGGGTGGTGGTTTTTTCCTAGGAGAATAGTTACCATTTGAACATACTAGGGGGAGCCAGTTGAACGCATGCTCTCTTGCGGGTGATCCAAACTGGGATGTTCAGATGCAACCAGGTGGAACGTTGGTTTCCAAGAAGTGGGTTTTTGCGAGCTCAAATGGTGATTCATAGGCAATACAAAGGGAGAAGTTGCATCGTGAAAGTTTGTGGCTTGATTTGCCCAGTGCGCATCAGTTAGTAAGTTATAGAGATTAAACGAAGCCAGTTCCAGCGGCTGGCTCTATGGAGTCGCGTGTGTTTCTTGATTTTTCCAGGTTTACCAGGTATCCTTTTTGTCTGGCTTAGATCAAGTTGAGATTTATCCACAGGTTTTGGACCCATAGGATCAACTCAAAATAAGCAGAGATATATGATATCTTCCATAGTAGCAGCTCAAGAAAGCTATTCCATTCTTATCGTTGGAAGTTTCTCAGCTCTGCCAAATGGAGTGTCGGATTATGCTACTAATAAAAATATAGGTAGTGCAAGTAAGTAAAGAGTATATTAGACGTAATAATACTTCGTGTGGAATAGATTCACACCATTGGATCTACGCAATAGTTTTAGAAGCACAGTAGCTTTTTTAAGGCTAGCGAAAAACTTTTCAAGTGTACAATCCGTAAGAAATTTAATTCAACGAAGAGCATTCAGCGCGACATCCCTTTCCTTAATGACAGAGAGAATCTCTCAGAAACTGGTTTGCCTGGGTGAGTTCATTGGTGGTTGATCAGGTGCCTGTTGATATGTTTGCAGCGCTTGGCAGTTTCCTTGCAAAAGTTTCGACCCCAGCCGAAGTAACATTATTGTCACCCAACCGCGCACTGATGATGCACCTACGGTTGGTGATGAAACGTTGGGAAGCAAATTGCCAAGCTCTGCAATCTTATTAAAGACCTCCTGATCAATCATCAATAACAAGGAGGATCGGATGAACTTTTGAAGTGAGGCATGGCGTTTTAGAATTGGCGAGACCACTTCTAGCTTTCCCATCATTCTCTTGTCAGATTTAGCTCGCCGGATAACTTTTACTATTGATTTAGAAGGTGCAGATCCCGTCAAACGGGAAGGCCGCGCGAAAACTGTTGAAATGATCCTCTGGAAGTAGTTCAGCGCGAGGGCGAACCTGCAACAATTGGTACATAAGCGCGCCATTAGACGGGTTGTTTTTGGTGAAATCTTGAAAAAATATAGAAGAAGATTCACAAAGCGACAGTTTTTAGATGATATAAACCTTGAAATCCTCATTACATTCTCTGATATTTTAGAGCTTAAGGCTCGGGTCTAAGACAGTTTATCTATATAATATTCCAACACAAGCCAGTATACCCTAGGTTAGGATAGTATTTGATAGATGATGTGTGACATTTATTCAAGAAGGCCATAGTTTGCAGATAAGCATTTTCATCAGCAGTCCTAAGAATACTGCAGAACCAGAAATACAACTAAAGTAGCTTGAAGGATGAGTGGCCCTATATCCTACCTAGGTGCGAGTTGATCACATAACTGATCAGCTGCTCACGGCCAAATTGGTAAGTGCTCAAAATACCAGCCGGGAGGTCGCGGGTTCAAACTCCCTGCTGGTGATTCCCTATGATGATAAAACAGCTGTACAATGCTTATCGGCTTTTCAGCATTGATTGGCTTCACTCAGTTCAGTCGAGTGCACATTAAGAAGAAGTCAGAGAATGGGTTTACATTTTCACATACCAAAACAAGCCTTTTTATTGTGCCCAGACGCCGCTGTAGCCATAGGTTGACTACCAAAGTAGCAAACTATAGTTTCTTCTTATACTGCAGAGAGAATGCTAATCTATTTTGTTGTGCTGATGAGCAGTGTTACTTAAATAAATATCTACATCGGTTCGTTGCTTCTAGTTCACCTGTACATTTTGATTATAAAGGTAATTAATAATCACATCTTAATTCTGGACAAATTGTTGATTGGAAAATCGAATGATTTCAAACGGAGTGAACAGTGTACGATCTTTTTTTGATTTTGTCTCCCCGTAACAGAAAAGTAACCCAACACGTTCTGTGACTTTGTGAGCTCGGATGACATTCTGGAAGGCGAACTGAGTTGGACTGGTAGAAGTTCGAAGCAGAAGACTTATCCTGGCTAGTTGAACCGGTGCAACATGTTAGCACACTAGCTAACAGATGACTACCAAAGCCTTTTCACAACTGTCGAATCCACTGTCAGTTCCACCGGACGTCAAAGTCTGTTCGCAAGTTCACCGCACTTACGCCCAAAGAGTAGGGACGGGTTGATTTTGCAGCCCCCTGTGTGGTCGTCTGTCAGTTCTGGTATGGACGTATTGCCACCTTAGTCTAAACCAACTGAGAGGTAGTCATCACTTTCAGAGTTCCAGTTTAAATCCCCTGTTTATTCTTTCCGATCATTAGCCAAATGTCATAAACACCGGCTCAGACGGTTTGGCTTAGATAATCCAGCGATTGCTAAGGTCAGCATCATTCACTGCCATAAAACCAAGCTTTCTACACCAGGGAAACGTGCTCGATGCTCATCGCTGGGCTGACCTGGTGTTTTTGGTCTCCTGGCAGAGATTAACAAGTGTTAAGCCATTGTCCCACACAACCAATGCAGTTATCACTGTGTTGGATTACTTTTGATCTGATTGCCGTGATGACCACCCTTCCACCATGTCACTGACACTACGTTGGTTCTGTTTTACAGACCAGAAACAGAATCTTTTTAGCGATAGAACCAGAACACAATTCGGAGTGATGCCACTCCGGACATACTTGCAAACCGATGGTTTTTATTTTGATCTGCACGCTATCGTTGCGCTGGAATGCTCAACGCCAATTGTCCTTTGCCTTGAAATTAGTATCTTGAGAATTAGCACACCCCAAAAAAAATCACAACTACCTAAAATTTTGGTGGATAATGGGTCGTTTCCTGCAGCAAAATCCTCACAGAATAAGAGTTCAATAGACATTGCAAGACTAACCTGGTCACAGATCAACTCGTTAAGAAATGGATACAACAGACCAAAACTTTCAGCCTCTCTGACTTGCTGTCCGTCCAAAGCAACTTGAAAAAGGATTCGCAGCTCTGAAACATTGCAGTGGACAGAAAAATGCCAGTGGCTTAAGTTGGGAACCATAAATTTCAAAATCAACTGTTAAGCTTTAGGTATGTGCGAAGGGACAGCTTCCATTTTAGACATGTTTTGAGGGCACTTGTACTCTACTTGACTGCCGATGATACCAAGTCGTGGTTACTGGCCACATTCCCACTTCTGAAATCCGAATTCCCTTGGCCTCAGCCCTTGGTAACTGTTCAGATTAAACGCTAGTCGGGCACCTCAGGGTCATCACAGCTTAAGTGACACAAAGCTCCCCTTCGCTAATTAGTTGTCGAGCGTTGTTGAAAAATACTCATCGGACTCACGACTGCTATCGCCTTCAGGTGTCCAACGTCGTGTAGATGTTGAGCAGTCAGATCAAATCCAATATATCTAGGTTTATTGTGTCCACCGAGGGTGATCTTTTTCAGGAATGAACTGATAAGAATAACGAAACACAAGAAAACAAACCAGGTTGACAGCTGCTGTTCCACACAACGTCTAGTCTCTTCTACTTTATTCAGTGTGGATATTCTCAAAGTGTGATCAGCCCTTTGAAATTTTTTTACAATTTTGCAAGCTATAACCACTAGAGCACTTGATGAAATTCCATGAGGACAGTTGGCTGGCACCTGAAAAAGGATGCCAGCTACCTGAACCCCACCCCCGTTCAAGGTCATCTATGTCCCATAGCCATTTCCTCTGTTGTGCATGTTTTGCTTTGCGGCGCGTAAACTTCACCTAGCCAGTTCAGTTGACTGAAAACTCACTCTAAGGGAAATGAGCCAACTGAATTAATGTCAGTCTGAGGTTTGTTAGTGAGACTTACGGATACTCTGTCTAAGATCTGTTTTCACAGATGAGTGCCGTTGACAGATTACAGACGAAGAATGCCAACGTTTTATCTGACCATTTTGAGCTCATGGACCGCATTCGAGGGTGAACTCGAATTACCTTGTGTAGTAGACGTTCCTCATTCACTCGTTCTATAACACGTAAGTGATATGTCCAACCCGTTATGAATGACACTGACTTGGTGTAATATCTCAAAACAACCGGCCAAATTACCTCGACGGAAACCCGAAAGCCTTGATTTCGTAGCCATCCACTAGTGGTCAGAGACCTTAAATTTTCGAATAGTCTCCAAGTGCAATGGCTACGGGTCTAAACTACATTACACAGATGGACAAATGGCGGTTCGCTAGACTCGGCATAAGGTTATCAAACTGAATTCGCGCCTTTTTTCATCATGCAGGTGAAGAAAATCAAATCCAGGATTTTATGGGCAGATATTTACTCATTCTTTGACTTACACACTTGCGATAGTCTGGGTATATGAATTTTGCTGTCAGATCCACAAGGTCATCTTCGATTAGGAGTGAGACAAGCTCGAGGAAAGGTCGATTCTCGGTCAATTGGAGATTGCGTACCAATCCATCTGGTTCAGTCGCCTCTTGAATATCCCACCGATGTCATTGGCACAGCCAGTATCGCAGATCAACTATCTGCCAAATGGCATCCATTTGGGGGGATAACTTAGTATCCAATGGACGGTGGTTTGTAAGAGGTCTGAGGAAGAGTGGAACTCCCACTATACCGCTATATATATATATATATATATATAGCAATTAAAATCGGCAATTCGAAGCCCTCATTTAGGCAAGCACGTGCTCAACCGGTCGTCTCTGCATAGCAAATGATGAAACTGAGCGCTTCGTACCATCATATTAATTAGGTTCCACAGTTCTACCACCATAAAAGAGATGGACCTGCACATTAGGGCTGCAACCCACCGTACCCCGACTCAGATTTGGCCGCCTCAGATAGAAATTAATTGCCACCAATGCGTCCTTCCTAGTAAAAAATCTAGTGTTCACATTGAATACTCGATTCGATGGCCACTGCAGCATTAAGGCTTCGCCGGTTCGGCTGTGTTTGGAGACATGCAGGCGAACACTGCATGGCTACATTAGCTGGTCCAGCACTCCCGGAGTACGCCGATAACTCGTAGGTCACTTGAAAACGTTGACTGGTACTTTGTCAGCAAAGCATGTGCTATCCGCTGCTGTGTTGAGACAGGAGTTCTAAAATCGGCAGATCTGGCATTCCACTGTCATTCGTGTGCATCGAAATCAAGACACTAGTCTGTCCAAGGTTGTTATGCTCTTCATCAAGCAGCTTTACAGAAAAGGAAGCTCCCTTCTGAGCTCATCACACCAAGTATTGTCAGGCAAAACTGTATTCTTTTACCTTCCCTTTTCGAATCCTTCAGTGATACGATTATCGAAGACTCAATACCGGCCTCTAGTGCCTGTAGGGTCGAGGCGCTCCCGGGGCGTTCGCTCACGGATATCAAGTACGCGAGTACGACACAGCTCTTCCTGGATCTGACGCTGTCGTGAAGCAAACAATATTAAATAATCTAAGCACTTTCGCCTCACGGTTTGGCATTCACTTCATACCTGCAAAGTGTAAAGTGTTGCTGAAAGACTAAGTGGGCTCGAACCCTAACCCCCTCCTTGCGAGTGAGCCGATTGAGGTAGTAGACAAATTTGTCTATCTGCGCAATTGTATAAGTCCCGGTGGTCTCGCGAAAGATGATACTTTCATCCGGATTGGGAAGGCCAGAGCAGCTTTCATGAACCTGCATCACCTGCGGCTTAGGCGTGGCGTCAGCTTATTCGTCAAGGGTCGAGTTTACAGTGCTGAAGTGCGCTCCATACTATTGTACGGACCGCTGCGTGCTTGGGACGTCAAAAGACTTTCAGTGTTTGACCATCGATGTCTTCGTATCATTGCCCGAGTCTGGTGGGAACACTGGATCAGTACTGCTAGAGTTCGTCGAATGGTTTTCGGAGGAAATAGCTCGCTCACGATAGACGAATTGATCACACTTCACAGGTTGTGCTGGCCTGATCACGTGCTCTGTATGCCAGTCGACCGACTTCCTCGAACAGCCCTTTTTGCACAACCTCGTGAAGGGTGGAAACGAGCCGCGGGAGGTCAAACGGTGACCTGGCAACGAAGTATGAAAGCTAGTACCAGCAAACTCAGCTGCACTGGTCATGTGTCTCCTTGGGTGGGGAAACCAAGACGGAACACATCAGTGGTAAGAGACATTGTCAGACATGGCCCAGTCGTCATTGGCGTTTGTGCCTTCAATGCATAGCTCCCATCCCGATCTCCCCAATGAAAAGCCCACTAAGACCCCTGTATTTAGGCATCAAGTATTCCAGGTATGGCGATCAAATTCTTCTGATCCTCCAGGTATGGGGTTGGAACAGACGTCGCGGCTTCTTCCTTAAAACACTAGTACTACCATAGTAGTATACCGGCACCCACACGCTGCCCTGTGGTAAAGCTTTGGCTGAGGACCCTAATCGTCCTCCCGTCTAGGTCTGGGCTCCCAGTCAGTATCCTAGCCAGCGTACAACTACAAACGTCACAGCCGAAGGTAGTATATACTACGTCGAGTCCATCTGGTTTATATTTTCAATTAGATTCGACTGGTAGAATGATTCTGAAGGCTTGTTTTAGCCTGATAGACTCACGTTCGTAGGCAGAGAGACAGGATTCCAGCCCCTATCCAAGGTGTATTCATCTGTAGATAGTGATTTTCACACAACCTGTTGGTGTGACTAAGTGTTCATGCGCTAACAAGGGAATTCATATTTGCAGTTTTTCTAAGATCCACCCTCTTCAGTCAAAATCATTAGGAATCCATTCTTGAAGAAAACATCCAAGGTCCAAGGTTGGCATTTTTCCAGGTGGCTTATTCTCCGTACCGCCTGATCTTTTCACACATTAGCCAAACTAAGCTTTGTAAGCTTTCGCACAGCATTACGAGTCCTCAGAACAGAAATCCCAACGGAAATATGAGGCAACCTTTGTGCGAAACATTTAGTTGAAGAAGAACCTCATAAAAAAGAGAGTTAGTTGGGTCTCCCGTGAAAACTAAACTGGAAAGCAAATGAGTGTATTTCACTAGTTTCGTGAATTTGGGTTTAATTAGAACATAGGACTTACGGGAACTTGGGGACTGCGCTTTCCCGATGAGCCCCGAGAAGGTCGAAACCGGTCGTGGGCTGTCGAAGATTCTTCAGCAACCTTATGAGTAGTGTCTTACGTTTATAGAAGTTCCACCTGTTTCTTAAACGTTCAGTGAGCCATGTAGGTTCCACTGTTGTTCCATTGGTCTATTCTGGTCTCTAAGTACTTGGATACAAGTTACCCAATACGGGTTTGTTAGCCCTAGTAGAATGAGCTCAAGTAGTCTGTCTCACATCGAACGAGTGCACCCGTCTAAGGGATAGGTGCGTACGAGAAGTGAGAATTTCCAGTTAACAGTTGCTACATGCCATGCTGAAGCCAGAGGCCTCTGGAGCCCTCTAAGCACTCAGCTGGGCTTACATACAAACGTGCCGGTCCGTTACCATCAAGATAACTCCCACAACAGTTGAATCCAGCACGAAAGACCGCAAGTTTACCAGACTCCAATGAAATATCCTCACAAACATGCATGGTGTCAGCAAAAACGCGCTTCCTGTCCACAGAAAAACCGTGGTCTGCCTCCTATTTCTTCTATCTGCCTAACACCTCTTGGATAAACTGGGCACGAAAACAACACAATTACAAATAAGAAACTGAGTTGTAACACCAAATGAAAAGTGAACGTACGTGTGGGTTCTGTTTTTCAAAGCAAATTTTTCGTTACAGGTTGAGAGAAAAATTTAACTAATAAATAGAAGCACATCACAATAGCAGTTCACATCGGTAATAGAATATCATGTCGAAGATTAAACGAACACGTCAGCGGACAGAGTAACGATGCTAATTTAATTGTGATTACTCTCTACATCTTGGGTTGAAACGTGAAATGCCACCAAGGGCTGACCTTCACGTTTCAACGTTGGCGTTTGAGAGTTCAACCGGACACGAATCCTTGATTATCGCACAGTGAACTATCCTTGTACTGTGGCAGCCATACTAAATTCAATTCAACCGACTTATAACCCGATGTAAGTATGCAAGGGTATATCCCTCTCACTAAAAGTAAAAAAACAGATCTACGAGCGAGTTTAATGGGGGAATACACATATATCATATGTACTATATAACCAAAGAAAACCGTAAGCAATTTTTGAAGTATTATCTTGTGGGAATCGGTTCAAAACGAAACGCTATTGTGGGAGATTTCTGGTCTCTTGCAATCTGGGGCCAGTGTGAAGGGTTACTACATTCATGGAACTTAAAAACTTAGATTGAAGCATATCACACAGAGCAGGATTCATTGACGAGTTATACTGACATTCTACTTCAAGGACCATTAAGGAAACACTCCTGAATAGCTTAGTTATTCCAGACTTCCAGGTTTGTAGGGTCAAGTGTAACTTGTGAAAGGTGAAAAATTATCTCGAGATTAAAAAAATCGAATGCATAGTAAGACGATAAAGACACATCATATAAGATAAAATACGGAATCTGATCAGGTGAACAGATCAGCCCGGGCGAATCAAGCCAAAGTACTGATTCCGTATCAATCCAGTTCTCTAGAACAACCACTGTACGAAAACTGTATCTTATCGGAAACGTTCTTTCTGCCGCAAAACTCATCTTTTATTGTCATACTTACCTGCGCAAATCTTATCTGCATAAAAAACGTGGCAGGGCGAAAGATGTTGAACAAAGACAAGAATGGCCTCAAGAGCAATTTTGCTCTATTTCTAAGGATGCTTTTCAAAAGTGTCTTGTACACAACGGTCCTTCTCCAAAGAATGCTGACGGTGTACTAAAGCAGAACTACCAACGAGAATATGAAGCGATGTTTTATAGAAATCCCATTATAACAAACTACAGAAAAAAAATGACGCGATCCATATCCAGGTGTACTTCGGAGGTTATGAGTCTTTCCTGGTAATGCAGTGGCTTCTCTTGCGATGGGCAACTAAGGCTCGAGAAGGTTCATCGGTTAAGGCACGAATGTGCTGATCGGAAGGTCCGTGGTTCGAACCCAAACTAGGCATCTCAACTGCTCCTGTTTAGGCTTGAGCAACCTGAGTGTACTGCGGTCCTCGTGCTTTTTTCGGGTGGCGTGGCAGATATGTACCGGAACAGTCATCTGAGATTATCTGAGAGGCACCAACTTCAGAATCTGAAAGGCTTGTTAAGATGCCAGTTTAGTACATTTGTACGTTCTACTAAAGTGTGACAGTGCATTAGAACTGCATTTCATAGTTGCAAACTTGAAAAGCTACCCTGGGTCTTCTTCTGGGTATTGTTCCTCTCACCTAATCGTACACTCTATCTGGGGGTGGGCTATCGTGTACAATTCATCTCCATACATCACCTAACTGCAAGGAGACGAAATAGACGTTTTCAGCGTCTAATAGGAATGCCGGTTGGTTGTTTGCTACTCAGCAGTATGAGGACGTTGCTCCTCTAGTGGTTCACAGAATTTAAAGTAAATGACTGAAATCTGTAGGATGACTTCTATGTAAATGATTTTACCAACCTACAGCACCACAACTTACTTGTTACTAGAAGGTAGACCAAAATGAATATCGAAAGAACCGATTGACTGACCATTGACTGGTGAGTTCCAGGTGTGAGTTTCTATGTGTTTTGGCGTGGCAGCTTCGTAAGTTTCAGTAGGTCTCATTCAATAACACCCGGTGGTTGACATTGGTTACATTTTGTAGGCATATTTTCGACAGAGCCATTTAAGCACCCAATAATCATCGACTCAAGAAAGGGGGCGGGACGAAACTCACCGTGAGTCCAATTATTGATCAAAACATTGTTCATTAGTAGGAAAGACCAGCGAAGTTAATTAACCAGATGGCATTTGGACAGACCGACATGCAGATTGAAATGATGACCAGGTGAAAAATATGTGCACGTTTTCTCTCATTAGACAGGTGAGGCTACGATTGGTAAGATTTTCTCAAGGTTACATGCATTTGACAATACTGCTACTGGAAGTTACCAAGATTGCAAAACAGCTCAAACTCCCTGCCTCTAACCTACGTATGCATATTCAAAATTTCAAAACACCAAATCCGGCATAACAGTGATAGTTTGTAAGGTAACTAGAATTGCAACAATTTTCCAAAGTAGTGTACGATTTTGAGAGAGACAACTCGGTTCAGCATGTCAACGGAATTCATTTCTTCATATAAGCACTCAACTTGAAGAGCTCTTTCAAAAATGTGTCCAGACATGAGTTTCGTGTTCCTTATAAAAATTATCAACAAAAAAGGCAGCCCGGCCAGCAACAAATAGATTGTCTTCGACGGAATCGGTGTGTGTACTTTAGCACAAACAAAACTAGGAGGTTTCACCTCACTAGAATTTTTACACGTGTGCATCTCATACTTCCGTTAACTTCGGACACCTGTTGCAGGTCTGCTGTATGAGACTAAATTTTCAAAGAAGGGGGAACCAGGATCATTTGGTGTTCATATTCAATATGCACCCATCAGATGATGCATCATTGTTTAAGCACTGATCGATCAGATCGTTCACAATGGAAATTTTGTCGTATTTCTCCACATTTTAGACCATTTGAATTGTTGCACGTGATCTTACGTTCAAATGTCCCACTCTGTTGTAGCATTGAGTAAATTTATCATAGATACATGTAGTTTCGGGATTTGCAAAATGTGTATTCATATTACTCCCTTTTGAGCGGTTCTGTTGCAGGCATAACAGTGTATATTATTCAACACCAGAGTGATGGAGCCTTGCACTCGAGCTCTCATTAGAGCTCGTCAGTAGTGAATGCCTCTGACGGTGTGATACGTTACGTCCCAAACACCTAACATATAAGACAACTTTTGGTAAGACTACCACGGTCAAAAAACGCGGAAGCACATGAACTATCCCAAACTTGTTCAAAATCGATCGACTGGTCTGACAGGCGGTGCCCGAAGACGGGTTAGTCAGCTGACAAACACAGAACCTCTAGCACTCATCAAGACGCTCGTCTGACATATCGAGAAATTTTGGGCTGCAGTTCCAGGATGGCGTTGGACTTTTGCTGCAGACGTACTCTTTTAAGAAAGGACCCTTATCTCCCCGTGACCTAACCGGGATAGTTTCGTATGGACAGAAGAAGATACGGATTTAATTGTCTATGATTGATGAACCACACGATCGTTTCGATTACGTATGACGGTTTGCGCGGAGCCGGTTTTGTTGTTACTAGATAGCCTGTGGAAAGACGTAGGCCCAACAGTATACAATTAGTAAGCAAACTTGAAAGACCCCGTTGACTCCCATCAGTAAACTAAAGCGTTATGGTGTAACAGTGAGTGCTTGTGCCGCATTAAACATGGAGGCGGCGGTCTCATTTGCCAATTACTTTAACTTTTAGCATGACGCCGCACTTCCTGCACACGATAGAGTACTATTGTCTGCGGACGGCTGCCTAGGACGAACCACTTCGGTTGTCCTGGGTAAACAGGAGGCACCGGTGCAGCAGGTATGTAGTTTCATTCGTAAGGAACTGGAACAAATTGGCTTCAACTTACCCATCAATGCTAACGACCTGTACAGTGTCGCAGAACTGATGCCTCTCAAGTTTGATTTCGCTCATGCAAATATGTCCGGAGTTTTCAAAGGTCCATGAGTTCATCGTCCCTGCATTTGATGGGCTCCTTCTAAGCGATGCAGTACATTCAAGTATCGAGACCTGGTGAGTCTCGAAATGTACCACATCTAAGAGTGTGGCATTTATTTCTGTCCAGTGGCAGTTTTTCCCAAGATCTACAATCAGAACTGGTGTACCTTAAGCTCACCAGAATTATGCGTATAGATCGCAGTTATGGGTCTGTCTCAGTCTCGTGGTGCGTTACTCAACTGCCTACATAGATGTTGTTTGGGAATACCAAACGATGAAATGAGTTTCACATGACCCAACCGGCACAGCTGTTTTATGTTAAGATAATATTGAATCCATTCATTCACCTCTTCTGAGGAACCTGGATTATATGGACCCAGTGTGACCAATTTATATGCATTATCCTTTATGGACACTGCAGATGAAGCCGGTCGACGATCCGGATACGATGCCGGCATACAGTCCATATCTCTCTTCCATACAGGAATGTTGACAATACGATAACGTGATGCACTACAGAACTCTTGGCAGTACATTGTACCACTACGAGTTACCCCTATGTCTGACAGATTACAGTGTCTTCCAGGGGGCAGGTTTCAGATGAAAAAGCTTTGAAGCCATGCATTTAAGCGAAAAAAGGATGCAAACAACGACGGTAAGCGCTGAAACTTAGCTTCAAAATATGCCTACAAGGCGCAACCGTAAAAAAGTAGAAGTACTTGCCTGGACAGAAAGCGTTTTAAATTGGACAGGTGGTCACCAGGACAACAGCAAACAGCCATACCATATTCTGAATTTTGAAAAGCTCTTGCGTACATAATGGTTCAGTACAAGCTGAATGTACACAGGTGTGTGAATTGAAAAAAAAAATAAGATGCACTTGTAAACGGATGTGAAACAATTAACCTTGATTTGTTTTTTATAAAGCAAATGTCATCATTCGTTTTCGCAGCCAGGCCGCCTCTGGGACACTTCAAAAGCCCTGTACAAAATTTCAGTTGTCGTGCTTCTCTACTTGTCAATGGTTATGAGCTTACATTTTTCCGCCAAACGCCGGTGCGTTAAGGTCAGAATTTTGGGCAAAAGGCTTCGGTCGAGGACTCCTGTCTAGGTGTGGGTGCCCTAGCACTATCACAGCCCGCGTACAACCATAACACCTACAACTAAAAATGATCTCATGCCACATCTGCTGTCGCGTGGTGTCTCCAGGCGGGTCGCCTTACTTGCTGCATACAGCAGGGCGGGGAAGCAGAAACATGCTAATTCCGAAGCCTCCCTTCTTACACTTTCACCTTTTCCCTCTTCCTCCTCACCTTTTCCTCTTCTACCCCACCCATATTTGAATACTCTCTCTGCAGGTCCCAGAACTAGGACTGATCGTTTTGATCGCCGTGCATCACATTCAGCTGCAGCTACTCTACGTCCGACTTTAGTGACAACCCTAAACACTTCGAAGTCTGTTTTCAAACCGGAAGCCTGTCTACTTAGCCACCTTCAATGGTTGTACACTAAACCAAGCAAGACAAAAGGTGGCCCTTGTTTGTACGCTGGATTCCCTCTGCATCGATGTATTCTGACTGTCAGAAACAAGGATACAGGGCGTGAGTACTGTGATAGAACTGACTGCCCCCTTGCTCCCTTCCACGTTCCGGCTGCGCACCTCTGGTGATGCAGAGGCTGCTGCAGCTGGGTATGCTGCGGTGGGTATTGTATTGAGCGACCGAGCGGAAGCGTCTCTGCTTGATTGGCTACCCGTTATTAGTCGCCTCTGTGCGGTTCGTTTGGCAACATCTGTGAGAGAATTTAGAGGAAGTGAGGTCCATCGCACCCTGTTTATTGTGTCTGCTTACGTCCCAACTGAATGTAGCTCTGAATCTGTCAAGGACAGTTTCTATGACGCTCTAGGTGCCCTTCTACGGTGGGCTAAAAGCTCAGATATCGTTGTGGTTGCTAATGACATGAATGCCCAGGTAGATAGACTAAGCGCTGCTGAGGCCTGATTGGGTTGTCGTCTTGGATTAGACACGAGGCGCACGGTCAACATGTGTCGCCTGCCTCAGATGTGGGCCGATCACAGATTGTTCCATTGCGGTACTGATTTTCGAAACAGTGTAAGTCGCTTGATAACGCCAACGAACCAGCCTCGAATCCAAATAGACCACATCGGCGTCAGTTACCGGTGGCGAACCGGCTCCTCGAACGCCTGCCGGACCATCCAGCATTGGATATAAACGGCCATTTGGTACAACTATCCAAAGTTCTATTCAGAGCCGGAAATTCTGTTTGCGGAACAACCCAGTCAACTTAATCCAAACACTGGGTCTCTGATATGACCACCTCTTCGCTGGAGACCCGGCGACAGATCCCTCCTGGCCGCAATCACAACTCCAGCACCATCCGACGCCATGTGAAACTGAGTATCCGTGCAGACCGACAAGCTTGGTGGACCCGAAAGGCCGAAGAAATGGAAGAGGCAAAGAATGCTGGTAATGTCCGCAAGCTGTTCCACTTGATTCGTTCGACTGGTCCTCGGAAACCTCTTGTCAGCGAAACAATCAGGGACCAAAATGGCTCCCTGATATGCAGCAAAGCAGAACGTTTGGATCGCTGGGCACAGTACTTCGAGCAGCAATTCAGTTGGCCACCTGCTACCTCCAATCTAGAATCCTGGCCTTCAACAGAAAGGTGGACCGTGAATCTGGAGCCACCTTCAGCCTCAGAAGTGTCCGAGTGTATTTCTCTACTCAAGCGTCATCGTGCTGCTGGTCCTGACGACCTTCCACCTGCTCTTTTCAAGGATGGCGGTGGACTTCTCAGCCACTGCCTGTTTAGGTTGTTTGGATCCATTTTGGAGAAAGAGGCCGTACCTGAAAACTGAGATGAATTGATAGTGGTGCCCATTTTCAAAAAGGGTACTTGCAGTGAATGTGTTAAACACAGAGGTGTTAGTTTGACTTCTTTTGTGACAAGGTTTCTGGCGTCACTGATTCTTTATCGTCTTACGGTGGCACGCGACACTTTGACTCGTGAGAATCAAGTGAGATTTTGACCGGGTAAAGGCTGCATTGACCATCTTGACAATCTTGACCACAACTTCACACTCTATCAGGTGTTAGAGGAAAGCCACATGTACAGACGACCACAATATTGGTGTTCCTCAACTTCAAGTGTGCGTCTGATTCTGTGAACACAATCCAATCCCTATATTCACATACTTCTGGGCGGGTGAGAGTGTACGGTGAGCACTCCAGAAGTTTCCCTTCAAAAAATGATGTCTGACAAGGATGTTCATTCTCTGTGATCTTATCCAACTTCGTCAATGATGACATGATGAGGCGAAAGCTGGAAGGTCTTCAAAACCCCGGTGTTCAGATTATTGCTGGTGAGAACCTTGTAGATCTGGAGTACGCAGACGATATCACCCTCATCTTTGAGGATGAAGGCGAAGCACAACCCCTGTTGAATAGAATGACAACCGTCATACCATCCTCTGGCGTGCGTCTTGCACCTCCAGTGTGCAAGGTCATGCATCAGAACGTGCAGTCATGGAACATACCCCTTGATTTCATGGAGACGCACTGGAAGTTGTGGAGAATTTTGCATACATCAGTACTTGTATTGGCCTGATGGAAGTGCGTCTGATGAAGTCAGTGCAAGAATCTCAGAGGCTCGAATCGCGTTTGCTAATTTGCTCACTTGTGGCGTCAAATGGGTATAACACTGAGTTTCAAGGTCGCATGTACCAGGTTACAGTAAGGGCTGCATTGCTATATGGATGCGAAACATGGCCTCTGCGGACAGATGATGTGAGGCGTCCTCAGGTTTTTGACCACTGATGTCTCAGAAACGTTCCTAATCATCACCATCATTGGCACCATGACGTCAGTGTTCAACAATGAAGCTTCGCTGCGGTGATTTGTTTGAAAGCCTTAGTGTGAAGAAAAGAATAGATAGTAGATGGAGAAGGGACTTAGTGCTAGCTTACTACAATCATTCCGAGATGCCTACACCTCCAGACACTCATTCAGGCAAGATGGATGGAAACTGACGACAAGAATGCCATTGATATCGACCAGCAGCCATATCTTGCAGCTTCCCCAATATCTAATTGCTTTCATACCCCTCTGCCAGGCCAAGGGTTTACCACCTCTCTGCTTCCGCCAGTCTGAATTGGCCTTGGAAAACAGCACACTCTTCGGCAAACGATGGTTAGGCATACGCAATACATGGCCTAACCAACGCAGCTTCTGATGCTGGACACATTCTTCACTGGAATTGCTCGTTGCACAACCGAAAACTCGCTTTTTAATTGCCTGGTTGCAGATTCTATGACAGCAACCCACACGAGCTACGGTTCTGAGACAACGATTGTCGAACAACTGAAGACATCTCAATTCCGCTGCCCGAACAGGCCAAGTCTCACAGCCATACAATAAAACAGCCCATAATGTTGCCTGCTACACACGTCTCTTGAGATTCAGGGATATACCGCTTTGATGCCATAGGTGTCTCATGTTAGCAAACGTGATCCGAGCCTTGCAGACTCGTGCATTAACCTCATCTGTCACACTACAATCAGAACTAATACAACTTCCAAGGTACGTAAAGCACTCCACCACTTCCAGTGCCTCCCCCTTGATTGTAAGTGGCGTGTTCAGTGACTGCATGTCCGCGAACACTATGTGGGCGCAAAGTGCATACCAAAGGACGGAATGACTTTGGTCAGTTCATCTAAAAACACCTGCGCCTTCTCTTCCCCTTCGAAGACAAGAACGATCTCGTCTACACATTCCAGACCGACAAGGTTTTCGTCACAGTCTATTTGAACACCGGGGTTTTGGAGACCTTCCAGCGTTCGTCCCGTGATTTCATCGATCACGAACTTAAATAGGAATGGAGAGAGTTGGCACCCCTGACGGACACCGCTTTGTGTACGAAAGCTTTTGGAGAGCTCTCCGTATACTCTCCCACGTCCGGAAATCTGAGAATACAAAAAACTTATTATGTTCACAAACTTTCGGGATCATTTCTTGATGGGCAAGAGTGTCAAGGAGAACAGACCGGTCAACCGAATCGAATGCATTTTGGAAATCCAGGAATACTAGAATCTTGGGTCGCTTATACGTATAGCGTTGTTCTAGCACCTGACGAGGTGTGAAGATTTGGTCAACGCAACCCCTACCAGGCCGGAATCCCGCTTGCTGCTCTCGAGTCAGTGTTTCATGAGCCACCACAAGGCGACGAAGCACAAGTGACGCCAACAGTCTCGTTACAACCGGGGTTAAGCTAATCCCCATGTGGTTACCACACTCATTACGAGCTCTGTTTTCGAAAATGGGCACTATCACCGACTCCCCTCCGGTTTTCTGGGACAGAATGCTTTTCCAATAGTCAGGCAAACAGATCAGACAAGTGCTGACTGAGGACTTTATCTCCATCTCTGGACAGTGCTGGTGGGAAGAAATCCGGACGAGAAGCCCGGTGATGCTTGAGATAACACATAAATTCATAAACCTCCGATGCAGTAGGGGGTTCCACGCTCACCCACGTCAGCTGTGGGCTCCAGATGAGTAGCAGCTGGTGGCCACGACAACCTCTGTTCGAATTATTCGGCCCAGCGGTCGAGGCGTTTTTCTTTACTCAAGAGGTCACTCAATCCTGACCCTTGTTGGTTCCTCTCACAGGAGGTCTCCGGGGACCGGTCGCACGTATCAGCTGAAATAATCTTCGGGCATTCCCGGCTGTCTGGGCCTCTTCCATTTCCTTGGCTTTCCTTGTCCACTTGGCGTCTGATAATTCGTCGCATCAAGTTATGTTCGGGACTGACTAGGATAGTCCGCCGAGGTTTAAGCAGTGGCACTGTTTGGTCTGATATCCAGTGCTTGAGTGAGCCTAGTAGAGCCATGCCACAGGCAAAACTCCCAGCGTTGTGTACAGAGGTGGTGATCTCGTTCCAGTATGAATTCACATCTCATGGTGGATTACTTGAAAGAGACTCGGGGAGACGATTCTAGCGAATTCATCTAAGATCCGGATCTGCCAGTCTCTCAGCTGCCAGGCGATTTTTCTGCACTTTAGGTGGCCCTGAAAAACGAAGGGAGAACCGACTCCGGACGAGTGCCTGGTCGGACTCCACAAGTGTGTTCCAGACGGAGTGGCAGTCAGTTATTGATCCGCGCCACCCGTAACTGATGGCAATATGGCCGATTTAAATGTGTGGCCGGCATGCCGTTGGATGACACCATCTGTACAGACGACTTCGGCTATTTCGGAAGTTAGTACTGCATAAAACAGCCTGCGGTCAGTACACAGCTGAAGCAATCGTCCATAATTGTCCGTACGTACTGGGTTCAGTCCATGTCGAACACTAATTGAGTCTCAGATGCGCTAACCCTGTCTACTTGTGCATTCAGATCTCCGCCAACTACAACGATATCTGAGCGTTTAGCTCGCCAATACAGAGCATTCATGGCATCATAAAACTTGTCTTTGATGGGGTCAGAGCTATAGTCGGTTGACATGTAAGTAGACAAGACAGAGAGACAGCCAACAACTTTCCGCCCGTGATAATCCTTCACAGACGTTGCCAGACGAACCGCACAGAAGCTACTATCAGCGGATATCCAGTCAAGCAAAGGTTATTCCGCCCGGTAACTTAGGAGGCTACCAACCCCTGTACATCCTGCCGCAGCAGCCTCTTGCTCACCAGAGGTGCATAGCTCGAGGCGGGCAGAGAGTGATGGGGCGGTTAGCCTAACCACTGTACCTGCTTCTTGAATTCTTGTTTTTGAGACACAGCACACATCAATAGCAAGCGAGTCCAGTGTCGGAGCAAGAGCAGTGTGTTGTCCTGCTTGCTTCAGAGTGCGGACATTGAAGGCGGCCAGATAGACTTGGTGTGGAGGCTTGAAGATTGTTTTGGAGATAACTGAGGATGTCGACGCCATGTGACGAGCAGATGCTGCACGCAAAACCGATGCAAGACGAACGAATTCATCAGTCCTAAGTGCTATGCCTACCAGGAGATAGTTAATAATGGGGTGGGTAGAGGGAGAAGAAAAAGTATGTGAAAGAGAAAGAAGGGAAGCATCAGCAGTAGCCTGTTTTCGCTTACCCGCCCTGCTGTATGCAGCAAGCAAGGCAACCCAGCTGGTGACACCGCGCAACGGCTGGTATGGCATGAGAGTATTTTTAGTTGTAAATGTCATAGTTGTACGTGGGCTGGGATACTGCTAGAGCGCTCAGACCTAGACAGGAGGACGATTAGGGTCATCGACCAAAGCTTTTGGCTCAAAAGCCTGACCGCGAAGCAGCGGGGTTTTGGGTCGGGAAATACGAGTACATTACCATTTTTACGGAACGAGTCGTCATATATGTTCCAACTCCCAACCTGGAGGGCCAGGATACTGTGTTCGTCAGTCCTCTAACCAGTGATCAACCTGGTATGAGAGACTCTGCGAACGTCGCGCGGGCATCCCCCAGGAAAGCTCAGTGGGCAGGGAGGTACACAGACCGTCACGCCACGGTGAGATCCAGTCTCTTCGTGATGGAGGGGCGTTGCTGATTTTGGTCGGCGGCAAAGGATACGTAACGAGGTTATTGAAATGCGGGTATTTGGCTATGCAGCGAGTACTTTAATTGCGGAAAGGATCCAGCACCATCGACTCTGGATGGCTCTGCCATGTTTTGCGGATGCCGAAACACTGCCTAACAAGACGAGTGTTGTCCTCCGTACCTCATTCTGAATAATGCAAACTGCCGGGTGGACAAAGTATGACTTGGCAAAGGGGTGTGAAAGAGATTACGAAGAGGTTGGGTCTTGTTGGCGTGGTAGCCTTCCGGGATGGGGTCCCAGTAACTCCTCCTGCACTTGTCTGGAGGCATTGCAAGAAATGGTGGTTGATCAGTGTTAGTGGCATTCGTGTTGTCAGTTTGTTTTCGGATTGTCTGATTCAGCGCTTGGAGGTATAAGCACCTCACAATGCTTGCGACAGGCCTGCAACAGGCCCCCTCTCTAACCCTCTCTTTTCATTATAAAGCTTTAAATATAACTAGATGAACTTTGTGGTTATAGAGCAGTGAAGCATCAGTGTCAAAACTAATTTTGCTGTCTCTGATGATGATGATGACGACTGGTCAAGATTACCCTACTTGCTGGTCATTCGTCATTCCTGGATTTCACGGTGAGTCATTTGGTATAGACTTTCTGACTTATTGTCTTCTCGGGATTTGGGAATTCTAACGGAGACTCCAGTTGTTCAAGTGAAGCGACAACCTTTCATCATGACATCTTTCCGGGACATCTGAACTCTGTGGACTGCATGAACTCCTCCCCTTCAGTAGTCTTACTAGTAGTGTGCTTTGTAAGGAAAATACACTTCGACAAATTCAGTACAATGCCAGTTTAAACAGGATACGGCTTCTACACAATACATCCAGCTGAAGGATATCGGAAACGAGAGAGTTAGCTGCGTTTGTCTTTAATACTAATGTAATGTGAGGAGCAACGTATTTCGTGGCTACCTGTTGACTGTCTCCTCGAGTAACGACTTCCCTGCTCACTTTTCGTCTGAAGTGTTATTCCATCTGTGCTGCTTATAGGGTGTTAACGACGAGCAAGCCTTCTCTCTGAGAGGTTTTCACCCGAGGTGCCGGTCAAAGCATGACCATGTGGCGTGGGTTCCGTGACTGAAGGGTGAGTGGCGGTATACCCTGTGCAAGTGCAAGTTAGTCACAGTACTAATCAGACACTTGTGGCTGAACAGTTAAAAGTTCAACTGTTATTCAGAATGTCACGGGTTCGAAACACCCAGGCGATTCATGAGATCTGCACTGTCAGTGATTTCCAACTGGGATGAAACAGTTGTCCAGTGTTTCTTGGCTTTTCGACATAGGGTGATCCCATGTACAGAGCGAATTTTCAAATTGCAAGAATATCATGCTGTGTTAAAATTGGTATATACTGAGAATTAGTAAACTCAGTTCAGCTGAACTGGCAGCATCAAGAACGACTATGTCGCCCTGCCCAGGGTCAATCCGTAATAATAGAGGAGCTTTGGGTTGGGCGTTCTTCCGATGAAAATTGTCCATCGTAATAAGACCACATACCCTTAGTTGTTGCGTACCACGCACGAAATGCATGATGCTCTTTAGTCTTCCAGATACCCTAAATTCTAGAGTTTTGATGATACCCTTTCCTAAATTTTAAAGTTGGGCCCCAATAGTCCAGTGGACAACATTACGAACTTTCACTTCGACGGAACGGAGTTCCACTCTAGCAAAGTGGCTGCCTGCTCCCTGCTTGAAGCGTGCTTATTCATCAGTGAAAAATGTACTCTTCTTAAGGTTGATTTTTGAAGTCTCAAAGCTTTATGAAATACTCTAATGACCATTGTATAGTTCATTAAAAACAATGAATCGATCAGCACTCGCAACGAAGTTTATCACCATCAACCGAAGCACATGTGAGGGATGATTTTGACCAAATTTCAACGAGTTTTACATCCGTCATTCTGTCATTCCCAAAGGACCTACGCGATATAAGATTCTGATAACTGTCCGTACAACCCACACGTATATGACTAGGGGTAAATCCTGAAACTGGCCGACACAACTGAACATCTAAATCGATATTACCTCATGGAACCGGGTTCAAATTATATGGAAACCAGCCACTATCGTAAAATCAAGGACACTGTGTCCGGAGCACGATAAAGCACTGAGTTCTTCCCTAGAGTCGCCGACTCAGATTTCAGGCCGTCAGAACACGCCCTGGACTGAGAATTCTCCCCTGCAAATTTGCTGAACCATATTTAAACTTTATTATTATTGTTTATATCAGAAGGACGTCAGACGCACATTTCACCTTAACTTCATTGATAAAACAGTATTATCCAGCTGAGAAATTTGAAAGAGCTGAGGCACAACAATGATTAATCTCATAAAGGAAATTACTCACGAATTGGACTTCTGTTCTACTTGAACCCAAATTAGACAGATTGCGACAAATACACTCATTTGCTAATCAATTCGGTTTTCACGGAAGACGCAAGTGAATCTCTCATTTATGTTGTTTTTCAACTGAATGTGCTGCACAAAGGCTGCCTCAGAAGGGCGAAACCGGTGGTGGTCTCTCGGAAAGTTTTCAGCAAATTTGTGGGTTGCTTCCTTTATGAAACTATACTGCGATATCTCGAATATCGTACCAACTGAAACATGAGGCGGCGGTTGTGCAGCACATTCAGTTGAAGAACATGATAAACGAAAGTTTCATTTGAGTCTCTCGCTAAAACCAATTCGGTTTTGGAACGGTTGTATTGATTAGTCCGTTTTGATCAAGACTAACGCCCATCGAAATTCCTGGAGTTGTCTCTCTGCACATCATAGCTCATGCAGTTTTTAGCGGTTTTCAATGCAGCCACACGGTGTCGTCCTACCCGAGGAGTTTCCGCAGTTTTTAGTAACTTTTTACTTCGCTCCTCGAACAACTGAGTCTCTTGTTCATCACATCAGAATCAGTCTCTCTAATTAGGCTTTCATTCTGGATGCGTATTGGGGTCATTTTTAAGAAGTCGTAGCGACCGCCTTTAATGATCTGCCTATTTCCTCCAAAAGCCTATGGTTAGTCTCTCCAGAGTCTTTGTAGACTCTGTTCACACTCTAACTCTTGCTCCGCGTGCCGTATCTACAGTTTGTCAAACAAATTGCGAATGCTGTAATGTCTAACGTATCGATCCATCACATGCCACGCTTGGCCATGATGAAGATCAATGCATAAAAGCTGAACATCTTTTGGAACTGCTTTCATGGACAGCATTATTTGTCTCATTAGTTGATTTGCTGTCAACTTCGGAGTGTAACGTAGTCTGATGCAACGGTCTAGTATATCAAACTGGCCATTGGTTGAGCAGGACGAATGCACGCATTGTCTACAAAAACAGTTAGGTTTAAAATCAAAATGTCCGGGAATATTTTCCATGCCAGGCAACACAAGTGAAGTCAAGGAAAAACAGCCACGCAGTTAAACTCTATCTTCGATGATAGGTCAGAGTCAAACCGGGAGACTGGTGTGATAATCGGTCATATTGCTCCCGATTTTTATATAACGCGTGGCATTTTTGGACAAAATGAACTACCATTTTGGCACGAAACACTGTGTATCTACACTTGTAAAAGCGTCTGATCGGTGACGATGGTCAACTTGAGGAATTGCCACGTGACGTTCACTGAATTCGATTCTTTTTCTCCGGTGCCAAGCTGTGCATGAACACCAAGATTTCAGGTGGAGTAAGTGAGATGCTAAACTGACGGTTTGCAAGCTCCACTCTTTGCTTCAAAACCATTTCATTCCAAGATTTCCTGAGAGTATATTCGTTTGGCCAGTTTCGCCTACTGATCGGCCTCTACTTCACGACTGAATCTGCGCCAGCTCATTACTACGGGTTTCCCTGTTCCTACAGGTGGCTCACGTGATTTTGTGCACTTGTTTCCGAAGCTGAGACGCCTGAAACTAAACACACAGTAGCACCTCCCTAATGATCTTGTAAAATATTTTCTAATTGGCTTGAGCTGAAAATAAGGGGGGGTCCCAAAAAGCTACTTAATTATTACATTGGCAGACCTCCCGGTAAGCAGATTCTTGGTCAGCATCTTCCTGGTCAATGTTTTGGTTTTCTGCTTAGTTGGGTCTGAAATAAGCGGTGATTATAGGTTGCACTGTCTGATGTCCATCAGTGTTATCTGGTTAGTGTGTAGATTTTTACGAGCTAAACATTTGGCCATTGGAGAACCTATAAATACTGTCTATGCCCATCAACAGAAACTGAGAGCCATGTGGAATGACCCACTGCTGATTTTCACTATTTTGTCGTTCTGTATTCTGCTGGCTGTTGATTGTAAGTCATCAATTTCCGCTAACTAGACGTTTTTGTGTAACTTCTTTAAACTTTTGTATTTGTGCTCCTTTGGATGCCTTGAAATTCGGTCGTATATCATCATTAATATGACCAGTAGCATCCAACCGCAAGCTGTTCTTGTATCATGTCTCTGTTGTAACTGAGCATCGCTTTGTAAGGTTGTGATAATCATTTAGTGCTTTTGAAATTTTCGGATAATTTGATTTACAAGTCTTTCAGAAACATCTTTCACGTTGACGGAACATGAGGTACTATATCTGAATAAGACGGGTGACCAGTTAGGATACTGGAAATTTTTAGGCTTATGAAGACATTCTCACACAGCATAGCGAGTAAGCATACCCCAGATCCTTTGCTTAAAATTTGTTGCGCGCGGTCTCTGCGGTCATCTGGTGCCGCCCAAGGTAGCTTGAAAATCACGGCATACCTCAGTATATTCGGAAAACAACCGGTGAAAACGAAAGAGTAAAATGTGATTTTCTTTGAACACATTAAGCAGCTAAGACAATAGCCGGCAGCACGTCGTATGTTTGAATTGAAGTGTGATAATCAATTGATTTCAAGCAAGTGACTCATGAAGGGCTGCCTCATTCATACCATGCAAATGAAGAGATCTATTAAGGACAATTGTGGCATATGGAGTTGGGTCTGTTATAGCGCACCTCAAAAGCGGCTCTAGAAGAGGGATATAAAAAATGAAATGGGTAGTAGGTAGAATAAAAACGGGAAGACTGAGACAAGTCTTGATATAGCGATCTGGCAAGATTATCAGAAGGTTTCTTTGGACCTACCACCTACAGCATTTTGGCAGCAGACTTTTAATTAATTTTCACCCCTCATGTTTTGCGTTGAAATGTAAGAAAATGGGTTCGGTGGAAGTGATTGCTGTGCATTCGACGATAAAATTATACGATCGATAATGTTTTTCACCCAGGAGTGTACTTTTGGTGGGTGGAACAGATCAACAGGTAACACAGTGAAACAACAGTGTGCAGGATTGTTACTTTTATTAACTGGCACAAAACGTAAACACGAAAAAGTAAAAATTGGCGGGATAAAATAAAAAAATCACCACACGGCACTGTTCCGTTAGAGATATCTGTGACACTTTCAGCCGTTCCGCGTCGAACGTCTGTGGCATCACTTGGTTATACTAGTGAGGTGGAAGGCATTTGTCACGTAGTACACTTACTGGTGTTGGTATCATTGTAAACCGTGTTCCAATCGGACGGAGACCATAACTACAGGTTGGCTGGTCCATCACCTTCCTGAGGCATGAGAAAAACCAGCTTTTAATGTTGTGAGAGTTGCAGAGTGGCGAGTTGTCTTTTTCAAGCATCTCTTCCGAAAGTTTATTCCTGACACGTGATAGTGGTGTGTAGGTATCCACAGAAAATTAGGGATTGTCCGTTTTTGTAACTTCCTGCATTTCTAAGCTAAGAATGTAACCAAGTTGAACACAAATTTCAAATCAGTAACGCCATGAGGTACTTCTAAAAAATTAGGCGTGAAAACATTTCTGATCTATGAGAAAGAGGAGAGGTGTAGTGCACTTAAGCAACCTGCTGCTCACTGTCTGTTATACCTGATTTAACATACATACACCCATTACATTTATAAGGTACACTATAAAAAATTTTCGTACACATTCATATGGTATATATGTATATATAATCTGTGAGGCAGTACCCTCTCACTCTCATAAATAGACTAAGCAACAGAAACCTTCAACGTATACCAGAAGTGTATGGCAAATCGATTTCAGTCGGAAACCGTACGTTTGGAGTATCCTCTCAACTTACATAGTGACCAAACATTAAGTGCCTGTGTATATCCACACATCAGAAAACTTTATGTCATTACTAGTTATCAGGAGTATTTGAGAAGGACAACGCCTCTCAGAACATCAGAAGCCGGTTCTTTGCATACCCCATGAAGAATTCGGATTAGCCAACCTGTAGTACTGGTCTCCTTCTGATCGAGACTTGATGTGCGGTGGTATTAATGCAACATATGTACTATGTGGCAAATGTCTTCCACCTCAAAATTGGGTTGCTGGTTACCCTGGAAAAAAATGAGGGAACGTTGGTCAGCAGTTTACAGCACGTAGTTTACAAGTACAGCAAAGTGGCTCATCAGATTCAAGGCTAATTGCCAGAAATATTCATTAAACTTCTCTTGACAGGACGGTATCACAGAGAGAGCTCATTATTTTACCTCACGTTTATTTCCACTTTTTTGGTTCACACTTGTTGCTCTGTGTAATAATTTTGTTTGTTTTAATTTAATTTAATTTAAATTTAGGGTAGATTTAATCTGGATGAGGTGACGTTGACGAACATCTGAATCAATAAAGGGAAGGAGATGGTAATGTTTCTAACGCTGATGATCATGATGCCGATGATGTTGACATCGATGCTCGCCAGTCCACAGACTTGCCAAACTTTAGTACCAAAGGAAGGGGTTAAGCAGAATTCTGTATGACGTCTGTGATCTTGGGATCTTTTCAACTAGAGGACGTATAGTTTGAGATATGGAATAAACGGAATTTTTTGTTTTCTTGTCGACAGTGTGGGATTTGGGAACCGCGGTTCCCTGCTGTAAGTGACGTCAATCTATGCCGAAATGCCGAGACGCTTTGTGCTTTTTGGGAACCGACGGCGCGAATCTGACGAATCCCAAGGTAGATTTGAACTCATGCTCTTCAGGCTTTTAGGTTACGACTAAACCGTTCAGCCGCGAGCAGCTGATCACCAGTGTGATTACTACTCACAGACAGACTACTAGTTGGGAGGTTATGACTTTTAATCACCCTGGAGGTTGGTGATATGCGCTCTGCCGATAATCCCCACTAAGAACAAAATAGTTGTGGTTTTTCGGCAAAGGCTGATTTCATTTACAGGATGAAGGCTCGATTGAAAATGTTAGTTTTTACATAACGACCTCATAAGGGAAGCAAGATAATGACTACGTCATACACGAAAACGCAGATCGATAACACAATGAATGGTGCGGGAACATTTTCTAGGAACTTGAGGGGAACTATTAGGATACATAACCAACTGTGGAGTTATTAAAGACGGAGAACTAACGTGAAAACTATAGGCCGGATGACAAGCGGAATAAGACCTGTTGTTGTGTGGTAAGATCTTCCCTTAGCATTCAATTTTTTTGTATGGTATGGCCGGGTATTTTCTGATCCTTCAGGCACCGCAAACGTTAGACGTCATAAGCCAGAAGAGGTATTCCTATTGGTGCGTTTTGATCTTGTGCAACCAGGCAGTGTTCAGCAGAGGAACTCGGGTACGGTTATAGCTGGACACACACACACAAACTGCCTTCAATTTTTTGGGCCATTTGATGATCGTGAGTTTGAACGAACAGTTCCAAGCATGATGGACCACCTCTCTAGGGCCGGTGGGCGAGTTTCGGTCACACTTCAGCCAGCTAACAGAAGTGACGGGCAACAGTGAAATTATTCATTCTCCAAATGAACCGGACCAACAACTCCTTCCGTTGGTAGGTATTCTTAAATCTAGGGCTTCCATTGTCTTAACCATCCAGAGTTCCCTTTGAATAGGAATCTCGTTCTGAATCAGGTCTTTTTCGATAGGATACTCCATAAAGACTGATGTGCCTGCTACAGATCAATAAATAAGCGCAGTGGGCAGCATGAATCTTCCAGGAAGGTCAAATTCCTGAAAGTAACCCCAGAACGCCCGAAACCTACTGAGACCCTCAAATCCACCACAATCTCAATAGGGAAGCCGGCAAGCATCCAGGCCAGTCAATCATTCAGTCAATTCAGCAAAAGCCGATGAGTGTTCAGGCACGCCAGAGAAACACGACCGAATGTGATCAGCGTTCAGGCACTTCGTAGAAGCACGATCGATGTTGATGGGTGTTCACTAAACGCCTATCAGACAGCTTTGATCAATGTCAGAAAGTGCTCTTTAAATAGCTCGGGGCCGTTGCACCATTTGCACCCGCACTCGCACGCACTCGCTTGTTGCAATAAGGCTGTTGTGTTCCCTGTGGGTGAGTTCTTTTCCTGGCACCAGGCATTGGAGTGGGGCAGCAGTCAGATATAACAGAATCATGTGCACGTTTATTACGAAGAGGGGTTGAATATGCTTAATCGTCAAGTCCGATTGTGTCTAAGTCCGACTTTGGCAGGATGGTAGATTTACATGAACTAAGCTTTCTGAAAGGTCACACTCTCTAAGTTCCTTATCCTCAGTGCACATACTTTGCTATCTACCGAACAACGTTCGAACTAGGCTTTTATCTGAGGCATCTTGTGTGATACTCAATAAACGGTGCAGTTGCCCACTGTGAGTTCTTCTAAGTTTGGAAGATGCTAAACTAAACTAAAAGACCATCTTTTTGTCTTTCTGGCGTAATTAAACACGCAAGATACTCATTCGGCATGGTAGAGTTCGGCGAAATTTTTGCCAGAGACGGTTCTCCTTAGTATCCATGTTCTAACGCACGGCCGTGGAGTGACTATGAGCACGATTAGCAATCTTCAGCGCTGTGTTTTCCCACACCATACCACCTTTGTTGTGTCCTCCTAACATTATGACTCCCCTAGTCAAAAAAATTTCAAGTGGTGCATAGGATAGCTTCATTCTGTGAGATCTAAATACATATGGGACGGATACTTACTCATAGTTGCGTAGTCTTCGGTAGTGATGCTGTCCTCTACAGCACTCCTTGCCTGTTCCAATAACTACGAAGGCCATTCTTGTTTGCTCAGTTGTCCAGTAAAACCTCCAGGGTGCGTCTCTTAATTATTCCGTCGCATGTTAGGTTGATATGCAACTTAGGCGTCCCCCACACATCTAAGATGCACACCCAAATAGTTAAACTTATATACACGCTCATCTTCTATCGAATCGACGGCTGGTGAATACAGACCCAGGCGAGCCTTTGCAGCTGGTACAAATTCCTCCAGGGAAACTTCTGTTAAGTGCAAATGGCAGCGGATATCGTCAAGTGCAGTGATCAGCCGGATAACACCCTTTATAAACAGTTAAATTAGAAGCACACGCATCCACAACATTCAACATTCGCTCTCACCAGGACGTCTAGGTATAAGGTGCCAATGAAATGCATGTTGTGCCCTTTGTTACTTGCCATATCGATGCGCACTAGCGTGACTTCAGTGGATCCACCAACCGCCCGGTAACAGAAAGGCTGACACTAGTTTAATCCATCCTACTTGCTGCTGAAGGATTCCTAAGACGTATCTCTGCCTGAGTAACTTGTTCTCAGCGTGATTCGTGGTTTTAGAACATAAGTGCATTTTCTTCAGATAAAGTGAACGGCCACTAAAGTGCCTTGACAATACCGTAATAGTCACTTCTTTATTGTGTTCTGCTGCCAGCCTCAGGCGTAATGTCAGCATCGTTAAGGTTGTACCAGTTTCGATCTTTCTGGCATTCCTTTACCTCCAGCGTAAAATGACTTCATTCACAGGAGAAAATCAACAGTGCAAATAAAAAAATCGAATATAATTCAAGTCGTGAATTGTTTTCTTTATAGTTATTGTGGAGCCATCAGTAACATAGTTATTCCCCTTCATAAATTGCCTCTTTGAAGAGACCGAATTTGGTCCAAATTACGCCATCTAATCATAACTAGGAGGGCGTGAAGGAATGTTTGACCGAAAAAAACTTGTGCAAGTTATCCTAATCAACCAAGTCGTTCACTTATGGCTAGTGTGGTCCAAGCCAACCTTATTGTCCAACTGACCATATGGCATGACAGCCATTTCAAGACCCATGATTTGGTTTACTCAACCACAAACACTAGAAAAGAGAACACACGTATCGAATGGATTGCTCCAAGGCAGTGCCTACCGACAAAGAGTTCCACTCAGAAGTGTAATGCGATGTTGATCCCTTTTGCTATTCTTAGAAAAATCGACAAACTTCGAGTTCCTGTCATTTAGATGCCCTATTGAATGAAAAGTTGCGACCTAAGCCTCGTCCCCTATAGGCCAGTTTTGATTATCCATACAAGCCACGTTCTTCAAGTTGATCATATCGACCACTAGTTAAAGGCGAAGGATGCTCTATTTGCTGACGACATCAGGGTGAATTTTTCTGAAATTTTGCACACAGTTTTCAAAGTATCTATTAATTTGGCTTGATGTTTAACGTGGCTGTTCCAGCCGGAGTGAATAAACTACGTCGGCCTTTTCACCATTCAGACAGAGATCATAAAGTGTATTGGTTGTTGATCAGGTGGATGTTTATCTCTTTACCGAGCTTGGCCACTGACATTCGCAGGTTTTACCACCTTACAAGGAGACATCATCGGTGAGTAGTTGGATGGGTACTTCTTCGCCTGTGTGCGTTTATTTAACATCTGAAGATTATTCGTTATCTCCTAACGTAATCAGCTAGCTGGGAGACGGCCTTTTCTTGAATTTATCGGTTTGCGTGCGACCTTTGTTGCGTTGTGGTCTGCGTTGCTTTGAGTCGATTGGCCATCCCAATGCCTTCTTTCCTGCTTTGATTGGCCTCTTCTCAGTTCGCATTGTGTCGTGATCTGATCTCCTCGAGGTTGATTGTTTGTTGCTCTACCTCCTTTTGTCCATTGTAACGGCTGGCTTCCCTGTGTCCGCCAGTCATTTTAATACTTTGTTTTATTGGCTGTGCACCTCCCTCAATCACACTGATGTTTTCGCTTGAGTCTGGCTTCCCTGCTTCTTCTACGCGTTACTCGTATGTTTTCTTGTACAGTTCAGAGCTCTGCAGCTCTGGCTCTCCGCCCAGTCTCCGGATCAGCAACCGATTAATTCCCCCGAGCTGCCAATATTTCGACACATTACCATCACAAAGTGTGGTACAGTCAGAGCAGCGAATGTGTGACTTGCTTCGTTTTGACACGTTTAATCAGTGTGAAATCACATAAATAGGTCTCACGGATTTCCCTAACGGCCTAACAATACAGAAAATCACCCAAGTTATATGGTGACTATTTCCAAGTTGTACACTGAAAAATGTCGGACCATCTGAGGATAAACCTTTAGCTGCAAAGTAAGATAATGTTGCCGGTAGCCTCAAGAGAATCGCTGGTTCCTCTCACTGCGCCGCACAAAGGCCACTTCCGTTTCAACTGGGCAGATATTGAAGACGTAAGAGTATTGCACTGAAATGAGACCAGCTATAGAGTTGAAAATAACACATGGACCGCCAGAAGCACATCAGGTTGGCCTAGTTGCCAAATTTCCATCAATCTGATCTTGCGGCCAACCAACCTCCCGTTACCTTACAAACTAGACAAGACTGAGGTTAATTCGGTGACTACGCCTATCCGAGGACCTCCGAAATGGATGTAATCAGTTTGGACTGTCGGTAACATTTCGTCAAACTTTGAGAAGTAACATATTAAGGGATGCCTGTTCCGTGATGTGCAGATAAACATTTGATTGCCAACTCCACCATACTTGTTTTTCAACGTTTTAAATTTTAGATGGTTCTTGCATGCGTGAGTTTCCGTAAACCGACGCTATGATTTTATTCTATTGGCATGGCTTCACTCGCCTTGTATGTTTTTTGTTTTGTTGTTGACCCTTTCCACTATTTCTTTATCGAGAGGTACGATAATTGGTTGGATAATTTGCTGGACAAATGGACTGATACGAATTTTGTCCTACTGAGTATAGATTAGCCTAATGGGTGTGCGAATTTTCCACATCTATCCAAGTTGGTCTCAAAGGTCGCTTCGTCTCAACTAACAAAGGCAACACCTTCGTGAACCGACAGCAATACGGAACGATAGTCACCACACACTGAATGATGTTGCCGCATGTGCCTAAATTTCTGAGCGAGTAACCCTAACATGTATCTACTGCAGTGGTGCGCTTATTTGGGTCCCTACTCCACAAAGTATGTAACAGATATTGGTCCCGTGGAACAGGAACCTACAGTGTGCAAACATCGACCGAAAAACACCAGGTGTCTCAGAGCGAGTGTGGACAAACTGCTTGGTAAGACAATGACAACAACGAGCGCGTTGCCGCCAGTTTATAAAGCTGCTCCCAGTAAACGCGTATGGAATTGTACTTGCAAACTGTGAATCGCCGTCGTTAGAATTGCGAAAAATTGTGCGGGTGATATGAACAGGAAGAATTCTACGGGTACCAACTGGGAGTTTTGTGTTCAAGAACACCACATTTTAGGAATCTGCTATAAAATGACAGTTTAATGTGCGTTAAACCAGGTGTGAGTAAATTCGTTGATTCAGTCCTTCTGCGAACAGGAAACCCCATTGAAGTCCGCGCGAATGACCAACGTCCGTAGGCACTACCGTACACCACTGGGAACCTCTGTGCCCAGCGAAAACATTCGCTTTGTTTGATCTATGCAGCGGATAACACTCAATGTCACGGCACTCCAAGGGTGAACTATATTCCTCGACAGACCTCATTCGGTAAAACTGTCTTTTAAAGGATACTACTCGGCAAACTCATGCGTAGTTGAATTCAACAAATATACTAATAAACGCTCATCTGTATCGCCATTTCGGTGTCTGGCTCCCATGCCACCTGGAGGGAGCACGAGCGCCGAGATACTGCCAAGTTGCTCGTGCCTAGACAAGAACAGTCGATATACCGTGGTTGGGTTAGAACCACAGGCCTTCCTATCAGTACCTTCGCGCTTTATCCCTTGAGCTATTGAAGAAAAAAGTCCCAGACAAACAATCTAGCCGGGACTCATTTGTGTATTTCTTGGTGTACAAATTAGTGTATTTCACGAATTCCTCCAATCTTATTTTCTGTTTGAACTTCAGTTTGGATGCATGTAGGGTCAAACACTCATCTCAGATTGAAACTATGCTGACGAAAGGTGAAAGCGAATCACCGTGTGCCTAGTTTCAGGTGTCGGCAATAATCCATTTCGCAGATGCAGGGGGAACTTCAGTTGGTTAGCGTATTTTCGAATGAAAGTCATGTTTACTCCAGTAGTCATGCCTACGAGGAAGAATTCATTAGCCGAGGTATGGTTTATTCGTGAGTTGTTCCTCAGATATGGAAAGAAAGCATTGAACGTTTGGGTCACCCCCATGAGAACTACCTGAGTTCTGCGTGAACTACATTCATTCGAAATCTAATTTGCTCTTAACTGGAGACTCTTTTATGATGATAGATTTAGTTGGAATGTAATGAACGCTCCAAGTAACACCAGCGTAATTTGCAGCTGAATTTCGCAAAGTCCGTGAGATTTGGTATTTTGGTAGAAAATTGGGTTGACAAAGTCTCAAGCTGATGATGCCCAAGAGCACAACCGGTCATTGGCTTTCAAAGAGTTTTTGTCGAACTTATAATCAGTAGGTTCCGTCGAGAAGATACGCCGGCGCTCTTGGTTATACAGAGGAAAGTGTGTCATCAGGATCACAAATTCGAGCACTCAATCGATTGAGGTGACATGGGAGCGCAGCCAAACCTCCAGAAGTGCATTCCAGTTTGTGCATTTTATGTTGACTTCGTTGTTGGGTCACACAGTAATCGCGAAATATAATCTCAATCTGTTTGCAACAAAATATACTGTTGTGCTTGGTTAAAATGCTCGCAAATAATACTCATCATCAACTATTTGTTTGTTTCCTCTCAGTTCCCCTTCGCTGGGGTATAAACCAAAAGATGGCAAGTGTAACGGCGCACACCGTTCAAGCACGTCTGCCTAAAGGCAAGCAATAAGAAATTTCATGCAGGTGGAAAGTATTCGGTACTGCGGTTTCTCCGTGCTTGTTAGAAAACACCGCTAAAGCTCATCTAACTGTTATTTAGAAATGTCCGAGCTCATATCCTTTAAAACTAGGTTGTTATGGAAGCACGCTGAAATACAGACAGCTCGTATTGATCTTTCCAGAGTAGAGTATGAGGGGTCTCGGATTTGAATCTCCATAAGGAATTTTTGTGATGTCTCCTGTTGACTACTGTGAACAAAGATGAGGCAACTACTCATTGTTTTAGCGCTTTCCAACACAGTCGGTGAATGAAAGTTGAATCAATTGACTTGGATCAGATGAAACATATTGGCACGCAGGTACAAGCTGCATAGACCTAGTTGTATTCAGGCGTCTTTCGCTGAATGAACCTGATAAGTTCGAAATACCAGTAATAATTGTCAGTTCTTAAACATTCTGCCGGCTTTTAAGGTACTCAAAGTAACATGTGCGGTCCTTGTAACAACACGCGTATACCATTTACAAGGCCTGATCCAGCAGTCAATATGAAGAGGTCTCTGCGGGGAATCGAACCCAGGTTGTCGAAGCGATGCTAACCTTTGAGCTGTCCGGGTCAAACATCCAACCTCTTAGCCATCTTTCAGTTCTTCTCAAGCTCATTACCACGTGCTAAGTAGAGCTGAAGTTAAACTGATTTGCTTCCTCATCCAAGTTGGAGAAGCCCAGTTGAAGTTTCAGCGAGCAAAGAGTTGTAGACAACATTTATCCGACTACCATTCAATGTTAAAACATTTCCCATTTGTCTTTGTCTTACAGAGCTAAGAATTCTGCTGCAGGCATCAATTGATCCGGATCGTTTAAGAAATGCCGAACAAACAGGAGAGTTACCGAAATTTTTGCATCACAAAATTTGTGCCGAGGTACCGTTACTTAGTTCAGCGTTCGATTCCCAGTTGCGTCGATAATGCCGGGTTGACACTGCGGCGCCTCTTGGTGCCTTGCACCTCCTGAATTAGTACATATCAACCCAGAGCGTCAAACAGATAGCCAAATAGGCGGTAATTTCCACGATCCATGTTCCACGAATCACATGGTTGCCTTCAGAGTGCATACGGGCCCAAGTTTTGATGGGTTCAGAAAATGAGGAGAGAGGCTTTCTGGGGGTAACTGCGCAGTCTAAAACCAGGCTAGTGCCAAACCGTCAAATTCAAGATGATGACACATTCAAGGTGATGGCTGCCAAGCAGCGATACAAGTTTCTTACTTTTAGGATATGTTGTCTGGATTACGCAACAGCACACTAGCCCTTTACTGGGCCTACCCACGCAAAGAATAACACAAACGTGTACAGCACCATAAAGTGTACTAGCTGAAAGTGACGGTCAGCGATCATGGCGCCAAGCTGTTATATATGTGAGCTTTAGTTGAAACAAGTAAATAATTTTTTCTATCTTCTCAATAGCTCAAAGTGTGCACTGATATAGGAAATGTCCTTCACGTGCACACTCAATTTGTGCAGATAACTGAATCGACTTTATGAAAACTTGATAGCTGCTCAGCATAATTCCTTCAGTTCTGCATTCTGGCTAGTGACGAAACTAAGTAGCCGCACGGAACTGTGCGGAGAAAATAGCTTTATTCACACAATCAACAGTTAATTGAGCAGTGCGACTCCATCGAGTAGGTCTGCCACTGGACAAAGGCTTTTCATATTTTCGATTTGGAGTAGTTGTGGCCTAACGGTTTGAGGGTGATTCTCCTAGAAGTGCGAAGGAGATTCACTAGGCAAGGCTGCAAAATGATCTGCAAATCATGAATCATGAATCAGTGGGCAGCTCTGCGAAAGGATACTTTAAATCGATGCGTAAAACTTCATTCTGAGAAGTCGCCACTCGAGGGATCATCCAATAAGTGACCCTGTGATGTGGTTTCCGCTATTGAAGGATGAGTGGCGCTACGTCCTGTCTAAGTGACAGCTGATCTCAATGCTGATCCGCCACTGGTGGCCAAGTTGTCCAATGTTCAACAACTGGCCGGAAGGTTGCGATTTCGAAACTCTCTGAGGTTCATGAGCTGATGATTGCCAACAAGGTTGAAACAGCCCTACTGTTTCTCAGCTTTTGAGCATTGATTGGCTTCACTGACATGACGAGATCTCTATTGACTCTAAAAATCGATCATAGCATTGTAGCAGGTATGCACCTATCTCACTTAATGTGAGACATGAACGCAAATTGGAATTTACCGCAGAAATGCCACTTCACGTTACTCACCATTGCTCTTTGTCGTATGAAAAACCCGCGCCATCGGGTTGCAGTCTGCGCCTGTGCCCGTACAGTTTTGCGGAGATATTACACGTGCAACTGAACAGATACCGGAAAATTTAGTCCGCATTATTCAGCTTCACCTGTTTTATGGCAATAAGGACAGTGAAGCCAGTCCGATAGACTCGAATCTGCGTGCATATACGTAAATGAACGTTTCTGTAGAGGTGCCTGTTAAGTCGGCTGTTTCGTGAGTTCAGATGATTATCAAACGTTGGGAATGCGAAAAGTGTAGTGACAAGACAGTGGAAATTCACGCAGTACGCTAATGCACAACCGTTCATCCCGATTTCTCGGTGCTTCATTTCAGATATTGGACTTGCGCAGATTTTGTACACTAATAAATCTCCTCGGGTCGAATAAACGATTAACTAACCGGTACTGAACAGCAATGTCACTTTTGCAATGGAGACCTTCCTAGGGCAATCAGCAAAGTCCCACTGTTAACCATGCTTTGGTAAAGCCTGCAATTGTTTCAGATTATGGTTGGCTGCTTTCGCATAATCTTCTGTTATATTTCAGAAAATAAGAGACCAGGTTATACACACTGTGGGTTTGAATACCATTACACACCGGCTCCCACACTTGCAATTCCATAAGATGTGACTGACCTTCCGCTGATATGAATGCGCGCTTCCTATACACATTCTAGTCAGTCAAGCGACCTCCACCCTACAGATGCAAATGACAGGCGGTAGCACTTGTTGTAGCATTTTTACTACTCTCTAATGTAACTAGGCAACCCAGCTTTTCATTTGAGATAATTTTTTATCTGGATATTAACAGCCACAAGGATAGTGCAGCCCTCATTTCACTAAAGATTTGAGCCGAACCCATTTCCGGAAAGATTGGCGAAAAATTGCTCATCAGATTATTTGATCAATCAAAGCTCGTTCCAGGAGCCCCATATGTGAGTTTCACATTCGCATCACTTCGGTTTGAATAGTTTTTCTCCTGTCGTGGTGCAGACATGCTAGTGGGTCCACTCCAAAGGGGGGAGAGCATTGGACTTAAGTTTCGCTCTTAATAGGGCTCAGCAACAGTGCCGGGGTTTGAACCAGGAACATCTGAATTGCAAGGCAAGCGTGTTATTAGTACTTCATCAGTGCATGCTGGACGCAAGTCTGTCAACCTCAAAAAGTCACGTAGTGGATCTGGTCTACCTCTCAACTTGTCTAGGGGCGCATGGATTGTAGTGCGTCTTCTATCTGGAAATCTCTCCGCTGGAAGCTGGCACACTTATTTGACGGCTATGATCGACATTTTTCTAGCTGCGGCGTCACTAGTAGGAAACACGAGAACAGAGATATCGTCGGGTTACCCAAATTTAGACAAGAGTAGTAAAAGTGCTGGTTTGGGATTCGAACCATGAGCCCCTTGGTTAGCAAGTTTCCACTTTAACCGCTAAACTATTTTGATCCCAAGTAAGCCTACAAGAAAAGTATGCCCTCCCAGAATATCTAGCCTTTTACTCAACCGACAAACGCATCTCCTCAAAATACCGATGCTACTGAAGCTCTGCTGATGACAAGTCTGTATGAATTTCCTCCAGTACACGCACTAGACGTATAAGAGAGTAATTATCAACATTCTGGAACCGAATTCATGAACCTACATCACAGGCTGGTTTAGTATATCGCTACTGTAAAATAAAAGGGATTTTTCACGCAAGGTCCTTCAGTTAATAACTTCATTAATTGTGGAATCGTTTAATGACCAAAAGGCCAAAAGTTTCAATCACCGGAATCCTGACGTTGAAGGGTGTACCTGTTCATTATTTTATGCTTCAATCTCATTTAAAACTATTGCCACTACTACTATGAAACTCCAAAGGGACCAGAATCACTTGACACAGCAATAATGTGTTTGCTCGTCGGATGTTAGGAGATGAAATTTTTGAGGTTTCAGAAAAATTTTTAAACGCTGAAAGCGTGCACTCATATTGATCACTTTGTTGTGGAATTTCCTGTTGATTCTTTCAAGGGCATTGAAAAACTTCAATGGTTTACTGGTTGCCGAATCGATCGATATCACATTACACAGTCATTACCGATGCAAACCACTGTGTTATTGACTACGACCGCATCGGAAAGAGCCCAACGCTCGCTCGCAAACGTGTTGGACCAAGACGTTAAACTGTTCTATATAAACCGGATATTGTGTCAGGACTTTGGGTGGGCCCGAACCGCAGTTGATATCTTTCGGGAAGAACTAAAAGGTGTGTTTATCCTGACTTGACGTACTGCTCACAAGGTTGCTGAACACTCTCCGACCGGTTTTACCTTTCTTGGGACTCAACAGTTAGACATATTACCCGAGATGCCGCAAAACTCGTGCGCAAGTGAAGAAACACACTTGTTAGCAAATTATGCTGGTGTTAACATGAGACCCAGCCATATGATATTCTTTACCCAAACCGGCCTCATGTTATAGTTGGCTTGATTGAAGAGATACCGAAGTATATCGTCCCGAAAGAATGCAGTACTCACAAGGTTACTAAAATTTCCCCGACAGGTGAATTAAGTGACAGCTTCAATTGGAACGGTGGGACGGTATCGCTTGAGAAAGCCAGTCTGAGATACAAACGAAGGAAAACCTATTTCATCACAGATCCTAGAAACCTAACCTGTTACGCTACAAATTACATCATAAGAGGCTTATGAAGGTTGTTTGTTGAAAATGAAATGGGTGAACAGGCGACTGAGGCACAATAAAACTCACTCATTAAATCCTTGAAACCCATCATATCTGGACAATTTATTGATCGCAATTCACTTCTCTCGAATTAAGCATTTTTATTGTTCACGAAAGCAGGCCCACCAATGTGAATCAGATTTATTCAGTTGATCTTATTGATTTGTAGGGCTGTATATGGGTGACAATAAGGTAATCGGTGTTTTTGCCAAGTAGTCGTCGTCTAGACTTTTTTCAGGTTTTTCGAATGATGCCAATAAAGGCTCAAAATAATGACTTAACTTTATTTATCCGAATAGCTTTCGGAACTATGAGAGTCAGCGGGGATTCAACAGTACAATTTCCAAACGGTAAGTGTGATACTAACTCTCTATTACCCTATTAAGTCATCTGTTGTAATCGGCAACAAAAGGTCATGCAACTGAGTAAATTGAAATTATTTCCTGTCTATTTACAGAGATAAATGTCTATGTTCAGCTTGGTCGTGACACAATTTCGTTTCTCGATAGACAACCACCCGGGGCAGGCACGGATGCCTTGATGTCAAAAATGAGAAAGCTGGTAGTTTTTCTTTGACGCACAAGAACATATTTAAATTTTGAGTGTTGACTGTATTATAAATGGCTCGTTGTATTATTCTGTTTCACTGTGAGAACCTTGCCTTATGATGTCTCCGAAATCCGTTATATTCGACGGTGTACACCAAAGCCTCGACCACTACATGTGAATAGCATTACTTCCTTGTGATTTAATTTTATTCTTTCGTTCATATTTTAATCCGTTTATTATGGACGGTTTTGAAGTCTTTGGAACATAAAAGGTGGTTAAAAAACTTAAAATTAATTGTATAGCAAGTTGAAGCCCACAAGTGTTTTTGAATGGTCTCGATTAATATCGTAATATCGCTCATGGATACCCCGACGATCTTGTGAGTGGTGTCATTTTTTTAATAAAATTAAACCTGAGGAAAAAAGCCCATCTGTGGGCTATAAAGTTGCTAACCAGATGCAACCAAACTTCTGGTTTATGATAACAACCCCATCTGTTTAGCTAACAATCGACTGAAACTCGTAAAAGGATCACGCATTTTCCGAAAGATATGTTCCAACAGACTCCAGGCTGTACCTTTTATTGTGGTCTTCAAGAATCGTTCAACAATTTGCTTTGACTCCAAGAAATAACTGAGAACACTGAAATGATAACAAGTCCGAACTTGAACAATCTCAACAAAATACCAGTCCAGTCTTCTTCGGGAAGCTCCCGTTTGTGCATGTAACTGTCTGAGCCATGGTACACACAAAGTATGCACACTTTCCTCATTCCCTTTCCTTTCCAGTTACTGGTGTTGCCATAAATCTTCCTGCAGCGAATTCAAACATTCCGTGTTCAGTACTCTGCTGACTGAAGTGAACTGGGAAGTCTAAAGACCAAGGTAGCATGTGACCGGCGGATGAATGAATGTTTGCCTCTAGGCACACTGTCACGATAGGCAGTTCTGCAACACTCACAAAAGCGGACAGTCTTGAATTTAGAATTATCAAAACTTTAGCTTTCGGAATAGGATTATGTCATTTGACACGTGACATCATATTTTAGAACTCATAGCTCACATGCTCCACGGACATTATGGAAAAGAGAGTAAGTAAACCAAATAAACGTTCTTCAGCTGGCCTAGCCATATGCACAGTGGTTAAGGCATGAAAAATCGTTTTCGTACGCTAGGATATGCATACACTCTTGTCCGAAACGGTAGGTCCTCGTAATACGGTCGATTTTGTGGATTTCTGTACACATACACCAGGAGTGTGAACCTACACAAACACATAATCCGGTAATGAATAAAATCAGACGTCTGGCGATAAAGTGGAGAACAAGTCCCCTAAGAGCTTTCAGTTTACTCAGATACCATCGCCTAGAGCAAAATATCAATGTAAATCTTTCATCCGCGGTAGAAAGCTGTGGTGCTCAAATATCAGATAGATGCCAAAAAAACAAATCAGGACAAACCAGAAAAGGCTTTCGCCTGAAGAGCTCAGCTGAGAGGAAACTTATCTGGGTTGACTGGTAGTGGTTTTTAACCTTTGTTACTAAGACATTGACAGGCTGCTCATTGGTCAACTACATGGCTGAGTGAAGAGGACTCTGCTGGGCGCACTTTATGATCATTTTGTTCCTGACGAAGTTCACACATGGTGGCTGAAACGTCGGGTTGCAAAAAGCCCACTACTAGCCAGACTTCAAAGCAGTTTCTTATTGCAATTTTCGGGGATGTTGCCCAGGCTCACGAGAGGCAAAACAATTTCATACAACAGCTCATCAAGCCTCTTTAAGTTTAAAAAAATTCTGCAAACCACTCGTTCTCTTTATCTGACCTTGTAGGGAGAGTTGTATCTTGATAACCAAAAGCTGTTCGCTTACATTAATTTCACTCAAGCTGACTTCAACACTGGCTGGTAAGGGCCGACATGCCAGCACAGCTTTTCAAGCTTTCCTCACTCACGAGAGTTGGAAGATGGTCCACTTTCGCGCATCATTCTTGACAATACTTCCAACATCAGAAATGGCGTTTCCTGAAGAGTGGAAGCTTAGGATTCAGGGAGTTATTGATTCGATAACTATCGCAGATGGCTGTGGGTCGAATTTCCAGCTGCCAGTATTTCCGGATCAACGTGAGTGCCAAAGCTTTTTCGTCTTTTCCGTGTAGAAGCTGTTCACTGGTGTCACAGGCTCAAACCAATATCGATTCATTTTTATTTTGAAATACCATTCCGAGACCTCCAAAAAATTCATCGATAGAATCACAAGTCAGCGCAATGATACTAGACTTTTCTCAAATTCTTAGAAGAGGACTGGATTAATCAGCGGTGCTATTTCACACAATTTGTGACCATTCTTGTGTAGTGTAAAGCTCTTAAGGCTGTGCGTTTAGAACAACCTATTAGGATTATATATCGTTCTGTGCTTCCTGCGTCTTTATTCAGGCATACAGTGGGCGCTGTACACGACTGTCCGCCCTCAAAATGTGGGTAAACCACCTCAAGGAGCCTTAACGTATAACTAATATACATACTACCTCGCTGCGGGTTGATTGAAGAAGTTCACTAAATACAAATGCATATTTATCCGTACGGATAGTAAGAAACCTCTACTCTTTGATGTCAACCTGGTGGAGTACGCATGCCTTTGGGTTCCTACTTGTCGAATATGAAGCAAACGAACAACCCTCAGATTGTTTACAGTGCAAAATGATCATGCAGCTGTTACAACATACTGCGGAAAGCAGGACAGCAGAATACTGGATTTGTAGAGCCCAAATTCATGAGAATCCCGTTGACAGGGTCCAAAAAACCATGCGGATAAGTCCAGGTGTAATATTTTGAAGAAATCAATTTTATCGGCCAACTTTCTCACACAGTGAGTACGGTGACCAAACCCACTGCATGTTGCCCGAACAACAGTAAAGAGTAAGAGATTGACGGATTTAGGTCTTAATAACAGGCATAGCGCCTTCCACATTTACACTGTCGCAAGGAATACCGATAGAATGACTAATTAACTTTCTGGTTAAGATGATATACCCTTAGGAAACTTGAATTGAATTTAAAGAATCCAATTTCACACTAGCTTTCTGACGCTACACAGACCACCAAAAAATAAATCGACAAGGCCTGGAGAAAAAACTGACCTGGTTTCTTTACCATCTGGTTTTGTCTCCAACAGCCTCTCGTTCATTCTCTTTTTGATGCTACCATGAGTTTTCCGCTCACATTTTCGGATATTTCTCATCTCCATAGTTTGTAGTATACGCCTGCAGTCGATGTTAATCCGCCTAAGATGAAAATGGTAGACACGCTCATTTTTTCCTACCATAATTATTATTCCATAATGATATTTATTATCAAACTGTAAACCTGCAGAACAAGTCCGGATAGGTAGCGAATTCCACTTAGAGCGTAGGACAACACAAAAGAGTGCAGAAATTTCTGTCAAAGTGACGGACCGCGTCTAATCTACCTAAACGTCTACATACCATATTCATATTGAAACGAATAATGATCGCAAAGAGTTCAGAGCATGTGCATAGATCGCGTACCAAAATCCTCCTTTATGAAACGGTTTTGAGCTTAATTCGCATCCACTATCCCAGCCTAAACGGTTCTCTCAGATTTGGGATATGCGCGAACAAATTCAGGTTATCCAATTGAACAGGTTATTCAAGCAGTCAATCAAACAGAGCAAAAAGCAAGAAGAAAATTGCCCAGTCACAAAGGAGGAGCTGAACTGTCAGAGTCAAGGCGCCCAATGAACCAACCGGATACAAGGAACTGTGATGACAACGTAACTCAGATGCCAAGCTGACCAGTCATCTCGGGGGCAACCAATCAATTTAAAGATATTAGATACTGTTTATGAACTATATGAGCATAAGCAGAGAAGGACAACCTCACTCAACCCAGCAGTGTCGATGCAACCCCGATTGGCAATGAAGCGTTTGCAATCCAACTGCCAAGCTCGGCAAACAAACCAACAACCAAGCAGTGTACTGGAGCTATTTATAACCCGCAACTTAGCCAAATTGAGAGTAGGAAGATAAGGCCTTCAAGGCTTGGCGATCACTGGAAAGTTAGTGACTTATCAAAAGTACCTGGAAAATTGATCGAGGGATAGGTGGATGTTCATCTGTAGCACAGTAAAACCACTTGCTGCGGAAGAAGAATAAATGCACACAGTGAATTAACCTTCTATCTGGAAATTTGTCACTCGAGGATCCAGCTAGCACGTAATCACCTGATGTGGATTCTTTGATTGAAAAATAAATGGCGCTATATTCTAAGTACGAGTCAACCATACTGCTGAGCAGCCGCTCGTAACCTGGTGGTAAAGTGTTCAAACCACTAACCGGGAAATCGCGGATTCTCACGTCCCCACTGGAGTTTCGTGAGATGCGCACTGTTGGTGATTCCCTTCAAGGATTAGCAACTGTGTAATGTTTCCCGGCTATTCAGTGTAGACTGACTTCACTCACAGGGCGAAATCTCAATCGCGTATTCCCAAAACTTCTCACACTACAAATCAGAATGAGAACAGTTGATTGTATTCTGTCTAACGAACACCGTTAATTACGACTGTCTGGAGGGTAGTTGATAAGTTTAGAATGCTGAGCTTTTACGAAAAGTCAGTTGGGGTAGATAAACAATCGCTTTTTTTACACCTCCAGGAATGTTTGTGTCCATGCTATATGCCACACTGAACAGCACATGTCCGATCCACCAAGCTTGATCCCTAAAAATCCGAACCAAAACTTCGCTAGATTTGAAGTGTACCCACTTCGGTCAGGAAAGATTGCGGTGTGGAAATCGCACCTATGAATAATTCATTAGTAAATGTTTGTGTATTTCGTAAAAAATTTAAATGAATCACAATGAATTTATTCCTTCAGAAGATCCGGAGAGTCTAAGTGAGTTTTATACCCGGTTTGACCAGTCCACCTACAAATTACAGGCAGTTCTCACAATAAACGTTGGACGATAAGAATAACTGCATGATTTTTGATAGAACTGAATGCTTCAAGTTCATGGTTCATGATCTCTGATGATGCTGTACCATCTCAACACATGTACTGACAGATCTTTCCTTGTGGTGGGTGACCTCCGGTATGCCCCATTCCTGGTTATTTTTGGTCGACACTGCAGCTGTCGGATCTTCTGAAGGCTCGTCTTCATCTTAGAAAATTCTCCTGTTAGATTACTGTAGGTTAGCAGTACATTTTGCAATAAATTTTCGGCTTCCTACTGAGCTAACTGCCAAGGGCAATCAATATAACCGCCAAAGACCACTGAGTAGTGCCTCCATGGTTCCAGCACCCCTGAGAGTTCCTTGACCAAAACTGTATGAAGAAACATATGATACAAATTGTCGTGATTATGAGACAGTACGACAAGCCGTGAGAGGAATTAGTGAAAGAACGGAAGGGGAAAACCAGTGAATAAATCGCTGTGGTATCAAAAGAAAACGTTGCAGCAATCATTGAGAAAGCCGATTGGGCAGGCACAAGGCAACAGGTACATCCAATAAAACACGAGTTACAAAGCGGAATGACCAGACACAACGAATTTCCTCCATACCACAACGCACCAGATATCCCAAGTGAGCCAGTTAACATACAAAGTAGATAACCAATCAAATCGAAAAAAATTCTATCATAACCCAACAAAGATACCGAAGAAGCTGGGAATCTACAAAGTTCCATCTTTTGTATGCTATACTTCCAAGCTGAACACTGATTTCTTGTGTAAGGTACGGGAAACCCGTTGACAGTTCATGTTTACAGCATGGGGCTGATTAAAGGAGAAAACGCACATCTGGCTAATGAGTGAAAGTCATTCGATAGGTTACCGACCAAACCCGTGGTGGATCGATAGCCTCAAGGTCATCAAAAGTTGTGGAATACTCATACATTTATCTAGACCTTGCTATTAAGAACCGGGCAACGATTCTGATGAATGTCACACTAACTTTTTGAGAAAAATTGGACTGCGGTCTGCTGGTGAACAAACAGAGACGTGTAGGTTTACACTAAAGTAAGCTGAATTATCGTGCATGGAATAGGAGCCACAACAATATATACGCTAGTAAAACAAAGTGCATTTATATGGTCACGTATGTCATTTGGGTTGTTACTTCTGAGGCTTTCACCCATCCTCTACCACAAGACCATGCCAAGTAACCCTAGATTAGGCGATGCAAATCGGGCTACCGTATGAACAGACCACAACAGTATGGACGTAATAAACTACTCATAAGTCTGCCCACAATCGGTTGTGCTCTTCTTGGGAGTCATCAGATAGGCGCAGTCCCCGACTTTTCCTCAACCTTCTGTTCTGCTTCCACCGAAATTGTATGCAATTCGACAGATACACTCGTTTGCACGCGAATTTGATCTGCACGGTAGACTCAACTGAATCTCACCTTAATCTTTCGTTTATGGTGTATTACGCTTGTACAGTTTATTGCGATATCTCGAATATCTTACCAACTGAAAGATGAAGCAGCACATTCAGTTGAAGAAGAACATCGTCAAAGACTCAAGTGAGTTCCAGGTGAGTCTCCTATCGAAACCAAATTGGTATGCAGATGAGTGTATAATTCGAAGAACACAACAGTGCTGTCTCTCAGGGAACATCAGTTGTTAAATCTCGTCCCAGAAAAGGCCATTTGCTACTGTTGACAGCTCAGGTAGCGTAAAGGGCTTTTGGTTTGTTCGCAAAGCTGGGCAATTTTATTGTGAAAGTTTCATCCCCAAACAAGGTGAAATCATCAGTGCGCTGTTCGGAAGTAGAGTGCAGCGATAGTCCAGAGGTGGTGCGCTGAGTAGTGCTGTGTGCGTGCTAATATACGTGCTGCTAGTCGATTGGCTATTCGGTTGCGCGGTTCTATTAGTCGGTCTGTTGTCCTGTGCCCCGATCTTTCGATGCCCACGTGACCCTTGAGCATGGCCTCCCTTTTCTCGTCCTGCGGTCGGTGTTGGAATGACCTCTCTCATTGAGTTCTCTGAGGTCTACCCTGTGACCTTTGTTCATGTGACTCCAAGGCGTTTCTTGTTTCTTGGTTTGTTATTCCGATGGTCGATAGTCGACAGCCGATAGAGCACGAGTTTCCCGGATGGGATGTTGGTCCTCTGTATGTAGTGGTGATTAAGTTGGATCTAGCTAAACTCTTCGGTTGATCGGCGGATTAAGTCTGATTAGAAAACTTGAGAATGCATTTTGTTTAGTGGTCGGTGTGCCGATGAAAATTTCTCAACCTTTGTGAAAACATTTGCGCAATTTTGTTGCTTAAAAGTTATTAGATAGATCGTTTGAATTCCTTAGATGTTCTTAGCAAACGTTTCACACAGGACTGGCATAGTGTATCTGGAAAAGTCAAGCTCCAGCGACTGAGACGTCCGGCTGCACTATTTTCCAACGTTATATCGGTTTAAACAGATTCGGTAACGTGAATGCTGAAACGTTCGACAGTTTGACAGGCATGAACGTTTTTACCGGTTTATTTTTACCAGTATCTGGACCAGTTGTGCTCAAAAAAACATACCGAGGCAACAGCTATCACCAATTTACCGTTGCCACCCAGCAGAAGTTGAACACGTCCGCCTCGGGTGAACGACAATCGGGAAATGGGAATTTAGCTCACCTGCGTTAGACCAAATGATTCCATAACTTCTTCTCAGAGATGGGAGCAGAGATTGGTGGGAGTGACGTAAAGTGGTTTATCATTATAAGATGCACATTCGCAAATCGTTTTTTCTGAATCTCAGTTCTCCGAATGACCGAATCTCGGACGTTGGGTTAACTAACGAGGATAATATCTTAAAATTTTAAAATGAGTTACGATTCTCTTTCAGGATTACAAGTGGATATTCTGGTTAATGACTTCGGGCCGGATAAATGGTCTACACTGAGGGAGTGCGATGTGGTGAGTGAATGTGTGAAGTAAGGCTTGTTTTGAATTGTCGGTTTAGCTTATTCGTGTTTGCAAATCAGTTACGTTCATATACACTCACATTTTCGTCAGGCTGCCCCCTGTGGATAACTGAAACCGTGCGACTTCGTACGGCATGCGGATTTTCACTTTTTGCCAGGTTTTCAACCTTGCCAAGATGGTTTTATAAGTAGTATGCCTTTTAAAATTCAACCTCAGATGCCATTAGATTAAATAGGAGCCAGCAGGCTGCTGACTTCCACATTCACTGACGGCCGTGAATTACTTGGAGGTTGTTACAACGTTCACAGCTAAGGCTTTTATGATCTCAACCGACACCATACTTCTAAAAACTCTGACATAAACATCGTAGAATGTCTTTTAGAACGATCAGGTTTTCAAGGCAATTTTAGGCCTTACTTTTGTTTTGATAATGCAATAAACTCAAAAACTTCACCCACTATAGTCTACTTGGTGCGTCAGTGCCCTTCTGTATGTGTGCGTGTGTGAACTCACATCCTCTTTCATTAAAATTGTCTTTTGTCCCTCGAATTCGTTCAAATTATATGGAGTAGTTTGTAACTGCATTAAGGGAATCAATTTTCGTAGCACGGGTTGTGTTTTAGTGAATAAACATACTACCTTCTACAAATTGGTGGCTTACTTCTCAAGGAAAAACATTCAGATTCACCTACCAAATTTTTGAGATTTAGGTTGATCTAGAGAAGCAAGGGGAGTGGAAAATCCTGAATATGGACCAGAGCTCACACAGCGTTAACAAAAAAATGATTTCTTCGACGGAATTTCGAGTCCGCAACTTCTTGTTTGCTCACCGGACAAATGTTCCGTGATTTAAACTCGGGCTCACATTCAGGATTTTCCAAACTCCCGTCGCTCCTGTCCCTTGAGTATCTAGAAGGTATCGGCGTCCGGCTCAGTGTGGAAATCACATGAGATGCTCACCAAAGGCACTGAACGCCTTCAGCTGTTGGTCCTTTCAACAGAGTCGTGGCAAGGTAGTGTGAATTCAAGTGCACACGTGTAACGTGGGACAGCGTCAGGGGTAGCTCTCGCCCGGCAATTGAGAGTCGCAGGCTGGAGTTCCGTTTACACAGAACCAACATAAACCTGAGCCCTCCTGGGCTACAGACAACCTCATCTTTGTTCGACTGGTTTATACCATTAAAGACAATAATCAAGGATCGCTCGTCAACCGAAAATGCCAACCCCCGACTCATAGACCATGAAAGTTTACTACACTATCAGGTTGGATAAAACCATTCTTGACTTGCCTTAACTGGACTACGTCTAAAGATGTTGATATTGACAAGGCGCAACAAAACGAATTTAAGACGCCAGCTCATTGCACCTTATCATTAACTGCCAAGTGGATGAGTGCGTATGAAATTCAGAATAATGCATGGCTATTCACCATAGACTGAGTGATATTCTGTTAATTTCGATGCTCTGTACCATCGAACGAATGTTACACGACCCGTAGCTTCGCCCTTGAGAACGATTGTGGTCTGCTGACGGAATTTCAGTGTCTGACGACAACACTGGCTTCTGTAGCATCCAGTTTTGGTTTAAATGGTATATTTCTAAAACAATTTCCTTCTATCAACCTGTCTTTTAGGAACATCACAATCAACCTAACACAGAAGCGAGTGGTTTGGGGTTAGACTGTTGCCTGAATTTGTACCTCGGTTACGCTCAAGCCACAGGCTAAACGATCAACAAGACGCTGGACACACGAACGTCGTCCTGTTTGGATAACTTTAAGCTTGGTCCACGAGTGGCTGAGAAGACCGTTGTGCAGTATGTTACCACAGCGTGTATGGTTTTGTGGTGCGGCGAGAGGCAGCGATATTCCGGCAGTTTGTTTGGTTCTTCGACCGTAATCAATCTTTTTTTTCAAAAACTAGTTGGATCTTTATTTGTTGCTCAAGGTATTCAGAGGTACTTTGACCGAGCAAAATTACCCAAACGATCACCAAACCCTATTCATTCTGGTTCAAGTGGCCCGAGTTACCGCATGCCCGGAGCTCTATCTATCTATGGTAGGGTAAAATGCGGAACTGAAGTGGATATACAAACACCATTCAGAAACAAATTCGCGCACAAAGTAATAACTTGTGGGCCTCTCGGTTCGCTGTTGAAAGAAAACGTGTTCTGTGAGAAAAACACTGCCTGGATGCAGTCCTGGTTGGTACAAGATTCTACAATGGCGGATGTTGTTTAAACCTTCGAATTCTGGAGGAAATTCGCTGCGGTCTTCCGAGATTTAGGGACCGCTTTGGGGCTATTGTTTGGTCCAGTTTAATCACCCGCTTTTTCTTTAAGCTTACTGCCTTTTCAGTCAACTGATTACATTAAATCCTTAAAATTTGCGATCGAGGACAAATAGTTCACAGCTCTATCTCATCAGTGTCAGTTTTACTCTTCCTCAAATCTTCGTCAGTGGACACTAGGTGCACCATGTTTGTGTCTGCCTCACACAGTGCCACACAAGATGGCTCAGTGGTTTGGGAGCGAATTTACTGACCATAAGGTCCGTGGTTCGAATCTGACCTCTGCGCCTCGACTGCTCTATTTTAGAACTGAGCAAGCTGGCAGTATCTCAGCCCCATAATTCCTTTGGGTGGTGTGATAGCTAGGCACCGGAGGCTAAACAACTATTATTCTATTATTAGTTTTGGAACACGATCTGTTCTACTGAAACTGGATGGAAGCACCGGAATGCGACCGCATCAGAATGAAAATCTATCTTTAGTTATGATGAAATCCACCACCATCAACTCAGCTCGTACTCTTTTGAACATCCACTTCCACACCAGCCACGGCTACATTTAAAGGACCAGATTCCGACAGCAATGGTCAAGTATAAAACGACTGTACAATGCGTCTCGTTTTTTCATCATAGGATAGGCTCACCTGCAACTGAGCGAATGATCCATATCGAAATGCTTTTGTTCCTTGGATTATCCATCACAAGTAAACTTATCGCCGAGTTGCTTTCACCTGGTCACTATGGAGACGTGCCATTTCTGATGTAGAAATTCCAATATAGAGGACTTGAATAACAAGACTAATGTTTATATATTTGCTAACGCTTTCGTGACTTTTAACGCCCACAGACATCAGCGGTCACCAGAGAACTTCAAAATAAATGTACCTAAAACTAATGAGAGCGCCCATACCCCCCCCCCGCTTTCATATCTTACGCGAATGCCTATCTTTCTTCGTTCCAGTTGGCTCACGTGATACATTCTATCAGATCGGATTCTTATGAGTGTTATTCTCACAACCGAAAGATCGCACCCAACGATGACGTTTATGTTCGCGTAAAGGCGAAATTTTCCAAGCGTGCAATTTCTACTTTCGCAAACGGCGAGTATTCAGATTTAGACTTTGTCAGATTGCTGAAGAAGAGAAGGGGTAATATGGCCTTTTCTGTCTACACCTATGAAGACAAAGCTACAGAAGGTACGCTTTTTTTAACTCGTAGGAGTGAAGCAACGGTTACAAGTTGTGCGGCGAAATTAGCGCAAACCACTGGGAATTGTTTGCTGTTCCAAGTCAACTGAGGTCAAAAGCACTAAAAGAAACACCGCTCAGAAAATTTCGCCCTCTTTCTTTTTTACACAGCAAATGTGCGTGTCATACGCAAATATTGCTTAAACTGGCTACTCGATAAAAGTATATTTTCTGGTGCAGCATCCCGTTTTTGTTAATTATTGATAGATTAACCTCTTGATCACCAACAAAGTGTCGATTGTGCCCCCTTTTTTGCGGTTTGATTTCAAGTTGTCTGAATCAGATATTCCAGCATCGTTTTTCCCTTAGCGTGAATGATCTTCACAAAACTACCTATGTCAAATAGAAATGTTCGCTTCGCCTCTAAGTAAGTCCCAACTCACAACAAGTGACCAGCGGCTTCATTCTTGCAAGTGCTTCCCAAGGGCTCCTGTCTTTGGATTTGAATCATGAGGAAGCAGTTTATTTACTGTTACAGCTTGAAATCACCAAGTCTGTAAGACTCGGAATAGCGACCTAATGAGAGGGGCATCTTTAGGGAGCTTATGAGATCCAACGTTTTGTTGTTCGATCGATAACGACCTTTGTCTCCTTGATTGGCTTGAATGGTACCATGCATCTACTGGCCCATTCGCAAGGAGTGAAGTCGTAGTGTACAGATCACTCACGGCAACATGCTTATCGTCGGCTAGTGATTCCTTCTAAGGAACATTCGACGTACTTCAGCATTACTGATCCGATAATCCCACTAAACTCCGGCAACGCTCCTAAGAAACCAACGACCAAGCAATGAAATTTTTAACGCCCTCATCCCGCGACACCTAGGTTTCTCACCTAAATAACAATATGGAGAGTACCTGGTCGTTGGTTTGTTCACTGAGCTAGGCAATTCGATTGAATGGAGAGTACCACAAAACTGTAAACCTGACCATTAAAGATAAGCTGACGTTACACATGCGTCACAGTTGATGCAAGTTTACAAAAGGTGCTCTGGTCTTACCCATCCGAACGGAAGTATCTCCTTTAACTAAACTTTCGGGATTGATACAGCTACCGGTTAGACGAATTTATCTGCAGCCCCTGTTGGCTCATGCTCATGCTTGAGATTCGGGTTTGCCCCCACCCAGACTGATAGCAGCACTCTAGATTTCGCAAATGTAAAGTGTGGAATTGCTTAGACTATTTAATATTTTCAGCGTTACCTTGGTATCAGATTTAACAAGAGCTATGTCGTCTATCTACTAGATATCTGTGAGCAAACTCCTTGGGAGCATTTCTATACCATGGGCTTTAGAGGCCAGAAGTGAGTCTTCCATGTACAGAAAAGGTGAAAGAGGATAACCTCACTTGATACCACTGCACGCAGTGCAATAGGTTTTCGTACACCTTTACGTGTCCAGTCGATTCGACATGCAATTCACTAAAGATGGCCAAGACTACCATTGTTGGTTGCTGGAAGCAATGTCGCTGTTCCAGAAGCTGTTTGGCGGATGTAGAGCTAGTTCATTTTGACTTCCTGCGGTTCGGCAGTGGCTTGCCGACATCTTATCACAGCAAAAGAGCCCACGCACAGTCCGACACCCGTTTTTGATCAGAGTAGAAGCTTGTCACTGGAAAACATCGTCCAGTCTTGCTACAACGATTTTATGTATTCTACGTCGCAAGAACTGTAAATGAGGGCTGAATCGCTGCTACTTGCAGTGACTAAGTTGGATTGGTGTAACCTAAGTTGCTACTCCTGCAGAGACTCTCCGGAAAGACCATAATCGTCCAAGTCCTATTTAGTTATAAAAACAAAATAGGTTCCTTGAATTGCAAATTTAGGCAGAGATTGACTGACTGTTGAAATCACGTAAGAATGTTAAGCTACTGTCAAGATATATAATTGATAAAGCCTCAAGGTACAAAAAGAATGTTTATCTGAATATATTCATGCAGTTAGGTAGTATGGAGATGAGCTGATTCCTAATCTTGGAGGTCATCTTTACCGCTTCGTACGCGTCGGGATCTACCTGTGTCGTACCTGTAGGCCCATATGGTGACACACAAAAGCAATTTAGTACTTAATTCTGTTAGTCTATTCGGTGTCCGACCGATGACTCCCGAATCCGTGTAATTACTTCCGCTGCGCTGATAAATATTGTGTTCTCTCCTTTATTTCGGTTCTTCTTACAGAAAATATCCTACTTCCTTTGACTGTCGTTTCAGAAATCGAGTCCAACTTAGGGTTACAAGAAACGCTTTGAAGTCAAAGTAGAGTCGGACCATCATAAACGAAAGTTTCAAATGGATTCAGCTGAGTCTTCCGTCGAAACCAAATTGGTATACAAATAAGAGGATTTGTCAAAATCTGTCTAATTTTGGTTCTAGTAAAACAAAAAGTTAGGGACCGCGTCTATCTGATAAGCCCCAAGAAGAATGAGACCTGACTTGGGCTTTCGAAGTGTTTTCAGTTACCTTATGAGAGGTGTGTTACGTCTATACAATAAGGTAAACGTTTGTTTAACACAGAAATGAACCCAACACCTACGAACGTTGCGAGTAAGCAGTAGTATTTTGAGGTGACGCTTGAGTCGGAAAATAGTTCGCTTCGACTTTTGCCCCATTTCAAGGATTCCAAAAGTTGTCCCCGTACATCTTTTCTTTAAAACTGAACAACTGTGGCGAGTGTTGAAAACATTTTTCGTTTTTTATTATTCTACATAATCTTGTGGCTCAGAATACTTTTGTGATCATGGAGACGAAAGCTACTTCGGTGAGTTGTTTAATACAAAATTTTCAAATGAATCTTATTGAATGCTCGCCATTCCCCGTGATTACATTACACTCTCGTTAAACTGGTACTTTTATAACTATGTATTCGTTTGCCGGAGCCTTTGCAAATATATCCCTTTTTTGTCTCCGCTCTATTTTGTATTTATCAGTTAACGCTACACTCCTCAAAATTGCCATATTCCATGTCGGGTTTTCTGACTGGCCAGGCAAGACTACGATGTAATCCGCCATACTGGGACGACAGTGCTTTGGACCGCTATCCAGTGCCTGGCATGGTTCTCCCGCGTCCATGCCTAGGGTTTCGGCGAGCGACCGTAGTATTAAACGTTGGGCGAATAACATGCCCAGAGCAAACAGAAACCATCCGCAAGTCATTACGGGTCACCTCCATTGTGTGGTTTGGTTATTGGACATTTTCATGGCATAAGACCACCACCGAAGATAACAGCACCACTTACCTCGGATGCCACTTCTAACCATCGGTTGACCTGTCTCCTTTGGATCAACCTGTACAAAAAGCTCTGGAGAGTAATTTGACAATTCTGAATTTTCGTCCAATAACGATGCAGATATTTTCGTGTTTTCCAGCGGTACATGCAGTACAGTGGTCCTCCAGGACAAAGATTACTTACGGGGAACGTTCTAACTGGTGTTAGTTTAGGGGGACAACAGAACCGTTTACATCGAAAGACAAGACAGGTCTTTACTCAACCTTGTGATAGTTAGGCTCTCAGTAAAATGATTATGGTAATAATGTGTGTTAAATTTGTACAAAAAGCCTCATTGGAGCAATCGTACACGCGAATAACTTAAACCACAAATGAAATGGAATTATTGGGAAGCTCGACCGAATAAATCTGTGATTTTACTACAAACACATTTGTGACAGCTATAACAATGCAAAGCAATCTAAGATGAATTGAACAAATACTCTCACTCACACACGAATTTGGTTTTGACAGCAGGCTGAACTGAATCCAAATAAAGCCTCCCTTTATGGTAGTCCGCTTCAACTAAAATTGCTGCACCAGTCCACCTCGAGGATGAGCCCCAAGAAGCGCGAAACCGGTCCTGAGCTGCCTTGGGTTTGACTAGGAGCACCTTTTGACCAAAAGGACATTGCTTCCGGGGGAGTCAAAAAATGTCGGTTTGTTTGCCAAATTCGAGATGAGTAGTAATCTAAGATGTTCGGTAATCTCAAGAACTAAACCGCACCCATCAGAAAACTGTCCGTATGAGTTTCAGCCTGATAGTTGCTCTCCTAACTGGGGGCTGATTCTTCCCTTCCCTCATGTTAATGATAACTAAGTCTAGAGTGACAATGAAAAATATTTTGCAAAAGCCTGGAGACGATGGGAACAAGTAGTGTTGCTAGGACGAATGCCAGTACAACTGGAGTCACACTGCAATCAACCCTGTTCTTTTACGCGTGACTACATCCGCTTGACTCTTTACTTAGGTATAAACCTCATCACTATCTACGCAAGAATTTTTCCTTTTTTGCGGATAAAGTTCTGGAAGTTGAATCCCTGGCCGCTGCTAAGAAGAATTCTGCAGCCTATCAAGTCGCTGCGATGAACACCGCCTCTGGAAAAAGGACAACTCAGACCGTGTTCTGCGCTGGGGTGAGTGTGCGGTTCCTGTCTCACACGGTGTAAAGTATGTGGTGTTTTCTGGACAAAAGTGGATTTGGCGAACTTCTTTTCTGGAGAAAGATCCAGGAAAGTTGCGTATTTTATGTTCAGGAAATTCTCACAACTATAGATCCCTCAGTAAGGGGCATATCCAATTTAGAATCTGTTTGGCAGCTTTCGCTGGCAAGTCACATACCTAACCAGCTTACCAGTAGATTCCAGGGCTGGTTGGCGGATATCGCTGGTTATGTGTCGAACGATCCAACTATGTTCTTGTTTGGCTGCTGAGAAGTTGTCATTTTGGTTACCTCGCGTATCACTTCACTGTACTGTAATAAACCGCTTGAGGTGGCGCCGGCCTCCCTAGTCAGTCGGCTGGTCACAATGTACTTTTTATTTTGCTCTAATCGTTGGATATCAAAACTTCATCGGACACCCGTGTATTAGGCGAAGTTTATATTTTCTCCCCGATCTGTCAGCCTCGTGTCAATATCAGTGCTGACTCTGTTTGGTCTCTCTCGCCCGAATGAGAGTACTGGAAATGAGGGTGTGATACACAAAGTTCTTAAAAGTACCATGCTGAACCGGCCAGGCAACAATCAGTTCGTTGCACGAGGCTTGAAGGGACTTTAAAGCAGTCGGTTCGCCTCCACATTGTGGGTATTCTTCAATAACGGGAACGCAGTAAAACCAGTGAGCTCAGAACTCCCCAAATGAAGGTATCCAGCATCTAAAGGCGTTAACTGTGAACTTTTTGGTGCATGATTTCAGGTTGTGAACGCACTGAAACACTGAGAAAGAAATGCAAAGACGGACCATTGGGTAAAAAATTAATCATTCTTTAAGCCGACGTCATTTGTCAAAGGCCGCCATTTTTGGGTAGTCAAATCAGGGATTTGTCCATGACCCTCTGAACCAAAGCACGATATGGGTGTCTTTTCAGGACAGGAATTTGCCTGAGAGGCTTCTTGATTTTGTCCAACGTGCACGGAGATACGTCTGCTTTGTAACCTAAATCCTAACTGCCCTTCATCGAGGCATATTTTATGGGTATCTCGGCTATGCAATAAACTAGCGGGTAAACAATCGTTCGGTTTGGTAAGCAAAGAACTCCTTCAACAGACTTGAAGCTCCAACGCCTTAGGAGGGACTATGTCTATATGGTAGACTTTCGTAAGTACAAATTATTCTGAATATCAGCCGCTCGAGTCATTAGGGAGCAAAATTATTTTCGCAACTACTCAACACATCAATCAGTGCATTTTTCATATCTCTGTGCTTCATCAAGTTACAAATTCCTTGACGGCTATTGGAGATCTGGAAGTAAATCCGCCAGACAGGCACCTAGACATATTTCGGTTCTACTGCTCTCAGACTAGGCTTTTCTTTCTCTGTGTGTGGCCACCCAAAAGATGCAGCTTCCATGTGAAGTTCATTGGAGTGGCTTTTGTTTCGGAGATGTGCACCACCCAGATCACAACGAAATAAAATGCAGACTAGCAGCACGGATGTCTAGTTTCTCTCAAACCAGTTATTTTTTATCATTTTACGGAACTATTTTTCGCTGGATCTCTGGTTTAAAGCAGCTTTTAAAATGTGAGTGAATCTACTTGGCGGAGCCCTAAATCGAGTGTTTGAGGTGTAGATATGTACGGAGATCGGCTGGTTTACCCCAAATACAGAAATGTATCATGAAGAAGATTTTCCATCCAACTTGAAACTGCAACTGTTAGGTGGTCCTATAATACCTCAGCCCTACCGAAAAACGAAGTTTTTGCGGCTGGCCTAATTGGAAAACGTTTGGAGAAGTCTCTCGATCTCCTTTCATCTATGAATGGTCGGCTGTACGGGGACATTAAACCTACGCGCTTTGATCGAGAGTACGTAGATCATATTTCTATGCTAGTATCAAATAGACCTGACCAACTTCAGTCAAGCACATCCCTCCATTCGGTTCACTTTTGAAACTGAGATTGACAATGCATTCCACTTTTTGGACGCCAAATTAGTCATTCAGAGGTCCATTTCAGAGGTTTGTTTACAGAAAGCCTATTTGGACGGGACAGTGCACAAACTTTCATGGGTTTGTACACTGAGGCAGAAACGAACCCTGATTTACACTTCAATGAACCGACCGAGGCACATTTACTTTGCGGACACACCGAACTCTGAACTAAAGCACATTGCTAACGCGCTCCGAGCCAATGGTTATCCTGAGAGCTTTATAGCCAAGAATACGTCCGAACGTCGGATCCAGCCGTATTTCGCAACCGTTGTAAGGAAGCCAACCTACTCCAGTATACCTTATAAATGCTATCTGTTGGCAGACAGTCAATCGCCGCCTGTTTCGATCCTTACAGAGCACTTTTCCGGCTGAAGCTCTGTGGCCTTGGTTTATAACCAATACTTTACTCCACCTGGACCTCAAAGACAGGATGCCTGTCTTCACCCAGAATTTGATTGTGTATCCTTTTTTCCTGCCGTTGTTCAGTTGAGTACGTTGGGAGCACGACACGGAAACTTGCTAAGAGAATACATGGGCGTCTCTCTTTCCGGAACATCACTACACTCAACGGTTCAGCCAAAAGCTCAACTGCACCCCATATAATTAACACCATCCACATGATCAATCAGAACGAGTCGTTTCACCTCATCTACCGAGTACCCAGTAAACTGCCAGTAGCAACCCAGCGGTAGTGCTTGATTACATCCGTGAGGGTGTATGCCGGGCAGAGGACTACCTCGTCTACACGTCAATCCTTGCCACTAGATTGCCAACTGGCCACATGCGGACGGAAGTCTACAGGAAGTCCACGAGCCTAAAAGTTTCGGAACAACCACAACAACCACCCGAAATACAACAAGCAGAGCTGATTTGGGACGCAGGTCATGGAAACTGAAACGGATTGCAACTCACTCAAGGCAAAAGAAGAGAGCCAACTGTACTAAGAAGCGGTTACTCGATGAAATTCGCTTGGAGCTCTCTGAGTAAATGCAACTCAGCCAACCCGACAACCCAAGAACAAGGCCAAATAATCACACAATCATACGCCAAGAACATTTCTGAGATGACTGCATGGGTGCTATGACAACATGATATATACCCGCAAACACGTTACGGAAATAGTTATCGAAACCAAAGTGGGAAACTAATACAGTCCAAGAGGCTGACCGACGTTACCTACAAAATGCCACTCAAGAATTGCGACAATCACGACGTGGTACAAACCGAGAGAAAGCTATAAAACAGAACCTATGATTATAAGCTTGATACCAAAAGACACAAGCAACTCTCGTTCATGTCTATGTATGAAGACCAGGTAGGGCACGAATTCAACTGAAAAAATATCATCATTCTGAGCTAAGCAAGAACAAAGAAAGAAGGCGAAGTTGGGGAGACGTGGTACTCTAGTTCTGGGACAATAACCAGAAGGACTGGGATCAGCCACGTCTACCAAACTATGCAGAGCTCCAGAACCACAAAATACTGAGACACACATTGAACAAAGAAAAAAGCAGTAGAATTAAAGCAGAGATGAAAGGTCCAGATTTTAAGGATAGGTTAATCGGAACAGAATGTACAATCCCCAATAAACACCAGCAAACTCAAGAACCAGACAGGCCAAAATAATGGAAGCTCGACGGAGAGAGTGGTGCAAAGCAGCCAACCAGGAAGCCAATCAGAATGAAGACAGAAAACTACTCAAACTAGAAGTGAGACAATCAACCAGTCAAACAACAGGAAGAAAAGCCACAACACAACACAGATCATAAACAGATCAATCAGAACAGGAATTAGTGAACAATAAGAATGCTTACGAAGCGCTCGAAAGTCGATTGCCGAGCTCGGCGAGCATGTCAACAGCTACCTGATCAACAACTAATATCATTTGTATTGTGGCATTTCCAGATGAACGTAAACTTATAACAATCATTGTGATTTCGGGTGGTCGATCGATAAGCCCAGAAATACGGTCGCTCAAGTGGACAGGATGAACATCCGCCGGGGTTGGTTGTGTAACGACCAGTCTGTGGGAAAATGGACTGCAAGCAAGTGCTTGCAGACATTATTAAATTAATCGTACTTGAAGTTGTTCAGGTGCTTCCATACCCTGTCCTCCAGATCCCAGTTTAGACTAACAAGACATGAAGAATAAGCTGTTTCGATCGAGGTACAAATCCTCTAACCTACTTAGAGGGGATCTGAGTTGCATTTTCGAAAGGAGCTCTTCAGCAAAAATTTATGAGAACTTAAATGCCCGAATTTGGGGCAGAAGTGCACGAAGGTTTAGTCATAGCGTCGTGTCTCGGGAGGAATTTAGTTGCCTCACTGCTGAACAAATCAGCCAGTGTCACAATTAAATCAGTGGCATAGGTCGCAGTGGTCTACAAGTGTAAGGGGTCACAAACCTAGAAGCTACAACAATTGTTATTGTTACGCCTACGTAAGGATGACTGTGGTTTGGTAATTCACGGATCAATAGAACCAACCCATATTTGACCGTGGTTTGACCTTGGCCAATTTGACACTGTGTTTTAATTACAAAGATGGGTAGTGCGTTTGTCCAGCTAGAGATGTACCGATTTAGTCAATTATAAGAATCGGCCAGATACTCACAAATGACACGTGACAGTCCGCACTAGAACATGTGGTCCGATCAGTACCTTTCACTTGATAGGCCCGCTGTTGGCGCACGTGGGTTAGGTGACAGTCCTGTAAAGCCCTCATCAGACGCCATCAGTGCTACGATGACTGTGCATTTGCGTAATGTCCTTGGTGATCTGGTAAGCCAGCGAGAACCGGCCAGTGCTTCGGGGCCGGCCGTCGATGCATCCATGGTTTTCCACCAACAGTCTACTTGAGCTAACTTCTTGGGGTAATTGGGGTACTTCTTGGATACCAAATGCCAGGTAAGAAAGGCAAGAAAAGACTGACTCCTGATATTATACTGCCAGAGGCCTTCATCGTATTCAATTTTGAAGGAATATTTATGCCGAAAATACGGCAAAAAACAACTCTTCATAAGAAAGCTGATTACTGAAAAAATCCTCCTAAAATTTTCCACAATAATTATCCAAAACTTATAAGATATGTGCACCTGGACCAACAGATATATGAGCTAAACATGATGGTTATTTGGGCTACCCTGCCACAAACCACGCAAACTTCACCGAGTCCGATCTCAATATACATCGTTGCGCACAACATATGCCAATGTGACGTTAGCAGAGAAAATCAAATATGAGGAGTTAGCTTACAACCCTGGGATTTTTTAAGGACTGAGCTTAGAAACGTGCCGGAACATATATTCGGTAGTTTAATCGCTCGGCAGGACTGACATAGTGACGCGCTTCAAAAAGAACGAGGAAATGGTCTCGTTTTTGTTTCGTTTCGACCGATTTTCTACTCTATTTCACTGTTTATTCCCACACCTGTGAAGTCCCCTGGAATGAAGATCAGATATCTCACCTATGTTTGCAAAACTCATGCACATATAATTCGTTGTCATCTGCGCGTGGGTTCATTTCCTTTATGTTGCAATGGCATCCACCCAAAATAAACATCAACGGAGTGCGGGAGGATCTCAAGAAAGTACGTTTGTAACCAGTACATCATTGATTCTGAAGTTGCATGGCTATCACCTGCAGTGTTGAACTAAAATTCCTCACAGACCTATTTATTGTTGTAACAATGGGTCAGTCACCAAAAATTATTTACAGTTGATATCTTCGTCGCCGTATTCACTGTGACCGACTGTGAATGTCATACTGTGGCTGATATGTACGTGCGGCGTTCCGCTCAGTCACAGCTCGTTACAAACTTGCTCATGGCCTACGTGAGGCAAATTTCTCAACAACAAAAATTCGGTTCTATTCACATGGTGTGTACAATCTGGGCCACAATACGCCGTATTCTGAGTTCAGAAAAATTCCGGGATCACCACCGTCCCAGCGAACCTTCGGTTCTGTCTGGAAATAACGGTCGCAATTTCCTAAGGAACTGTCAACCATATCACCAGTTTCCAGGAAATTCTGAGCACAAAAGTACCGAACAGATAGTGCGGAAATTCAGGTCTCTAGTAATCATTTTTCAATGGTGCTGAGAGGTCTAGAATGGGTGATCGATATTTCGTCCCATAAGTTGGTATCACAACCGGAAAAGATGATCGCATTTCAGACGATGCTCAATGTCCTGACGAACAAACTTGATGTTCTCACGTTAAGTAGGCCCTAATAAGCCGCGTAGCATTTGACACCTTGAGGAATGTGCGCTCAGTATTCACCTTATGGAAAGGAATCTGTGGCTACTAATTGTCATTGTTGAGAACATACTAACGGTCACCAAATGCAATGGTCGTCCCTCTAGGGGTGCAAGAAACATGCTTTGCCAACGAACAGCTGTCGATCACACCAGTGCATCTTCCAGTAAACAATAGAAACGAACATTCATTCATTTGGTGAGTGAATGATTGGCGGTTGCCAGTGTGATGCATTAGAATGTAGTTCTTATTGAACCTATGTGCTTTCTCTTGGCGGTGGACAGATATTTCTCGGAATGACGTATGGCGAGGAGGTATTTACAGCGTTCTAGTTACAGATTATGAAAACTTGTCTAGATATGACCTTGCTGGACGTAGCCTCCGCCCGTGAACACGGTATTAACCACTCAGCTATTTTTCTCTCAGCACGCGGACTAGGTGCATTGAAGACCTATTTCGGCAGTTTCCAACTATTCATGAGCAATCGTGCTATTCGTTGTGTGGTTAGTACGACTTCACAACTCCATTTAAACCCTTTGCATCCACCCTGTATTCCATAAGCGACACTTACTTTTCAGGGTGGGAGCTGGAACTATAAGGGATATTCCTTTGTTATTCACCTAATGGACAAACTTTGCATATATCTTTCCGAAGATGTTTTCTTTTGTACGATCAACGATACATGATTCACTGCAACTTGTTTAGTCTAAAACACCGTGACTTTTTATTACCATCCCTATTATCATCCTTGAAATGAAACAAGCTGATCAGTCATCTGGCGATCCCGTCGGATATGATCTCCTGCCCCCTGGTAAATTACATCGCTAACAATGAACAGCTTATTCTGAAAGCGCTGGTGAGAATAAGCAAGATCACCGAGTACTGGGATGAAGCACACCCGTGGACAGTGCCACTTCGAGTCGCTGCCAAACTGCAGCATTCCCCAAACAAAATTATGAATGTTCGGTGGCGCCGCGTTGTCAAGTATCCAACTGCACCTTCAGAAACCTCAGGTAAGTTTCAATGGTGTGCAGTTTTCAACAAAATTCAGCATGTATAAAAGTATTTTTAAACTATTCCACAGCGTTCTATGTAATTCATAAGAATCATTAGACTGGCTCTTTCGGTTCACACATGCTCTCCAGTCAGGTATCAAATCGAGTCCAGTGCTCCTCTGTTCCAATGCCTTAGAAAGTAAAATGTATCTGGCTTGTGTTAATCACTAACCTCCAGCGTATATAGACCAGTATGAGCATAAACTTTGCTATGCGGGTGCTAGGCAGGGTTGTAAAAATCAATCGTATATTGTCCCGGAGACATATTCCACTCACGCACCCACCTATCACTGTTCACCAGTAAAATCAACTAATAGTAAACTGGCCTCCGTTTGCGGATTTGTTTGACAAATCAAAAGATACCAATGGACCCCCGCGCATCAAGGGGAATGTGACATGCGGTTTGTGTTCAGCAGTTGGACGCCCTGCAGCCGGTGTAGGAAATACGACCGCAGGGTCAGAATTTGGGGTAGTTGTAATGTCATCAGTATGCCCAACTGATGGCCCACAATTTCAGATTATCTGTGGACAATCTAACAGTGTGATTAAAAGACCAATTGGAGGCGTGCACCAGTCATATGACATACCTGTGTAACGGTGTATACTACTGATGGAACATGCGAGTAGTGGCTGATCAGGTGTCAAACAGCCGTTCCTGTTTCTGATGGAAGACGAAGGCTGGTGCGGAAATCATGCAACCAATTCGCAGTGTATTAGGAGAACCAGCTCCGAACGTAACTTGACTACACAACTGCCAATGGAATAACCGTTTTCGTTGAGACAGATTTAATTGGTTGTTCTTCGCTTGCCCTTGACAGACGAGTTCTATTTTTAGTATTAATTTTTGACCTTCCTAGAACTTTCCACGTGAGCTTTATAAACAGCCCGTTTTCGGCTGCACATTACACGCCTGTACGCGTCAGTGTTCAATAGATCAGCTGGTTCGCACGTCCATTGGTTTTCTGGTTTGGCTAAGCGCATCAAGCTATCAAGAGTCTACTCAGACTCGGGTTCACGGTATTAAGAAGGCATTAAGAAGACTGTGGTCCAAAACACAGTGTTTGTTCATCATTGTTCGGTTTTCAAAGAATGTCCAGGAGGCTTTAAGAGGACGCTTGAGAAAAAGCTCTGTGCGGATGAAATATTTACTTTAGCGTCTAATGAATGGAACCGCTTGGTTCGTGTTCGTCAATGAAGAGCTCTGAGGCGAAGGGCGTTCATCCTTGTACCTGAAGCCTACGCATAACGCCACCTGAGGACAATTGACAGTGAAACCGTTGAGGAATTCGAACTACTGAGTGCCCAGGGCCTTAAAGTGGATCCATATGTGATACACGTGTAGCGAGATGTGACCCAATACAAAACCGTACGGTTTTACTCAACATAATCCACAGCAATACAGTACGATGAAGATACAAGACATTTTTGCAACTGAAGAACAGGGAGACCAACCGGTGACCTTCAAAAAAGACCCACTTAAGGCTTCTGTTGGTTTGGGTGGTTGTGCTGTAACCAGTCACAAACTTGTGTATACCTATATGAACACTCAAGTCCTAAACTCACATGATCTGCCAGATAAGGCCCGGTTTGAACCAAACGCGACACGTAATGACTGACCCGTACTACCGAAACGTTGGAATCATATTGTCTTGCCTTGGTAGTTACATCTCGCACGGGACCAAAGCTTCTTCCGATCCAGCATGGATCCAAAATAATTTTGGACTGCTTCGCGGGACGTCAGATGAAACAGTAATTAATTCCAAGCTAATCTGATGAATCAAAGGGGCTTGGATGACGGAGCTCCTTCGTTTGATATAGTCCATTCGTACACACTGTCTCCCGTTTTTTTTTGGCATACAACCTCTCGGTGACCTGTGTGGTGTTATTCATCCTTTGATACCCGAGTTTCTGATAGACAGTGTGAAACACCGGGGTCAATAACGGTACCAGACATACTACGCGTTAGGACAGGGGCCAAGCACACGCAAGAATGCTAACCCATGATTACGTTATTTTGACTGAGCTCGAGAAGGCTTAGCAGTTATGTCGCGAACCAACTAACCACAAAGTCCGTGCTTCCAACCTAACCTCGGCATCTTGACTGCTCTTGCCTAGGCTTGAGAAAACTGATAGTATTTCAGCCCTTTCTTCGGACGGCATGGCAGCTAGGTACTGAAAGGGTATAACAGCTGTATGATCATTATTTTCACTATGCTATTTAAAAAGCGCTGCTCATCCTTGCTGACCCAATACATGGTGAGGTAATTTATCATACTGACAGCCGAGGTGGTAAACTGGCGAATGACGCATCGTGGCCAGATGAGGGAAATTTCGTCAACACAGCCCGCCAACTCGACCCTCCTTCTAAAATCCACAAGTCATATATGCCTCTACACTATTTTTGGATAATACTACATGTGTAGCGTATATGGTTTTCTTTCACCTCTAGCCAATGACGTGAATGTTGGATTTTTTTCAAAAAGATCATCCATAGTCTTGATAGGTGGTGACATTTTAGTGAGCTTTGATTCAATGTTTTTTAGGTCAGAGTGGTGACAAATGAATGTTGAAATTATATTAACGCTTACGTTTTCCACGGCAGTGGAACTCCACTTTCGACTGGCGACATAGTCAAGAGCCTAGTGCTGCGCCTTGGGAACACCACATTTACGTTCAGCGAACAGGTGTTTAAACAACGAGATGTTGTGGTACGGCTACTCACCTTCTTCACCATCACAAGTTATCTTAGTAAATCTTCCGACTCATCCATCTAATGTATCGATGATACAGGTAATCTTGCACCAGTTTCTTGCAGTCGTCTAGCAAAATGTATTAAGACGACACTTCACAGGGTACAGAGTGGGGAGGTTCGCTTTCTTGATTGCAACGTTCACGTGAATATTCCCGTCGTCTTTAAGGTGCCTACGCACTCTGACATTTTCCTCAAGAAATCCTGTGCAAATAAAACGCTTCAGTTTGACAAACTTGACATTCATAGTCAGATTTTCGGCCCCTTATTAGACAAGTTAACAAACGAGCAGTTGAGATGCTGGATCAGTATTTTATTGAGGGAGGAAATCTCAGTTCAATAAGGGGAAATCGTAACAAGCTCATCGTGATGCAAATGACCGACAGAAACCTAGGTTTCCCCTTTCAACTATCTATGCTTCAAAAACCGTCAAGAATGGTCATTCGGTTGTACTGTAATCGCAGCCTTTCAAATGAACAACACGATGCATCGATTTCTTGAAGAGAATTGTCATCCTGTTCCTGAGGTAAAGCGAACTAGCTGCCCCCATACCGTCTATCTCCGAACTCCATGTAGCTGGAGGCTTGAACCAGGCAAGATGAATCACAGTCATGTACTGCTCCTCAGACAGCAATACAAAAGAAAAGGCTTCGATGAAGTTTAGTCATTGTTCTTGATAATTGAGATAAATTGTACTAAGCAAATCATCAAGACTTTCGTACCCTTCAGTCCGGCCTGGAGTTTCACAAACAGTCTATGCGCGAAACCCTTGGTCATTGGCCTACACAGTCAGTATATCAACAGGGGCACTGCTTATTCGTGAGACCACCGACGATAGGAGCATAACTTCCGTGCTATTACTTCCGATCTCTTCTAGTTCGATAGCAACAGTCACTTAGGTCGTGGCAGACAAAAAACATGAACCAAAATGACCTTGTTCCAAACACACTGCGCATCAGGTGATTGTGTAATATCTGGCTTACTCATTACCGTTTATTGTTGAAGGTTAACTTTGATAACCGAAAGATATGGATCTTAAAAAATCAGTCACATTCGCCGCGCACTTTACAAAGTATTCCCTCCGTAAAACGAAGAACTCTACAAAAATATTTATTTACCCTCTGGCTTGTGTCAACGTCTGCCTGTAAATAACAATATACCTTTACTTCTTGGCAGAACATACTACTCAAATGACTGCTGAAAACTCTTCGGCAGCCCACGACCGTCTTAAAGTAATCCTCTAATTTCCGTCAACCTTATTTTCCAAGTGAACACCAATTTCCACGCACCTGGAAAAATACACTAATTTGCAAATTAGGCTGATGGTAATGAGAGACCCAAATTAACCCCGGCTGAATTCTTCATTTGTGATGTGCTCTGATACCTCAGATGTCGTACCAAGTGAAACATAAGGCAGCCTTTTTTTGTAAAACTTTCAGCTGAAAAATACCGTGGACAAGATAATCAAACGGGATTCAGCTGAGTCTTTCGTCAGCAACAACCAAATTTTCAAATGAGTGTAATCCACCAAGCTTCCAATTCCTTCACTGATTCTGTTGTATAGAGTTAACGAATGGCGTTTCGTTCCTATTATTGCCCCCTTCCAGTTTCATTTGGAATGCACAAGTACAGAACCTAAGCATAGTTGAAACAACAACATCCCAAAAACGCAGCACACCGTATGCTCATCAGAAATGGAGATAAAAGCATTGTAGTGGTGGTGGTCTTGCAGATCCCATTATCTTCTTGAATTGAATTAACTCGACTCGACTCGACTCGACTTGACTTGACTCGATCTGATCTGACCTGACATGGCATGGCATGACTTGGCTTGACTTGACTTGAGTCTTTCCTTCGTCTTCCAGGTGCATGCAATTCCTGATCATCTGAGTGAAAAGCAACGAGGAACTGAACAGTCCCACCTTGTTCACATGAAAACATATGGAGTTCATTGTACTTGTTTGTACTTGTTTGCAGCGTGTTACATGTGTTTTTCTGGCTTTCTTTTACAATGTTGCAAAATTATACACAGTGACTGTCCTTGCCAGCGCCATGAAAGTTGGAAGGTTCCGGTAGTGTGACCTTCCAGGGAAAACACACATTACCTGGTTAGAGTAATAATATGTTTTTTTCGGAAATCTGGAGTCGCCTTGCATCGTTTAACATTACCTTGTTATTTTGTTATCATTCAGCCTCATCATCACCACTGGCAGCTTAACATCAGTAATCAACACCGGTGCCATCCTGCCATACAAACATAAGTTATTTGACATTCTCATTGTAAAAAAAGAATGAAAATGGATGTGGATGTGGAAAGGAGCTAGTGGTTAACTTACCACAATCATTCATTAGAAGGTAACAACAAGAACGCAGCTAGCTGCGATTAGCAACCATATCTTGCACCGCCTTAAACCATACACAGCAGGGTTCACGGGGACCCCATGCTGAAAGGCAACTTGCACTGACGGTACCCAGACTCTTCGTAATCGATCAGATTTCACCCTGTCAGTTCAAAGGTTGACCAGCTCTCTGCCTGCGCCACTCTGAATTGGGCACGGGTGACAGCACTCATTTTGATAAACGGTGATTCGGCATGCGCAGTGCATGATCAAACCGTCGCACCTTCTGGCGTTGAACACATTCTTCGAATGAAGACCCCATTGTACAGCCGAAAACTCGTTTCCTAATTGTCTCGTTGCGTATTTGCAGTCGCCAGCTTAAGGCAGCTGCCGTTCTGAGACAACGGTTCTCAAAAACCCGAAGATGTCCCGGTTCCGCTGCTAGAACAGACCACGTCTCACAGCTCATACTGTAGTCTGGTACACACACTTCCTTTGGGATTCAGAGATATACCACATCGACGCAATAGGTGTCTTAAATTAGCAAGCACTGCCCGAACCGTGGACATTCCTGCATTTTTATGACTGCTTATTACCGGTAATAGCTCTTCCACTGACTTCTGCAAGCTCTGGAAATTTAAGATGATTAGCGACTCTCTCCGATTGTGAAATAACGGGAAGATGTAGTAATTTTTACCATTCCATTCAAAAACTTGAAAATGCACTCCAAATTCTCCTGGTTACAGGCAGCCACTTGTTAAACACTTGAATCCTGCCTTCAGCTTAGCTAAGCCACTTTGGACCTTATACAGAAAAGATGGCATGTTAGATGTGTGTTCAAAAATCACCTGACCACCTTGAGAAGGTTAACATAAAGAAACGAGTAGTCGTAAAATGAGAGTAGATAAGTTCCACCTCAAATATCGTTAAACTTGGAGTAGAAGACGAGCTCGTAAAGGCAAAGACAGTTGAAACACAGAGGAACCACAAATCGATTGTGAATATTCATATTGCAGTCTTTTTGCTACAAAATGCACACGAAAAGCACGACTACTTTTGATAGATACATTCATTTGCACACCAGTTTGGTTTTCGCGTAAGTCTCACCTGAAACCCAGCTGAATCTCTCTTTTATGATGTTCATCTTCAACTGAATGTGCTGCTGAATGCGCTGCATTGCAATATGTTGAATATCGTACCAATTTAAACATGAGACGCCCTGGTGCACTACATTCAGTCGAAAAACGTCATAAACGAGAAATTCAGGTGGATTCAGTTGGGTCTGCCATCGAAAGCAAACTATGAGAGTATTTGTCGAAGCCTGTCCAATTTGGGTCCAAGTAGAACATAGAATTGACGAAAACTCGGGGACTGCGCCTAGCTGATGATCCCCAAGAAGGGTGAAACCGAAGGTGGGCTGTCGAAAACCATTCAGAAACTTTATGAGTAGTGTGTTACGTTTAAACCCGGTTACTTTTCTTTGGCATTCTCCGAAGAACAGTCTATTTCCCGAAGTAGCGTTGTGCTCGAGTGACCAAACTTGTGTTTTCGGTAAGCCTTGCTCCCTAATATCATAGTAGTAGTATTACAGTAGTATCATAATATGCCTAGGCATAACATCTTAGCCTTGCAAGTGTTCATTTTCGACAACTACGGCAAGGCTTAGCACCAAAGACGCCTGTAATTGATTAACCTTGACGGGATCGCTACATATCCGTTCATAAATGTTGTCTACATCACGCATCGTGTGTGCAGTCCATGATAGGGGTCCGGGATAAGCTTATATTAGGTCTCTGGTAAGGCTACAGGAACTTGTCTACCAGGTGGACAAAGAAGCATATAATAACAAACTCAGTTTTGCAAGAATTGTCGCGTACATACTACTTCAAACTTCCTGTGGACGTTTTTTAAATAAAACAGAACCCAGCGGAATTTCGTCCTAAACCGTGGCATGAACCATTTCCAACCTAGACCATCAAAGAAATTTAAACAGTAGTGAGGTTTCTTTAACGCATTTTGAAAACCCATGGACGCTTCATCAACTGGTGCATAAAACGCTAATATTTTTTAAATTTTACTGTGACAAACAAATTTTTTCATTTGAGTCACCCGCCAAAAACACGGTGATCCCACGGTGATCCAACGACTGATCTAAATGAAGGCAAGGTAACTTGGGTAGGTAGAACACCGAGTTCCCTGGATCACATTAAAATGCATAAACAACGTGAACTTTCCACAACCCTTTCCACAAAAAGATCAAAATTAAGGACTGATGAGGGATTGGAGAGACTGCGCAAACTCACTTAATCAATAAAACCAGGAAATCACAAAATTCATCTTAGATATTTTGTCCACCGACTGATCGGTAATTTTTCAGTAAATTCCAATGGCTTCGATGAAACAAATCGCGGAACTGCCGCGCAGCTGTGCTCCCGGTTTAGTCAATTGCCCCTCTTTGAGCAGGAATTCGTTGCTAGGTGTAATATGTCTAGGCAACATTTTATTGCCTTTTTGGCCAGCCAAATCCATTGCCACTGGTCTATACTAAACCACAATTTCTGGTGTCTTTAGTCCATTAAATTCTGATTTAAATCAAATAAATTGGCCCAGATAAGCAGTTTCTCAAATTTTACCCTAAAATACCTGAAGCTCTTCAACAACAATGCAAGTTTCTTTGCCAGTTGAAACGAAGGCAGACCAGGAAGAGTCTAAGCTGAACTGGGCTAAAGATTGTCAACTGATCAGAGACCGAACCCTTGATGTTTATCAAGGATTAGCCATGTAGGAACGGTATCCAGGTGCTTTACTTCTATTTGCAAGTAAGAAAATTCTGTGCTGAACACAGTAAAAAACGTTCAAGATTCCAAAAACTGATGCAAATCATTGGGGAGTCAAAGATGATTCCTTAAGAAAATATTTTTCATCAATTTGGATTTCCCCATAAAACATGTTGGCCACTACCAGTTTCTGCGGTCATGTCACTAAGGATTTTGTACGATGTACTAATCTTTATTCTCAGTATGTGGCATATTAGCTGTTATACTGATTTAAGCATGTGAGGTGATTGAAAAAACCACGCAAGCATTAGATGCTATGGTAGATGAACGTTCAAAAACAAAGCTCAAATTTGGTGGGTTTTGTTGGGACGTTTTTCTTTAAGCTGAAAAATTTAGACTATTAAATTAACACTTGGTCTGGTCATGGTGAGGAAGTCCATTCACTGCTATTATTGGTGAACCATGATCAGTTGAGAAAAAAGGTCTAAAATGGTTAAATCTGATTAGGCGTGGAACTTTGTCCAACCAGCTGAGGACCCACCAAATGACTGTGTATAGGCGTGGCGCTGAAATTTGTTTTGAAATATGATAGATAGGCAGGAAATCGTTTCTAACTGTTGCGAATCTTCCTACAGGACCTGACGAATACTCGGGGTCTTCCGGATCTTTAAAGTTGGAGAGAACCATCTAACTACCCGCTACTCGTGGACGCTTGTATTATAGTCGGCAGGATCCTCCTTTAAGCCATAATACAAGCTTCAAGCTTAACACTAAGGATCCCAGGCAAGGCTTTCCCAAACTACTAACTCCTCTTGGAGATGGCATCTCAACTCAGAACTTCACAACAGTTCCTTCTCTGACGTTCAGCCGGATAACTTTGTCATGCCGACAATGCGCTTTTAACAGATTCATCGTAGGTAACGCCGAACCGGGTGGGTTACGTTGGTTCTATCGGCCATGTTCGCTGTGCAGTTCCCCGTCGTGTCACTCATTGGAAAACTTCAGTCAGATCACACCTTAGGATGATAATACACGGGTGCAGTGCTAAGCGAAACATGAGATTGGGTGTCACAAGTGTATTGCTTGCTCGCTTAGACAGTTTTATGATGGCTGCCTGTAATGTTGAACTAAGCCATTGGGCAATGAGCACATTAGTTAAGCACTCGTTGTAGCATAACTGATGGTCGATTTATTAGCTGAGTTTATGGATGCCGCTGCAAATATCTCGTCCTAAATCGGGTTGAAATCGACAAAGAATGGTGGCATCGATTTTTCTGCCACCTTCCGGGTGCTGGGCTTTGCTGTATGCAGATAACCCTAAGTTTTGGCGCAGTAATCCAATTATCTTACAGAAAGTCATTGAGACCTGCTCACCTTGGGCTCGTCAAGACTTTCTCCCACTCGACGACAACAACAACAATAAAAAGACTGTGTGACTTCTCGTAACTCTCCATGATCCATTTTCACATCCGATTGAATCAGACACTAATTCAGTACGCTTTTTGCAAAACCCACAGAAATCTGGGTGCCGGGCCTCCGTTGATCACTCTCCATTGTATACATGTACTCGGGCTTCCACCAACGCTTTGTGAGTGGTCCATCTCATCTGCCGCAGTTTCGCGTCCGATGACCATCATAGCTTCCGAGCTTTGTGGTATTTACTTCTTTGAGTATACCGTGATCCAGCGAGAAATCCATGTACAAGCTCCATAAAGTCATCTTAGGAAGCTTTCAACAAAGAACGACTAAGATTATTTCACCCTAGAACTGCCACCATAGCTTGATATCCCCCTTCAACCATTGGCGTCTCCGCAGATGTCTCCTTCCTACCTTCGAGGACGACCAATTCGCCACATTCCTTATCTTCACTGGCGATGCCCACCTCAATGACCGCAAACGCATAGCTTCTTAGAGGAGGTATACGATCCGAAATGGTGCAACTTTCCATCGTCGAATATCGTTCATCTTTGAAATGGGCTTCCCAAATCTAAAGCGCACGCTAAGAAAGTTTCCATGTTAAAACCATTTCTCCAGGGGAACCGCCGCCTAAGCTGTCATAGATTAGGTCCTGCACTCGTCACCCTTTCTCTCAATATCTATATCCCTTTATCCAGCGCCTCCCTAACTCTCTCATATTGACATGGCCTCTGTTTACCGGGTTAATCCCGTACCTAGGCGATAAACTTGGAATGACTTACGTGTGTCATCACCCCTTTCACGCTCACATCGCGTACGTGCTCAGGTTGCAGTCCTGCGGCATGGCCTAGCAACCACAAATAAAGAACCATAAAGAACCATAAATAAGAACTCAGGTTCCCTTTAGATTCCAAGCCTCTTACAGATTGCCTCTTCTCCCTATAATGCCGCTCTGACCATTGGTCGGTAAGCAGTGCTCATTCAATGGTCATTAGAGGGTCTCCGTTTTTCATCAACTAGAACAGCCATACACATGTCAGGCCCAGTCACCCGACTCCATCCGACAACAGCACGCCAAAAATTAAAATGCCAACTTAAGTCCAACTAGTTTGCTTCTCAACACTTTGAAGTGTATTTCCTTCATAATATAACCTATTAGCTAGTAATTCTGTCACAACGAACATCGACATTGGTGAGGGAGATATGTTTCCTCGAATTTTACAGCTCACTCCGATGCCCGCAAGCAGTATCAAACACTGATCAACTCGTCTAGAAGCCTCCGGATTACTATATATGCGTATATCTAATGAACTTACCATCGAACCTAGATGGACGACCCTGTATTTCCGCAACTGTAGTGAGATCTGGTCTCAGCCACCACTGCCCTACCCTAGTCATTCTTAGAAGACAAAGCCGCTAGGATTCGTGGAGCACTCCATAATTTCCCAAAATTTTTGCGGCCTTGCCAAATCCCTAGGTACCTGAGAGTCATCAAAGTCATCACCATTTTAGACCCTTTAAGCCGGCATACTTACTGAAGCTATCGGGGCACAGCAACATCTGTGAAGTAGGGGACATCCTGGTCGTAGACCTTGTACAGACAAGAGGTTGGGCCCTCGCGTGCCCAACGCGGTGGCTCCCGTAGATAACACAAATGGGAATATAGTGTTACAGGTGATGTACCCAGTTGTATGTGGCGTCCATGAGACTCTGGTGCATCTATCTTAGTTCCCGTACTCTTGTCGAAGACGTCCTTGACCTCTGAGTTTTTTTGGAAGCATTCGTGGCGCACTCGACTGGAACTTGGTTTAAAATAAATTTAGTGTCCCGTGTGTACCTTAGGGTTGGTAAAACTTCCCTTCAACGTGTTTGTTTGCACAGTTCATGATAGTGTCCAGTTTTGGGCCATTTGACTACATACCAGGGAACCTCTCAGATTAAGCAAAACACATAAGATCCTAAATCAGTTGCCTAGAGAGTTCTTAAAAGACCTGGAAGAGCATGTTTTGCAGTGCCTTCTATGGAGCCAGTGGCTGACGCGTCCTAAACTTTTGGTTATTTCAGATGCAGGTAACTCCTTCCAACTAAAATTCAAGAAGTTTGATGCTTGTGCCTTGGACTTGTAAGCTGCGGACTGAGGCAGCCATGACTGCTTAAATGGGAAGACCGTCTGAGGAAAACATGCGTATCTTGGATCTAAAACACGGACTGGCTGGTCCACCGCTGACTAAAATATCTCATGGTCTGGGGGGCGCATTCAGATTCTGCACTGCGACTTGGCGCGAGAAAAACCTGACAGTCAAAGCACGTCCTAAAAATCTAACGGACAAGCAAGATGTTCAAGCCAAACTCAAAGACCTACCAGAAGCAGCTTCGGTCCAAGAGCCGGCTTGGAAAGTATGGTGGGGACTTATTCAGCTCAGATGGCTTCTTGCCCAAGACACACTATTCCAAAGCAACAGCTTTTTTCTCTAAATCTCGTAAACCTTGACTTAGCAAACCGTGCTGATCATCCCGTCTGTCACAATTGCTTCGAGAACTGTCAGACCAACAATCCTAGGGTAACACATCCAGCCTCTATAAACTCTGTGCTCGCTCACTTTTTTGCGCTCTTCCTTTGCTATAAAAGTGGGGTGGTTTATCCTCAGAGCAGTGACGCATAATGCTGCGGCCGCTCTGGTGACATTGTATAATATTACAGGTAAGGAGACTGCGTGAAGATAGAAAGCACGTCAGCGTCGTATGTATCTACGAGACAAAAAGTACAGCTTAAATAGTCAAACGTATTTTGGAGTGGATTATTCCTGACGAAAGACTGATACAGCCCTCGTGAGCCCGTGCTCCACACGCCATTTTCTACGGATGGAACGTCTCGAGGGGGTACGCTTTTTGAGGTGGGCTATCCCATCTTTACTGAAACTCATCATCACAACAAGAAGAATTTTCCCTAAGCTACAACGTTGATTCTTCAGAAAAGGCCCTACCAGCTGGGTGTTTCTAATGATGAGAGATTTCACGTTGATTTAGGTGATTCCTGCGTTAGAGGATTATAGGTGAGTAACTGGTGGCTCGGCTCAGCATTTGATCCGCTTTAACTCCTGCTGATTGCTAATACCCTGGTGTTGCATTCTTGTTTCTTATTCGTTAGGAGATGCAAAACTGTGGCAGGTCCTTGGCCTAACGCAAGTCAAATGAACTTAAACGGAGGTGATTTTTGAACCAAGATCTGAGATTTTTCGCCAACCGTGGCTCGTCGCACGCGATGCGTCAAAAACCCTTCTAGCGAAAAGCGCTGCCGGAGCGGATGATATAGGCACCTCGTTCAGAAGCGACTTAAAGTCGATGGTCGGGGTGTTACAGCAGTGTTGGCCAATGGTGGTTCTTTCTTGACTGCTCATGGCGGTGGTACCGAGACTTCGAGGGAGTTCTCGCAGCTGTTCAATGCCTTTGTAAGTCTTTACCTGAAATACTGTCCGCACGGCTGATCCCTAATTTTAACATTGCTGTATGTTGTTTGGTACGAGTGCAGAGATCTGCCACAAAGAATTCAATAGGAATATGAGCGCTTAATCGGGTGGCCACAAAGCGTCTCAAATAATTTCATCTCCCTTCCTCGTGAAGGACTAATTTTGTAAAGCACGTTTCGTGACAATTTAAACATCAGACTTTTGGTTTAAGCGATATCAGCCATCGACGCAAATATAGAAGATAGGTACTGAAAATCTGGGCTGTCCAGTGGTTCAAAAATTATCTCTTGCCTTAAACCTTACCTGAAATCGCTGGTCTGCTAATCTTCTAGTCCACTTTGTTCTTGTGCGTGCCGTGAATGTCGAGGTGCGGCGACAAATTGACAGTACGTGTAACAGATTTTAGTCTGGTGCAGTCCATCGCCTGGTTGTTCGTAACGATTTGTTGCGTGATAACCCTCATGAACCTTGATAGTATGATTTGAGTGAACTCTATGGACAAGAATTTTGGACACTAAAAGGCGTTTGTTCCATGTGTTGTGCAGACGAGGCAAGGAATTCAGGTGCAGTCATATCTATTTGTATGAACAAGAACCGTTGGTTCGTATAGACACAATGACTTGTTAGATGCCTTCTGCAGTCCCAAATTTCAGGTGCACGAATACACGATGTTAACCAAGTCCGACGCCAACGAGAATAACAGTGCAAGCCCAAAATGTAGCGTGCATATGCTGTACAGCCAATCAGCGGCTTCACTATCCTTAATTAGCCTTGGACCTAAGGGGAGTTGGGATGGATCTGTCAGTTACTGGGCCGACTGTATGAGAAAAGCGAGCTCCGTCCCTGTGCCATAAGACACATTTGAAGGGGGGATGTACAGTGGCATACCCTAGTTGAGGGATGAGCCCAGCCCCCTTCACCCTAACAACGGGCAACAGGAAATGCAGCACATTTTGAAGGGCCACCGCCTGCTTGTTTCCCAGAACTTACCGAATAATTGACTTGGAATTTGCTCCCAGGTGATAGCAGCCAAATTATAGGGACAAGCTACAGTGCCCGTCTATCATCAGTGGCCAACCGCAATGGTCGTAGGCGCGGCGTCCGTTGTGGATGCTTAGAAAACGAAAGCTTGAGAATGCGTGAAAGATAGCGGGATATCTTTCGAAGGTTACATCGGTTGTATTATGCTAACTAAGCACATCAGACAATCAAATTTCATTTAAACTTAACCAACTTCGACATAGTTAGTAGTTTATATTTTGTGGAGGAGGCAAGCTGATTTGTTAACTAGATTGCAATTGTTAGAGAATCTCCCGTCACGAAGAGACTGGACCTTACCGTGGTGTGGCGGTTTGCGCACCTCAGTGACCCAGTGAGCTATACTGGGGGGTGTCCCGTGACACTCGCAGAGTCTCTCATACCAGGTTGGTCAATGGGTAGAGGTCTGACGAACACAGTCTCCTGGCCCTCCAGGTTGGGGGTTGGAACATATG
>SJOL01006420.1:197110-211699 GCA_004794785.1 Opisthorchis felineus | reverse complement strand
ATGATGATGATGATGATGATGCTAGAGAATCTCACACCGCCGTTCACTTAACTGCTGAATTTCCGCCAGGAAGCTAAGTTTAGGTCTCGACTTTTTTGTTTAAGAAAATAGCCCGATGACAGTCGATCACTTGAGACCCAGCCAGTTGCCCTGCATCTAACAGGAAAAGGTGCATTAGACGTACACTTGTTAATTTTGGGAACTACTGACAGTGGAATTGACTCAGTAAACCGTTACTGCAACAATCCACGGCCACTCACAGCCAGTACTTGGAAGATGAGCTAAGCGCGGGACACTTATCAGACGACGGTCCTTTATATAATGGTATAAAACATCAGAAATTGCGCAACTTTAAAAACCTAAAATCTGTGCAAGCCTTCGTATGAAAAACCTAAACGACTCTCACCACTTAGTCCGTAGATTTGACATCTGGATTTGTCGTGCATAACAACGCATGTGTGCCTTAGACGACGTCCGGCTCAGTTTTGTACATCGGTAACATCACAATTCGCGGCAGAGTGACAACAACCAAAATAAATTCCTGTGAGAATCGACTGATTGCTCTCTCTGAGCAAATTGTTTTGTGTCGATGGACAATGCCAATGAAAGTACGGAGCAATGGTTGCAATAGATATTATACAAGAGAAGCTGAAAGGAAATGTGCTACACGGAAAACAAGACGTAACTCATCCAACAAATGACGCGATTTACCGCTTTTAACTTCCGTGCATACACAGTGCACGCAACCTGTCCACTCAAACTTGGGACAGGCGGCTGCCAACCAGGAAAATCCCCAATTAAATTAAGGTATCCTGTGATTCTAGTGAGGCTATTATCTTTATTTTTATTCGGCCACCCACATGAATGCTCCCGTTGGTTCACGTTCAGGGTAACGTGAAGGTCCCTGCCCTCATGGGTACTGGAGCCCGTCAGGTCTGGCGTTGACAAATGCGCTAGGAAAAGCAAGTTGACCACCAGCGGTGGAGTTGCGGATAAAGACAAAGGGGACCAGCTGAATGGATCATCGAAGTAGCTAACGGGAGACTGAAACACAATTTTATCGTCTGTCATAAACTAACAGTCAACTGCACTTTATGCCTTGGCTCACAGTGCCAATTGGATTGCCATGTGCATTCAAAAATCCCGTAGTGAGCAAATCTAGCCAAATAAAACCACCTGCCAGCCATCGCAACGCGCGCTCTAGACAGCACTGTAACAACTATCGTCAAGCCAAAAGAATACAATTCAGGTAAAAGCAGAGCGAAACCAGAAAACAATGCAAACCGTCATCTGACGCCCCTGTGTGTTTTCTCGAACAGGGGACAAGCTTGGAGGCATCATACTGCCAAAGCACGAGATCCACACTAAAGATACGTCCCCTATCCATAGTTCAGTTACAGGGATTCACGGATTCACGAACTGATATACAGGGTCTAGAATTTCGCCCAAGCTCCCTGGGTCAGATTTGATATTGTAGTTCAACAGCTTCCGTTCACCTGAAAGCCAACAACTAAAAACAACATAGCACCACTTTTTAAGTTCTCAGCGCGAGGAATGACATAAAAAAGCTTCCAAAGGTGCTTTGAACTGGGTACCAGATGCAACGTGAACCACCGTCGGAAGAGGGCTATTCCACGCACCAACTACCCGAAATGGGAAAGTTTGTTGCTAATAAAAGTGTGCGCTCTGAGCTTGAGAATCTTCTTACCATGTCCCCGCCGTGTGTTAGTTGGGTCAACGGTGAAAAACCTGTTGGCCGAACCTTGCTGAAACAGGGCATGGGTAATTAGCAGGTCTCCTTGCAGGTGAAGATACTCCAGGGCAAGGTCAGGCACCGCGGATTTGAGGCCGGCAGTCATTTTTGTAGCGCTCGTTGGACACGTTCAATGAGGGCTACGTCCTTCTTGCGTCTTGAGTAGAAAACTTGGTTGGCATATTCAAGAAGCGGTATAACGTAGGTCCCATAGTGTATCTGGAAATCCGTGCGAGTAATGCGGGGGAAGGTGCGCCGAATCATCCGTAGAACGATGAATGTGGTTTGAACCGACTTTTCATGGTGAAGTGGGAAGCATATGTTTGAAGAGGGCCAAATACATAAGTCCTTTTTGGTATCTATCTTCGTACTGTCTTCTGGTCCATTCTTACAGTGCGCGACAAAGGCGTTCGCTGAGTCTCTTCCGAATGATATGTGGACGCACTTTTCGTCATCCAGAGGCAGGTGCCAGTCCAGTGGCCACTGCTTTGCATCGTCGACATCCATTTGGAGGGCACTGGCATTGGAACTCCATGATTTCAAGTCGTCCGCAAAAAGCGGACATGGACTTGAAAGCACATCTGGAAGGTCGCCGACGTAGAAACAGGAGTGGTCTCAAAACGGAGTCTTCAGGAACTTTAATGTAGACCGATGCCGAAGAAGATTATGTGGTGTTTAGCCGCGCTAAAGATACTTATGCGTACAAAACAAACTATTAATATAAGTCAGATATAATGTCACAAGGAGAAAAATCCTAGGAATTCTTGACTCATTTCACAAGAGGAAATTCCACCGGTCCGTATTCCGTTAAACCACCACACCAAGAAGAGAACGTTGTACTTTTCTGGCATTCCAAACCTTTGGTGGTTGTAACAATAATCGAATAATGTGAATAGATAGGTCCAGTGTTCGCAGAAAAAAAGTTTGTTCACGTTGGGAACTAGTACTAGCCAATGTTATTCAAGCGCCAGTCACAACAGTCATTCTGCAAAAGGAGCAATGTCCAGTTGAGCTCAAGAAGAGTGGCTTGTCGTTGTATTTCTTTAAAACAAAATTTGTGCAATAATGTGACCACTATTGACAGGGAGAAAAGAGATTATATTGAAAATGGAAAATAGTAGTTTGTTTATCTTGCAGAACTCTCCCCTGGAGCTTCAAGTAGCTGATCACGACGCTGGAAAAGGAAATGTGTCGCAATGATTAATTCTTAAAACGTACAGGAAACCTGTGATGTTGACCAGATCTAGAAAGTAAGGGTGTGTGTAGTGTGTTGGTAGAGAGAATAATCGTACGACTATGCGACTGTGTAACGGAGGGGTAATTTGTATGCTCATCATCTAGAGTAGGTTGTATGTGTACGTCAGCAACCTTCAACCGCTCGATTGCAAATGTGTCCCAGAGGCCGTTACGATCAATGACGAAAGGTTTCCCTTTTCGAGAAATCACTCGGAAAGGTATTTCGCATGTAGGTTGTGAGGGCTTTCTGACCGCATTTACGCGCATAAAAACAAAATAACGTGTAGCACGATCGGGATGTACTTGTGTGGGCTTGGAGGTTTGTCGAGTTAGTGGGGGACGAATGTCATGCATGTATTGGCGAAGCCGAGAAGCGTAAAAATTGGGATCCGTTTCACCGGCAGTTGAGGAGTCGACGATCATTTCACCTGGAAGGCGTAATGTAGTGCCTAAAACGAGTTCGGAGGCTGCGCAACCCGTATTCTTTAACAGTATTGCGTATACTGAGAAGAATGAGCGGGAGATGCCCCGACCAGTGCGTGCTAGAGGAGGCAGTCAGCGATGCCTTAGGTTGTCAATTGAAGCGTTTGACCATGCTCCAGTGGACTTGATCTGTACCAAGTAACTGTTTGAAATTGTGAAAAAGTATTGACGTGAATTGTAGAACTTGATCAGTCGTAATGTTAATTGGTACACCGAATATAGCAATCCAGTTGTCCACAAAAGTTCTAGCAACAATTTCAGCTGACGTATCATTGATCCCAATGGTCATTGGCCAGCGGGTAAAACACTTGAAACACGTAGAGATGTGCGTGAAACCTCTGGACGGTAGAAACGGTTCAACAAGGTCGATGTTGACGTTTCGAAGGCGAGAGTCCGGCAGCGAAAAAGCCAGGTGGAGAAATAGCATTCCGATTGGTCTTGCTCTTTGGACAGTTGAGACATTACTTAACCAATATGCGGATCTCTTTTTGCATATTTGGCCAAACGCATATTTGTGGAACGAGTTTGGCAGAAGCCGTCACGTTCTAACGCGCTGAAGCGGTTTGTCTTGTGCAAAAGTTGACGAACATCCTCCTCCGTGAAGACCAAGTCGGTTAGAGGCCGTTCGTAGTTACGATGAGGTCGCTGGAGCAGAACACATGCCTGTTTAGTGTTCTCTGTAGGCTTCAGATACCACAATTGGGTCACTCGTGGGTTTCCCGTTTCTGTCCCTCAAGGAGAAGACGGTTAGCTTATTTCTTTGGCGGTTTCTCATGTTCTTGAATAGTAATTTTTTCCCGGACGAGGTCTAGTATCGTGACCTGTTTTCGTATGTTCCATTGGCGGACTTCTGACTCACAGCGGTTCCGCATCTTACGAAAGGCCAGCTCATCTTCTGTCACCTGTAGTTATCTTTTTGAAGAGTAGTTGGGACACCGATTCCAGAAGACGCCGAATCCTCTTGGGTGGCTTTTGGTCCGTTTGACTTTGCGTTGGTTTTCTTTGAGAGGAACACCGTGTTAGTCTCGTGTATTTGCTGGACAATTGTCATGTACGTCTTCTCCGCCGAAGCTGGCCAGGGGAGATACACATTCCTGAGAAGTCTGCACGGCAAAAGTTTTGAGTCCATGTTTGAGGTTCCGGGTTCCGGGCCCAGTAGCAGATGAAATCAAAAGTTGGCACACAGTGGTTACTACGTACCAGTGAAGCCTTAATTAACACTTGATCAACGAATTGTCTTTCACTGATGATAACCAAATCCAGCAGGGATGTTAGTTTGCCTGCGCGGCATCTGGTGGGTGCGACGACAGGTTGAGTCCAAGCGCTCTTGTGATGAAAGTGATTGGTGCTCTATTCATTATTCTCCTGTTTCATTATTCCAAATGCTATACCCACACGTCAGTTTGAATACATACGTGCTAATTGTTACGCCGTACTGAATTCTGAACTTCTAGTTCGTTCGGTTATACTGATATACGTGCTGAACTCAATCACCACATCTCTGTTTAATGACTTTGGTCAGCGCAGATGCAAAATGTCCACTAGACCGGATGCGCTGGAGCTCCATCCAGGAGGCTTTGGGAGCGTTAAAACCACCTACCAGAAAGATATGCGTGTATGGGTAGCTGGAGGAGATTTGCTCAAGGGTTTGTATGAGGAACTGATCATCTTCCTATGGACTTGCGGGTCAGTGGTAGACCACGTCGAGAAGAAGAGATTTGGTCCTACGCAGTGAAATTCGAATCCACAGTACATCACAAAAAGGTGCAGAAATGGTGTTGCAGAGGACAGCCGGGATGAGCAGGGCCGCATTTGCGTACAGGGCAACCCCACCTGCCCTCTCGCTTTTCCAGTCAGCTCGGAAAATGGGGTAGCCGTCTGTCGAAATCTCGGCGTCTGAGGCGTCCAGTGTGAGCCAGGTTTCTGCAAGTACGATGATGGACAGCTGAATGTTAGATTGTCACGAGATTTTTTGAAAATCCCGAGGCACTTTTTGGACAAACACTGCGTCCGACGGTCGGGAGCCGGGAGGCCTGCTACCAGGGAGATCAGCAGACTTAATAGTTCTACGCCGGGTTTGAGTCCAAGCTTTAAAAGGTTCCTTGCGACTTACTTTTCCACTTCCCACCTCGATGTTTCTGAGAGCTGTTCTTCGTTTTCAGGGGTTTCCCCCCCTGGGAGTCCGGATCGTGCGAGCCACTTGTTTTGGGGGACGTAGGTTTTCTCCCCGTTGTTTAAAATTCTGATGGCTGTTACTTGAAGCTCGTCCGATACCATCTTTTGGACGCCTGTATTTGTTGTTCTTCAAGGATTCGCGATGAACATACTCTTGTTTATTTCCTTGGGCCTTCCAGCAAAGTTTGACTAGTAAATTGTCTCTGTGTGGTACCTTGTTGGGTTGCTTGTTCACTGGATGGCACCACCAACGAGAATTTCTTTTGGTAGCACTCTCAAGAGGCTCGTTCTTGAAGAGAATTGCACCTTGAAGCTATCAAGCACCTTTTCAATTGGGCGCAGTTTACGCGGCTTATTTGACCGCGGGCGCTTTCCATTTGTGTTTGTGTGGACTCCCAGGTCGTCCGCAATCAGCTTGGTCAAATCGGTGTATGTAGGATTTTCCGGTACAATGTTGCCCAGTTTGTGGCTTTCACCATTGAAGTCATGAGTTACGAATGAAGCTGCAATCGAAAAAATCGCTTTTGACGGAGTGGAGCTGAAGGCTGACAGTTTCGCAATTTCAGTGGTTGTGAGGCTCTCGCGCAGTCCACGACATCGACGTCAACGGCTGTGGCTGATCTATCGGTGGACTTCGCTGCTTGTCTCCGCACAGCTGACCCAAACCAGCTTAGGTCTAGTGAACTGTTTATGACGTTCACCGCTGCGCTTTTATTATCCGCAAAAAACAAGCGACGATAATTCCACATATGTTGGGTGCTCTGTCCTCAAGAGGCTTGCCTCAGTCCGAGCATGATTGCCGTTGGTAGTCGGGTAGTCTGCGACGGTTGAGAAGATGCTGCAGTCTGGAGTCGCGGTCAGTTGTATTTGGGTGCTTTTAAGAGCGCAAGAGCCCATAACTACTATCGAGTCGGCCATAAGTTTGGGGTCAGTTGATCTGTTCCCAAGAGGAAGCTTGTTTCGTGCTTTTAATCTAGGACTGGTGTAACCCAGTTTTTGCGCCTCTAAAAGGTCATCCTCGGATATACGCTTGATTTTTGGGAAGCCCTTTAAATACTGACAAGCCGCTCAAAGATTTTCCGTACGGCACTTGAGGAGGAAAGTGTGACTAAAATCCCAAAAATTCGCTTGCTTCTCTTTGCATGCAACCATCCTGCGCAAAGCACTTCGTATTCAAGCTTTGTTACGAGACCATCTAGGAGCCCTTATGCCAGTTTTGTTGGTGTGCTCGTTCTAGAGCACGACCACCAGATGATCGTCCTGGACTATCTCATGCGCCTGTGCACTAGAGACGCCATGGCAATCCTAATTGTCGCATGGGAGATCTGAAGAAACTTTTTCGCAGCCAATGAACCCGGGATGGAGATCGCTAAGTATTCTTTCACGGAGGAAAGTTCGTTGTCGCCTTTCGTCTAGGCCGCTCCGTTCTTTGTGTTTGCGTCTTCCAGTACTTTTGACGGAAGTAACAGCTCTCCCTCGAGTATCCTTATTAAAATTAAAGATTTTCACTGGCCTTTTGAACTTAGAAGCTAAAACTTCGTTTCTTTATTGGCAGCTGTCTTGATAGTTTTGAACTGCATAGCACCCCTGAGGAAGAGGCAGTTGGTGCAGACAGGCGAGTCAGGAGAGTTTGATAATTACCTAATCTGGTCATCCTGCAAACCCGTTCAAATAAAATATCCGCGGACCTCGAAAGCGTGACACTGCAGTCCGCGCCTTATATTTGATGGACATCCACTTCATCCACATCTGTTGTGGTTCACCGTTAGCTGTAGAGGAGAGCAGCCTGTAATGATCTGGCTCATTATTAGGAGTCAGTGGACACACCGCAGAAATGGAGTGCAATCTGACGGAGATTTCCATGCTCAGGTTATCTTAGAGTGAGAAATTCAATAAAGTGACACGAGGTAACTCTATAAATAGATTAAAAATGGAAGAATTCTTTCACAAATTTACGCGAGCAGAAAACTAAATCAATTTCGGACGTACCGTACAACGGAGTCATACAGGTGTCAAATTACATGATATTCATTGAAGGGTGTATTTAAAATTGTAGCTTATTTTTACTTCCATTAGTTGTCGCAATGTTGATCATATCTTTTTCTATAGGTCTTTGTGGCACTGGTTACAAACAAAGTCGAGGAATACCGAGGATTACACCATGCAATTCGATATCAGTCGTTCCCGCTTCCATTAATGGAGGATGTTTGGAGCAATCGAGAAAGGCCAGTTCTTTTATTTCTCGAGGTATATCCTCGTGGAACTTGAATTAAATGACGTGCCGAAGTCGGTTTCTGGTACCCTAAAGATTGTGCACAACCTTCTTAAAATCATAAGACGACGCCAAAGGCATTATTATGACAAGCAGATTTGCGGCAGTGCCGTTACTACCCAAGACACATTTGACTAGAATCTATATCAGCAATCAAAATGTGCCAACAAAGCTCTGCTCAGAGTGGAATGCTGCTGTTGCAGAGGAAGTGCGCACTGACACACTCGAATAACAGCTTCAACGGATGTATACTCGTCTTTCTCAACCTATCAGTCTCCAAGCACGGAGAGATAGCTGGTGCTGAGGGCTAAACTGGAATTGGAGTCATTGTCGGAGGGAGGCCTTGGCAGGGTGCCTGGGTCATCGCTTTTAGAAGACAAAAATAAATAGGCAAGTATCTTTGCAACTTAAATGCCTTTGAATACTACGTGCTATTTTATTTCTACCCGATTTGTGAACTACTGTGATCAGTGAACTACCAAAGCCTTAGACAAACAAAACAACTAGGCGAAAGATCAGCGCTAACGGGAAGGGAAGAAATTTCCAGTTTTGTAGCATCTGTTCCTATTGAATCCGTTCAGCTTTTTACCATTATCCATTTAGCTGCGCTTTTTTTGCGCTACTAAAAACAAGCAGGTGGTGTTTATTGATAGAGAAAGTAAATCCTAAAACGCAGCGCTTATTTGGCAATGTAGCATTACTGGAAACAGCACAGCAAAAACATGGAACAAATTACTCGGAAGGCTTGCCAAGTGGACTTCGTCATCTCAAGGACAAGCTATCTTGACTCCGTGTAGAATTCAGGGTGGCTTGTTTTTCTTTGTATACTTTATGCCTGCCTGATTTTAGTTGAAATCAGCGTTACTTGACCCGGGGTATGAAAGCCGGCATTACCAGACTATATGAGGCTTGCTCAATTTTACCATTTGATCAATGTATCCTTAGTACCACAGCTGTTGATAGGCCTCCATCCAAATCGTTAGACTTCTGGGGTTTTGTGCACAACTCAAAGTGGCGCAGCCTGCTGCTGGACACAATCAGCACCATCTCCGCGGCGCGTCAGCTTCCCGTCTTATAGGTTCTGACCCCCTAAAGGCTAACCGCTGAGCATTTCATCTAGCAGAAACCGAGCACCGGCATTCATCGTTGGCCTCAAAATCGCCCACAGAGCCAGCGTAGCAGTGTACCGGAGCACAAAGAGCACTCTTCGTCCGTTAAACCCCCCGGTGCTTGTTTCTAACATGTGCATGTTGAACTAATCGGTCTTTACCGCCATCCACGAGGGAAAAACAGTGACGTTCCTTGCGTGATGGCTCAATGCAGTCACTGCCTGACTACCTGACACCTTACCCAGTGAGCTTCCTAAACGCCGGGAATAACATTTCGTTTGCCCCTCTGTGGTCATAGGTGGGGGATACTGTTTTAAGACTTTTTCAGTCTTCACTTTCAGTCTTCCTAGTGAGACATCAAAACTTAAGCTTTACTTCTTGCGGGACGACTGACGCCAATCGTCTCTGCGGTCCTCACTGACAAAACCTTTGTCACTGACCCGGATAATGAGGGATAAACCGTCCCCGCAGATTGACCGAAGCGAAGATCGACGATGACCACGAGCACGCACACACTTTGTCTTCCACGCAACATCCCACAGATTTTTTCAGAGTTGCCGGCACTCATAACCAATACGTGCCGGAAGCTTCGGTGTCTCCGTCTACTCCCCACCCTGCTCCTCGTGGTAGGCACGGTCGTGGGGTGCATTGGCTCATACTTTTGGCCAACTCTATGGCCGTAGTACAACCCAACTCACCAACCGCAGCTACCGCTAAACCAGAAACCGCATTACGTAACTTCTGACTTCACCAGCTATTGGCCTTCTCCTTTCATTTACTTTGGGTCCGTCTTCCCGTGATAAGAGAGAATGACCTAGACTATAAACAAAAAATTATTCTCGGTATTTTCCCTCCTGTTGCCGTTGCTACCCGGCTGGACCTCCACTTCATGAAGCGTGCGGATCAACTGAATACCCACATCCTGCAGGATACAGGCCAGATTGGATGCTTCATCGCCCAGAATGGTTTCTTGCATCGGGTAAGTCTCATGGGTTGACTAGCTTTACGGTGGCTGGGATCCTACCGCCGTTGCCGAGTTGTTCACACTGGTTCTTTCAACAACATTTTACCGCAATTTGCTTTTGCCATTGACGTTTTACATTCCTGATCCTTCCTCTCCCTCCCCACTTTCGTACATGCCCACAAGATTCTCTTGTTTTGCCGATCCAACGCTACCTTCCAGCATCCTGAGAGTTGACTGTGTAGCTACCTTTAATCTTTGTGTCTTTTCTGGCAAACAGGTCGGTTTATTTCACATACAGATGCATGTCCATCTTTTTCTTTCATCACAACTCACTGAGTGGATAAAGTAAACACCACAGTTTGTTGAACAGTATTTGTTTAAGAGTTTTCTGAATGAAGACACCAGATTTCGAGTCATATTAAATCGCTAGTTTTGCAGATTTCCTGTCCCAATGTGTACGCGGTTGACAGCACTTCATTTGCCTCCTAATATTTTGTCAGGACAGGGATCAGGTCAACACTCTGTCTCCAGACTGTACACTCTGGTGATATTGGCGCGTCAATCACTGAAAAACACCTAGTAGATGAAAGAGGCGGACGACAGCTGACCCGTTTCACGAGGTTCTGCCATCTGAAAAGATATGAGATGAGAGTGCGTAACGGGAGAAAATCTGCGCATCGGCGTTCAGACGTCATGACGCTGCTTTATTTTATCTTCATATTAGTCAAATGACAACCCTTACACTCCCACAACAGAAGGAATGGCACCCGAAATTTAAAGTAGAAATACCAACTCCCTTACCAAGGTTACTCATTTATTCGCAGGCTCACAATTCCACTGTTCCTTTAGAGACGAAATGCGCCATAAAGCAGTCCTAGATTCGTGTCCTTCCTGAAAGTGCCACAAAAGATTTCGATGGAAATAGAACGATGGTGGTAACAGTTTTTGGCGACGTTTGACGGAAGTAAACACAGCGGATTTTGGAAAGCCATGCAACAAACGGACGACTTGTGCCAAGTTATTTTAAGTGGTGAGAGTTTGGGGCTAGCATTGCGCCTCTTAAACATGCCAGAAAATGATACAGTTCTATATAACAATTTGTTTTCTTATTTTACTCAATAACTTTCAAGATATTTCTGGTGCATTTCGAAGTTTAACGCGTAACTATCAATGCATGTCGCTGCCTACTGGACCCAAGCTCATGAGTTTTCCGCTTATTTCCTACCCACAAGAATTGTTCCAAACCCTTACCTTCATAAAATCACCGCCTTAAGGTGCTTCCACACCTTACATACATAGGATGGTCGGCCCTTAAAATGGGAGAAAGTACCTAGCTGCAAGGATTGGATCCTCTCTGGTCCATATTCTCACTTATTGCTGCATACTTGCTACTTTTCAATGGCCAGCTCGCCTTACTTCTGTCCAGTCAACGCGATTTGCTGAATATTCCAAAGGGGACAGGACTGAAGGGCAGTACTTTACAGCGAAGGCTAGTACTCTTCCATATTCTTGAATCCAAAACGAAATCCATATTATCTCTTTTGCTCCATTTCCCTTGTTCGACGATCTGTTGCTTTTCATGCTTCAAGTACTTTGTGATCAACAGACTGCCGGCTGTTGTAATCAGCCCAGTTTTAGCCCAGTGCGAATGCGTAAATCTTCCACGTACAGAAATGCTCGTAACGTTTCCTCCAAACAGTGATGCTTTTGCTGCTAAAGCAATTTTTCACATCATACTATATTTTCTACATTATACAGCCCAACATCATCTGATGTGTTATTTCAGGTTGGTGAGGTTTAACGAGTAAATGTTATGTCAGCACGCAGCACTTAGCCCCTCGTATCTTCATTAAAACCATGCTTCGTGGGTAAATTTCTATTCCAAGGACTACTGTGACCGTGTGTCTTTACTAAAAATCACCAATATTGTCTATGAAATCAAAGTGTGAGGTAACGCAGGTGTACGGCAAGTGTTCTGTTTGTTATATGAACTATTCAGCTGACATTTAAAGAGCTGGTGCCTGTCATAAAAAAGTTCTGAAACACGTCTGACCTAGACACATCCCTTTAAGTCTTGCCAATATGTCGCGATTTTCGTCAGCATATTTGGGGCTGTCGTGCAATTTCAATGAGTAGGGCCCATTCTTTTCTTTTCCTCTTAGGGGAAATTCAAGCCCGCGATTTTGGGTGAACCACCCCACCCCCTTTTTTTGAGGCAACCCCTTGTGCTCTATTCCAGTCAATTTCCGAAGTCCATATTCGGGAGTACCTTTTGTCTCACTCTTTATAGGTAGATCAAAGCATTTACCCTTCATATCCCGCCTTTCCTGTCCGAATTCTGAGGCCATAAACCTTCTGAAGCATGCAATATGTCGTCTGCCACCGTATGTGGCAAACGGTTTTTTCTAGTGTCCCTCTATTTATAATGTGCGCCATGAAGCTTGCCCTCACCAGCCAAACGCCAGCAGAATAGGCTGCCGCCGCGAAAATCTGACGCAGCCGCAGAACATAAACGGCATCACAAAATCTGCACCAAAAATTCGCTGGTGGCGGTTAATAATCCAGCCGGAGCAACCGGCGTTGTTTTCCCCTTCCGAGGCAAGGGTGTACTGAAATCTTTGCAGAAAGAAGTGGCGAAAGAGTCCCGTCAGATGCCATTTACGACTAAGCGTTGTTGATACAAATTGGTTGCTGCAACTGAAACATTCTGTGTCTTTCAGTGCAAGCATGAACTATAGAGGACCTATTCTGGTTGTGCTTTAGGTAGGCACCTATCCACAAATTCGCCGTCCACGCAAAGCGCGCGGGTTTAACCGACAAATTTCTATTCCAACATACTCAACTTTATACCGTGAACGAGTATATGACGCTTGAATTGTCTTGCTGTTGTTTCGGAGGCAGTCCTAGCTCACTCAGCTTCCAAAAACCGCACCCGGCAAAGGTGGGAAGGCAATCAATAAGTAGCATAGCGATGTGCGATACCGACTGGCCCAGAAATTGCACGCGGACCAGCTGGTAAAAAGTTGCTTGTTTGCAATTAAACAAGCTACTTGATAGTGTTAGGCTTGCAATATCGATCAGTTGCTCTGCCATTTTGCTGCTTTCTCAAACATTTGCAATAAACAGCGTCACCAGGATGGACACCAATGACGCGACACTTCGCTGGTGAGAATATGTTGAGCCGTTTCAAGCAGCTTCCATCTCTCAACCTCTGCACTCCCGCACTAACCCAGTTGAAAATCACCGGACCCCCTTCAGAGGTGCGATGTCCCGTTGCAACGGTAACTGCAAAACTGTGTTGGAGCATTTCAAACGAGGTTCTGCAGAGTCTTGTGGGGTAGGAATGAAACTCCTGGGTTTTCAAAAGGTACGGCTCTCCGTAGCGGAAAATGCCCCATTCATGCTTCCGTAGAGACAGCCCGAAATTGCACTAGGTCGGAAAGCATCGGATACCCAGAGTCCAAGGTTTTTAACCTGATTCGCCTGGGGTAGATTGGACACTCCTTCCGGTCGGCTAATATTTCTCGACGTATCTTCTATTTTGTCTAACTGGCGATAGCATTTCGGTAGGTACGGACGTAACTCTCCTCTGAGCTTCACTCGCAGGAGTGGCAAAGCCCCTCTTAATTTTTGTCTTTTTCTAGATTTTCTACTGTTGCTACGTTGCCCACCAAAAAGTTGCACAGACAGTTTCAGTGCCTTCATCAATTCGTTTGTGAACATTTGAAAGAGGATAGGACGAATAACGGATTTATGGCAAATACAGCAGCACACCTGTCCTAGACAACTCTGATAAGACGTAAAACTTTCTCGCACTGCGAAAGGTTTTATCCATGCCAAAGTTGGGAGGCCAGCTGGCAGTCATCGAGCCGCAGCCACGACAATCTTTGGTTTATTGAGTTAGAGGCCTTTCTGAAGCTTATATTTTGGGCTTCAGTCATGCCCACACTGTCCAGTTGCTTAGCAATCTCTTCCAAAATGCGCAGGGGTTTAGGCAAGCAAGAATGTTTATAGAAGGCACGTAAATATCTGCCATGAGCCGCTTTTAATCCATTCCATTGCCTTAAACAAGATGTGCATACAGCTAATAAGCTTGTACTTAGACGCAACAATTTTATCAGCTGCCTTGAAAATGAGACCAAGGGCCTCCGCTTTCGGATAAATTGTGATATCGTTTTACTTATCCCATTCCCCATTTGCGGTTTTTGTGTCTCTGGCCATACGCCCAACAGCCCAAGGCTACGAAGCCTCGGTAACGGTTTTGGGCTTTAGTTCAAATAGGCCGGCCAGATCGTGCCAGTTCTGCTGCCTCTCCTGATCCGTTATTCTGGTTCCACATTTCCTGCAGATTGAGGTCTTTCTTTTATTATTTTTATCACGTACCAGGTCGGAAGCCTCTTGTTATGCCCCCCTCATATTGTTATTGCCCGCCACTTTCAAATCTTAACGATCCTACCTCGTCTCATCTGATATGTTCCCCATAGGAAAGAAAGAGCCCTTGTAATTTTGGTTCCCTACCCATACCGCCTCAGGCGTGACCAAGTCTACTTCGGATAATGCCCAACCTTTATGTCGCCGTCCATTTTCCACGGAATTC
>SJOL01006420.1:148980-196920 GCA_004794785.1 Opisthorchis felineus | reverse complement strand
TATGTTGTATTTGTGCGTTCCTCCAGTAATCGGAGCACCAACGCTGTTCTGCGTTACGAATGGATTTACTACAAATGCAGCAGACGACCTCCAAGACCGACGGAATTTCGGGGAATCCGGAGAAGCTAGTAAGCTGAGCCTGTTTTGTATATAAAAAACAGAACTCGAAGCACCGGCTGTCCAGTTAGGTTTTGTCTACGCAGGCAAAGAAACCACCTAATGGTCACCTCTTATTTTCTTGAACACAATCATAAGCTGTCAAAGGTTTTGTACGATCGGCTTCCGATTAATCGACGGCTAACGGAAGACGAGTTGGGCACGTGCAGGGCCCTTCTGAAATATGGAACCCCGTCGTGTGAGGTGCGGCAATTTGTGGCCGATGAATTCGGCAAGATCCTTACTACTAAGGATATATGCAACTACCGCCAGAAGTGTCGACCGGCTATGTTGAGTAGGTGCCGCATAGTTGCGTTTTATTGTGGCAGATGATATACATTATGAAGTGGCAACCCTGAAAACGTCGTAGCTTTCGAGAAATCGATTCCATTGTGCGAATAGCCAATTATAATTATGTAGGTCCATGAGGGCCTGGCTTGGATTGCCAGCAAGTAGCCGCAGTATCGCTTGACGGAAATCAGCTGGGCCCGCTGACTTACTGACGTCCAAGCTGCCTGGCTTCTAAAAGGCTTCCTATTTCGTCATCAAAATATACGGCACCTCTGGGCTGGGGATAGATGAGAGAAGTAAGACCACTCTGAATCTTTCGCGTAGAGTTGTCAACAAAATTTGCGAGGTTGTTGGCCACCACTGACTTGGTACGTGTAGGTTTGCCTTCTCTCTCCACCTTACTCCCCGTCGCGATCAAAGGTGGCGACGTGGAGTTCCTTCGAATCTCACATTATGCGCTCCTCCGCATGTCTGCCGCGCCGCTTTGACAACCAGCTATGCAGTCCTGCATTGCGCATAGCTCCTGCGGGCATGCTATTAAACTGGGTGTGGCAGTGCCGTACACCATTGCACTGACATACTTCGGGTTCCGGACAGCCCGGTGACGGACGCCATGTTTGAGGTAAATAGGCTGAGATGTGCGATTCTGTCAGCAGCAGGACTTTCTGGGTTCGCCAAAGGAATCCACAGAGGTGGAGCAAAGCCTATGTAAGTTCGCAGGTACTCCGGCACAAATAAGTGGAAATGAAATTTTATGAGTCTATGGTAATGATAGTCATACCCAAACCAATTTGTATTTTCAAATGGTGGGTGGCATGCCATCAAGCAAAATCACAATGTTACATTCAGAATAAAGGCGCTACTGACGTCGGCTGTATGCATCTAGCAATGTATGTGGCCGCGGCAGTCACAAAAAATGGGCAGTATCCAATGCACATGGGGTCTTGCTAAAACTGCATGATTTACACGCGGTTGACATTGGGAACAGTGAAACAAAGATAACAGGTTTACTTCCCAGCTTGTGGGGAGCATGCAAGCTGAATAAAGATAAGATTGTCACAGTTTGCAGATGGTAGGCAACAGCTCAACGGTGGAAGGTGAAACCAAGGGGTCCTGCCGCCAATCGGTACCCGGGGAATGGACAGAATTTCTTAGAGACCATGGGAGTTTGAAGGTATCTACGTTCAACACATTTTTCTGACAGTTCTTTGTATAGGTGATTTGTCTAAGTGAGGAAGTTCTCAAGGTCGGCAAACACCTCGAATTGGAAAACGGAGCATAAGATTTCATGTCTCGACATGCCGGAAATTGTAGGTCGCTTAAAATGGACAAAAGCTGCAGGTGGTCCTGCAGCTAAAATGATTTGTGGATCTTGTTACAGCCTATAGTACACTAGCTGGCACAAAATATCCAAACGGGATCTCTACTATGTTCAGCATTTTTTGGTATCCTCTGCTGGAAAAGGTGGACGCGGAAGTTGGTGCTATCCCGGGTAATCATCTTTACAAAGACGTTCATAAACTTCTAATAACTGGTACAAAGCTTGAATAACGCAAGGCTTCCAACATATAAATTGCTTTCAAACTATTCAATTTAACAAACAAATGGCGTAAGTGGTGTCATCAGTTTTATACAACCTATGCCCACAGGATGAGTTTTCCGATAAACTGTTTGATATCCCCTGGAAGCATTGACTCTCGGTTTGCTGGCAGTGTAGTGGTCTGGCTACCCAAAAAGCCACTTTACCAGGAGCGTGTGGCAAATAAACAAAACCAATAGCACTAGATTGCATGTACAATAATAAAGGGGGTCAAGTGGAACAGACTCACTAAGAACTGTTCTCTTTAAAATAGTTCTTCGTTGGCCCAGGCCAGTGAATAAATAACAATCCAATTATGGATGTCCAAGAGTCTTCTTTTGAACAGATCTCACATATAATAAACTTCGAAGATAGTATGAAATACTTCGATACCGGAGTTAGCACATGAAGCTCGCGAATGACCGCTGTAAGCGCGAGCGAAAACAGAAGAAAAATCGAAGCACGTGACCACGCTTGTATTGTATGCAAATTGTACAGATGCGCGTTTTTGTAGTTTTTGGTATTCAAACAAAAAACACTTATGCAATTGACGAAATACGTAATGTCGTAATGGAAGCAAAAGGAGGATACAAAACACCACGGCTGCAGAGTCCTCCATTGAGAGTGGCGAAATGTAGCAATCTTTCCGTAACCAGTTGGGCTGAGGCTGGCGATGCACGCGGTGAGCTGATAAGTATGGTGTTAATCCTTGAACTCTACACAACATCAAGGAGGAGCCCGCAACTCTTAGTTCAAATTGCGTAACGGTGCTGTCGTTGCTCCCACAATACATCAATGGGACCCTAGCTGACGTGCACCATCAACAGGTGGGTATGAGTCCACGATGTTCAATCATCTGGCGAGATGAAACGTACGTCGGTATTAGGGGACAGCTTGACTATCAAGCACCCATTCATCACGACTGCAAAAATCAACTGTACAACGTGGACGAGATGAAAATTTGAATTTTGACCTTTACACGTATCCTGGCAGAAAATAAATGGCTTCCTTGGTGCGTGCTGTTCGGTGAGCAAAATGGCGTCCCGCGATGAACACAAGATATTAGTCAGCTTACCAAAATATCACTGAGGTGTCTGGCTGATAGCGGACTGACTGCGGTACTACAGCACTTCACTGGCGGCAAACCAGTAGAAACGTGCTTACACGATGTCATCTTCAAGTGCTGATACTTATTGCATTCTAAGTTGTGGCTGATGTCTACTGAGTGTTAGACCTCTAGGAATACTAGATCGAGCTAAAACGCGCAAGCAACGGACAGGCTGGAATCTAATCAGCAGTGAAGCTAGAAGTGAATAAATTTACCGTCTGTCAAAATTAAAGCCTTTCGTTTAGTTCGTCCAGCCTAGAGTGTAGCTTGACCACCACATCAAGATTGCAGCGTTAGTCGGATAGGTGTCCCTCACGAGGGCCGTCCATGTGATACGATAGTCAATCCCTAGGAAACCAATGGTCAGTGCGACTAGTGCACATGTCACAAAGCCCACAAGAATTAATTTTTTGTCCCAAAACCGCGATCTGGATTGGGACCCACTATCCTTGACCAACGATGGCAGGTCGTCCGTGACAGATGTTGAGCGTATGGGCAGCAGACATTGCCCCTGAACAATCAACTGCTTAGTGACGTTTGTAGCCCCCTTTGGCTCTAGCAGCTGAAGCTTCCCACCACGACGTTTCGTTTGATGAGCCTAGAAAGGAGTAGCATTTTGCTGGGTGGTCTAGCAACCAAGGCCAGCTTAAGCTTTTCGAAATAGAGCTAACATAATACAAGAGGCACTGAATAAACCAGTGTAAGTGTGCTTTTTCTTTGCGAGTACACAGTTCACCCAGTGAGCAGCCCAAGGGGTCAGTATGAGTGGCAAAAAGAGTGACTTGCATTTCGTACTGAGCGACAGTTGCTCTTGCCCAGTGGCTTCAGGATCTCCAGCTTTTGAACATCATTTGGAAATCTCGATCACAAAATCCAACTTACTGGGCCTCTTTTCTTCTCAGCTCTCTTCTCCATTGAGTTAGTAGACACCCATGTTGAATGAGAGCTAATTTGTGCGGTAAGTTTATGGGAAGAACGTCAAGTGTTGCATTTGTGAAGATTTACAACACAACATACATTCAGAGTAATAAAATCCTTAGTTCATCTGAAACACAGCTGAGACCCTTGGGTCCGGAAAGGAGTTCATGGTCTTCCCCAGAGAGTAATCACGGCCACGAACTGGTACGCAAAATCGGGAGGTCTTCTTAGTTCTCCCAAGAAGGTCGTGCTTGCCGTTCATTGGCTTTGGTTCTTTTGAAAGACAAAAATGATAGTAAGGCTTTGCGCAACTCCATATGCGTTAACCATTGAACAGTAAACTTGCCAAAGCAAGGACTCAAAAAAAGAAGATATTTGAGTTTGGTCGTAGGGACATTGTTAACGAAGGAAGTTTCGGAAAGAAGTTTGTTCCATGCAATAACTACCCAAAGTGAGAGAAACTGATGTCCGCACCAACCCGGAATAGCTCCCACTGTGTGCCAATCGGCCAAGTATACAGCATTTGAAGATGAAGCCTTGGCAAAAGGTGGTTACGTAATATCCCTCATCAACGACGGAGTTTTCCTTGGAAGAAGGCCAAGGAACTCCAGTATCCTTTGGCAATCATTGGATTGGGGGAAGACAACACTCTTCGTAACAGCTTTTCAGAAAACCATTGTTCTTTGCCTTTTACCATGGCGATGAAAAGACATGCCCACATCCAGTCTGCTGGAAAATCGACAACTATTCTGTCTATATTCTGGATTGCTCACTATCGTCCTCGCGGAACCCTAGCCTGAACTACAAACAACCCGCCCAAACAACCTGGCCAAAACCGCATCTGGAGCGAGTTCGTTCCAGTCCAATCGACTCTCCATCCGGATTTAACAATCTCGGTACGCTTTCAGTCAGTTCTTCTCACACTTATTTTCTTTACAGTATACATTTCGTCCTATGCGTTAGCGCTGCCCTACCCCTCCAAGGAACTATTACATCTGACTCCACTACAACAGCGGCACCAGTGTGTCTGTTTAGTTTCACTGTGTACCATGACTCCGGGCTGAAAGCTACCATTTTTCAGTATTGCGGATTTCTCAAACTCATCATATTCAGCTAAGCTTTTCGTGACCCCGGCTAATAAATAAACTGTCCGGTATCACGAAGCATCAGCAATTGTCTTCAGTTTTACTTCAGATTGGCCAGCCAGATCACTGAAGTGCTCTTGCGTCTCGGGATATGTTATTCCGGTTTCTAATTTTCCACCATTTATTTTCTTATTACGTGCTAGGCAGGATCCCTTAGTTTTACCTTCCCTCTGTTGTGTTGTTGCCCGGCGTCTTTGAAGTGTAAGTGTCTAATCTTGCTTCAGTTTCGTATGTTCCCTACGGCCTAGGAACATCCTATTAACTATGTTCCCTATTCCCCATATCAACTGCGTTTAGTTTGTACCAGCTTAGGCGTGACTTCATCTGTGTCGGATGGTGCTCATTCTTTATGTGACCGCCCAGGTTCCGCGCATTCCTAGGTATCTATAACTGAAGTCAGTCGCGTCTTTATTTTGAATGCACCATTAAGGTCATGCTTGACGGTATGCCACCAACCAGTTGAGAACAAACATTATTATTATATCGGTATCCCGAGTGCTCCCATATAGGCTCTGGCATCTCAGCCATTGCGGTTCCATTGGGCCGCAAGATATCTCAGTAAGGAGAGGATATCACAGCTGAACGATTATTACTTTCGAATTCTCATGTCGGCTACCGCTTGCTGGTGATCAGAATTCTGGGCCAAAAACAACATTTGAGTACAGCAATAATCATCCGATCGAGGTTTGGAGGCCCTGACAATATCTCAAGCCCGATGCACATATAGACTCTGCGCTACGTAAGTATTGCCATGTGTGATGATAATGGTTTTGCCTCCGAATCATTGCGCCCTTCCAGTAGGGACACCAGATGAATAGCTCCAAGTTGCTCCCCAGAATTTTCGGGAACGATGGCCCTACCTAGGATCGCCCTCTGGAGGCGCGAAAGCCGAGCCACAACAGTCCTAGGGGAGAGGTGCAAAACAGGCTTCCGCTTAGCGCCAGTTCAGCCGATCCCAAGCTTATGGCCAAACCGATAGTAGTTATAGCCCTTTGTGCTCATCAGAGCACTCCGACGCAGCCGGCTGCGACTACGGACTGCAGTTTCTTCTCAACCACCACAGATCCCCTGACTGTCAGAGGCAGCGATGCTCGGGAGGGGGCAAGCCTCAAGTGGACGCAGCGCCCAAAGTACGTAGGGCTATCATCGCGTATTTCCGTAACAGACGATAAAGGTGTAGCGGTGAAAATCACATCCAAGTTACAACTTTTGAGCTGGACTGGGTCAGACTTGCGGAGACAAGCAGCGAAGCCTACAGACAAATCAACCACATGCGTTGACCTCGACATCGGAGAATGCTGCAAGAACCCTACAACCGCTGAGAATGTGAAACTGCCAATCTCCAGCTCCGCTCCGCCAAAAGTGGCCTCTCTGAATGTGAACCCGGTCGTCGCCCAGGACCCCGACAGCCAAAGCCACAAACCTGACCGCAGTGAACCGGAACATCCTTCGTACTCCCAGTTGGCCACGCTGATCGCGAGCGGCTCGGGAGTCCACACAAACACACAAGAAAGGCGACTGCAGCCAAACAAGCCACAAAAAATTAGAAAACTGCTGGATAATTTCAAGGTGCAGTCCTCTGCAAAAACGAGTCTCATGGGAGCGCCACCAAAAGAACTACTTCTCGGTGCTGCCACCCAACGCTCAGGGTCTCACAGAGACACCTTATCGATCAAACCGCGCCAAAATGCCCAAGAAACCAAACAGACGCATGTTTACCCCAAATCCTTGAACAACAGTCGTCCAAAAGGCGGTACTGAAAGATCCACAAGTAGCAGGTTTCGAAATTTCCACCCACCGGAGAAAAACTTCGTCCCACAAAGGTAAAAGGTCCGCGCAAACCGGGCTCCCACGTGGCGAAAAAACCTGCAGATGAACAGCAGACCACGGAACCGCCAAGACGAGAAGCAGACAAGTATAGTGCACAGGCCCCTTCGGAGCCTTGGACTCAAACCCTACGTACATGTATAATGTCTGCTATCCCCTCTGGTTACACATCTCTAGATTCCTCAACTTCGGGGGGAGCAGAAGCAGTGCTGAAAGGCTTGTCCACGAACTGCCTCCGTCTTTTCAAATAACTTTGCGACATTAACCAGTCAGTTTGCCTTGAACAGCCAACCATAATCGCACTCAATGAGACTTGGCTCACCCCAGATGCCTCTGACGTAGAAATCTCGATAGCCGGCTACTCTTTTTCTCGAGCTGACTCAAAATGAGGGAGGGCTGGCGGGGTTACATTGTAATTACATGCGCCCCTGCTCATCCAGATTCACCTCCTTGATACCACTCCCGCAATATATTCCCATGCACTGTGGATTTAAATCCCGCCGCGCGGTTCCGATCTCCTCCTACTGGGTGTGCTCTACCGGAACCAACCGAGTGCTCCCGAAGATGACCAATACCTCACACGAACGATTGAGCAAATTTCCTCCAGCTAACACTACACTCATCTCTTGCTGGTAGGCGATTTTAACGCCCACAAGGCCTCCTGGACGGAGCTCCAGCGCATTGGGTCTAGTGGACATTTTGCATTTGCGCTGATCAAAGTCGTTCAGCAGAGCGCTTGAACTCAACCTGTCGTCCCACCCACTAGATACCGCGCAGGCCAACTAACATCCCTGCTGGATTTGGTTATCATCAGTGAAAGACAATTCGTTGATCAAGTGTTAATTAAGGCTTCACTGGTACGTAGTAACCACTGTGTGCCAACTTTTGATTTCATCTGCTACTGGGCCCGGAACCCGGAACCTCAAACATGGACTCAAAACTTTTGCCGTGCAGACTTCTCAGGAATGTGTATCTCCCCTGGCCAGCTTCGGCGGAGAAGACGTACATGACAATTGTCCAGCAAATACACCAGACTAACACGGTGTTCCTCTCAAAGAAAACCAACGCGAAGTCGAACGGACCAAAAGCCACCCAAGAGGATTCGGTGTCTTCTGGAATCGGTGTCCCAACTACTCTTCAAAAAGATAACTACAGGTGACAGAAGATGAGCTGGCCTTTCGTAAGATGCGGAACCGCTGTGAGTCAGAAGTCCGCCAATGGAACATACGAAAACAGGTCACGATACTAGACCTCGTCCGGGAAAAAATTACTATTCAAGAACATGAGAAACCGCCGAAGAAATAAGCTAACCGCCTTCTCCTTGAGGGACAGAAACGGGAAACCCACGAGTGACCTAATAGTGGTATCTGAAGCCTACAGAGAACACTAAACAGGCATGTGTTCTGCCCCAGCGACCTCATCACATGCAATCTTGGCAAGGCGTAACTACGAACCGCCTCTAACCGACTTGGTCTTCACGGACGAGGATGTTCGTCAACTTTTGCACAAGATAAACCCCCTCAGAACGTTGAGTTTAGACGAGGTCCATCCAAGGATCCTGAAGGAAACGTCAAGAACACTGGAAAAACATTCCCACCTGACGTTTTGTCAGCCGCCCGACGAAGGCAACCTTCCATCTGCTTGGAAAGAAGCGATTTTCACGCCAATCAACAAAACTGCTGATTGCCTATCTCCCGGCAGCTACAGGCTTATTGGCCTCACTAGCACACCGTGCAAGGTGATGGAACGCATCCTGACGCTGGGCATCCTAGCTCACCTTACTTCCAACAACTTGATATCTCCTGTTTAACACAGATTTCTCCAAGGCCGCTCTTGCGTTACGAACATTGTCGTATTTAAGCCAAACCAAAGACGAGGGTGTCACATCGGGTGCCATAATTTTCGGCTGCTCAAAGGTATTCGATCAAGCCCCACACGTCCCGCTGCTCCATAAACTCGAGTCTTACGGGATTCAAAGGAAAATCTTACAGTGGATCAAGGCGTTCCTATCAGACAGAACATTCCGATTGAGGGTTGGCTCAATTTACTCCTCTCCAGCGCCGGTCTCCATTAGAGTTCCTCAATGCTCCGTTTTAGGACCACTACTGTTTCTGATATACGTCAACGACCTTCCAGACGTTCTTGCAAGTCCATGTCTACTTTTTGCGGACGACTTGGGATCATGGAGTTCCAATGCCATTGCCCTCCAAATGGATGTAGACGCTGCAAAAAAGTGGTCGTTGGACTGGCACCAACCTCTGAGTGACGAAAAGTGCGTTCATATGTCATTCGGAGGAGACTCAGCGAACGCCTATGTCGTGCATGGTGAGAATGGACCAGAAGACATCACGAGGATAGATACCAAAAAGGATTTGGGCATCTGGCTACCTTCACACATGTCCTCCTAACTGCCCCATGAGAAGTCGGCCCAAAAGGCATTCGCCGTTCTACGGATGATTCGGCGCACCTTCCAACGCATTACTCGCACGGATTTCCAGATACACTATGGGACCTACGTCATACCGATTCTTGAATATGCCAACCAAGTTTTCTACTCAGGACGCAAGAAAGACGTAACCCTCATTGAGCGTGTCCAACGAGCTGCTACGAAAATGGTTGCCGGCCGCAAATCCGTTGATTACGAAACGCGTCTCGCGGTGCTTGACCTCTTCCCCCTTGTGCATCGTCGCCTCCTGGGGGACCTACTTCTTAGTTATGCCCTGGTTAAACAAGGTTTAGCCGACAGCTTTTTGACCGCTGACCCAGAACACACACGGCGGGGACATGGTAGGAAGATTTTCAAGCTCACAGCGCACACTTTCATCAGGCAAAATTTTTTCTCACTCCGTGTAGTAGCTGCGTGGAATAACCTCCCTCCGTCGGTTGTCCACGCTCCTTCTAGAACCCAGTTCAATCACTATTAGGCACTTTTTTATGAGAGTCTTGGAGCTGGCGAGCATACTGCCCCGCGCTGAGAACTTAAGGATCAGTGCTACACCCTTTTTTTCGCTTGTGCTTTTCACGTGTACGACAGCCGCTGAACGGCAAGAACAAAACCCACCCGGGAAACTTGGGCGAAATCCCTGATCCTCTGTTTCAATCCGTGATTCCATAAATCCTTGTGTTACCCCTGGGGATGAAGGCCGCTCGGAGTTCATGGTCTGCGCCTCTATTATAGACCAGCAGAGAGAGTAAAGAAAGGCAGGTGGCTAGCGAAATGTTCAAAATCTTCAGGCCCGTGGCCTAAATCTTTTCGCTATCTTTTCCAGGGAGCCGTTTGGTCTTTCGACAGCTTCAGTGACAAGAGTCTTCAGAGACGTCGAACGCATCAAGTAGGGAACCCCGTTATTATTTCCCGCACCTTTCGCTCCCTCCATTTCCTCGGTCTTTTGGACTCACCAATCTTCCGGGCCTGCATCTGTCCTCTATTTATCTGCTGTCCAGTCATGCTTTGTTGCGTAAGGTAGACGGTTTTACAAATAATGTCTCCTACTGGCTACCTGCAAGGTAGCCCGGGACAGACATTTATGGAAACAAAGTAAAAGTTATTACAAGCTTATTTATAAGGTTACTACATAATTTATCGCATGGTCGCTCAAGTATTTAAGTTGAACTGCGAGAATCCCTGAGAGAAAACTGCTCGATCCTGATTGGCCTAACTTCTTACCGGAAGCTGAACGACAAGAACAAAACCCACCCGGGAAACTTGGGCGAAAGCCCCCATCCTGCAGGATACATGTGTATCAATCTGTGAATCCGTGATTAGCACATGCCATCGTATGATTCGCGGCCGGCTCGCGACACATCCGTTCAGTCGACGTGGTTCTAGCTTAGTAAGTGCAGTTCGCACCCGGACCTCATCAAGGAGCCTGATTTTGACTTGACCTGTGTTATTTCTGGGAGCTGCCGTCGCTTGTTAGTCCATCCTCGAAGACCGCAGATCTGACACCTGGCATAAACAGCTCTGGCTGCACCGTCCCGGTCGGAGGCGCGTAATCGTTGTCCGATGTTCTGTGCAGAGTGGTTCCACCTTGCGGCCACATCTGCTGCTCGAATCTAATTCGCTTGACGCGCCCACTCCCTGAATCAGACTTGAAAGCGTACTTGACGGGGTCTGCGACCCGGCATTCACCTTGGAAATCACGAATTTTCACGGATCGATTCACAGCATCGACATTTTCGCCCAAGCTTCCCGGGTCAGGTTCGATCTTGTAGTTCAGCGGCTGCCGTTCACCTGAAAGGCACAAGCTAAGACACAATGTAGCACCACTCTTTAAGTTCTCAGCGCGAGGACTGACATAAAAAAAAGTACTGGATGCAACGTGAACACCCGTAGGAAGAAGGCTATTCCACGCACCAGCTACTCGAAATGGGAAAATTTGTTGTCTACTAAAAGTGTGCGCTCTGAGCTTGAGAATCTTCTTACCATGTCCCCGCCGTGTGTTAGTTGGGTCAACGGTGAAAAACCTATTGGCCGAACCTTGCTCAAACAGGGCATGGGTAAGAGTAGGTCTCGTTGCAGGTGAGGATACTCCAGAAGGTCAAGCACCGCGAGACGCGTTTCGTAATCAACGGATTTGCGGCCGGCAACCATTTTCGTAGCAGCTCGTTGGACACGCTCAATGAGGGTTACGTCTTTCTTGCGTCCTGAGTAGAAAACTTGGTTGGCATATTCAAGAATCGGTATGACGTAGGTCCCATAGTGTATCTGGAAATCCGTGCGAGTAATGCGTTGGAAGGTGCGCCGAATCATCCGTAGAACGGCGAATGCCTTTTGGGCCGACTTCTCATGGGGCAGTTAGGAGGACATGTGTGAAGGTAGCCAGATGCCCAAATCCTTTTTGGTATCTATCCTCGTGATGTCTTCTGGTCCATTCTCACCATGCACGACATAGGCGTTCGCTGAGTCTCCTCCGAATGACATATGAACGCACTTTTCGTCACTCAGAGGTTGGTGCCAGTCCAACGACCACTTTTTTGCAGCGTCTACATCCATTTGGAGGGCAATGGCATTGGAACTCCATGATCCCAAGTCGTCCGCAAAAAGTAGACATGGACTTGCAAGAACGTCTGGAAGGTCGTTGACGTATATCAGAAACAGTAGTGGTCCTAAAACGGAGCATTGAGGAACTCTAATGGAGACCGGCGCTGGAGAGGAGTAAATTGAGCCAACCCTCAATCGGAATGTTCTGTCTGATAGGAACGCCTTGATCCACTGTAAGATTTTCCTTTGAATCCCGTAAGACTCGAGTTTATGGAGCAGCGGGACGTGTGGGGCTTGATCGAATACCTTTGAGCAGCCGAAAATTATGGCACCCGATGTGACACCCTCGTCTTTGGTTTGGCTTAAATACGACAATGTTCGTAACGCAAGAGCGGCCTTGGAGAAATCTGTGTTAAACAGGAGATATCAAGTTGTTGGAAGTAAGGTGAGCTAGGATGCCCAGCGTCAGGATGCGTTCCATCACCTTGCACGGTGTGCTAGTGAGGCCAATAAGCCTGTAGCTGCCGGGAGATAGGCAATCAGCAGTTTTGTTGATTGGCGTGAAAATCGCTTCTTTCCAAGCAGATGGAAGGTTGCCTTCGTCGGGCGGCTGACAAAACGTCAGGTGGGAATGTTTTTCCAGTGTTCTTGACGTTTCCTTCAGGATCCTTGGATGGACCTCGTCTAAACTCAACGTGCTGAGGGGGTTTATCTTGTGCAAAAGTTGACGAACATCCTCCTCTGTGAAGACCAAGTCGGTTAGAGGCGGTTCGTAGTTACGCCTTGCCAAGATTGCATGTGATGAGGTCGCTGGGGCAGAACACATGCCTGTTTAGTGTTCTCTGTAGGCTTCAGATACCACTATTAGGTCACTCGTGGGTTTCCCGTTTCTGTCCCTCAAGGAGAAGGCGGTTAGCTTATTTCTTCGGCGGTTTCTCATGTTCTTGAATAGTAATTTTTTCCCGGACGAGGTCTAGTATCGTGACCTGTTTTCGTATGTTCCATTGGCGGACTTCTGACTCACAGCGGTTCCGCATCTTACGAAAGGCCAGCTCATCTTCTGTCACCTGTAGTTATCTTTTTGAAGAGTAGTTGGGACACCGATTCCAGAAGACACCGAATCCTCTTGGGTGGCTTTTGGTCCGTTCGACTTCGCGTTGGTTTTCTTTGAGAGGAACACCGTGTTAGTCTCGTGTATTTGCTGGACAATTGTCATGTACGTCTTCTCCGCCGAAGCTGGCCAGGGGAGATACACATTCCTGAGAAGTCTGCACGGCAAAAGTTTTGAGTCCATGTTTGAGGTTCCGGGTTCCGGGCCCAGTAGCAGATGAAATCAAAAGTTGGCACACAGTGGTTACTACGTACCAGTGAAGCCTTAATTAACACTTGATCAACGAATTGTCTTTCACTGATGATAACCAAATCCAGCAGGGATGTTAGTTGGCCTGCGCGGTATCTAGTGGGTGGGACGACAGGTTGAGTTCAAGCGCTCTGCTGAACGACTTTGATCAGCGCAAATGCAAAATGTCCACTAGACCCAATGCGCTGGAGCTCCGTCCAGGAGGCCTTGTGGGCGTTAAAATCGCCTACCAGCAAGAGATGAGTGTAGTGTTAGCTGGAGGAGATTTGCTCAAGGGTTCGTATGAGGAAGAGGTTATCTTTGTCGAGATGGCTCAATGGTTAAAGCTCGAATTTGCTGACCAGAAGTCCGTGGTTCTAAGCCAACCTCTGCATCTCAGCTGCTTTTGTCTAGTCTTGGGCGGCTTCACAGTATCTCAATCCTCATGCCTCCTTCGAGTGGCATGGCAGATAGGCTTAACGATTTACGGGTGGAATAGGAAGGCAATGACAGACCATGTCGAGAAGACTAGAGTCGGTCCTACACAGCGGGATTTGAATCCACAGTGCATCACAAAAAGATGCAGAAATGGTGTCGCAGAGGACAGCCGGAATGGGCAGGGCCAAATTTATGTACAGTGCAACCCCACCTGTTCTCCCGCGTCTCGACTCAACTCGGAAAGTGGAGTAGCCTTCTGTCGAGATCTCCGCGTCTGCGGCGTCCGGTGTGAGCCAGGTTTCTGTAAGTATGATAATGGACGGTGGTTCAAGGCAAGCTGAATGTTGAATACCGCGAAGTTTGTTGAAAAGACTGAGGTAGTTTGTGGACAAGCACTTCAACACCATCTACGCTGCGTCTGACTTTCGTCCAGGCTGCTACGTTCTTTGTGTTTGCATCTTTTGAAGCCTTCGAAAGAAGTACCAGTTTCTCCTCGTGTTCCACTTAAGATGGAACGTTTACACTGGTCTTCTGACCTAGAAGTGAGGATTTGGTTTCACTATCGACGTATGTCTTGTTATCCGTGGAAGGTATAGCACCCCCAAGGTAGACACAGCTGGCGCAGACAAAGAGGTTAGGAGAGTTGGATAATCGGTTCACCTTGTCGCGTTGCAAACCCTTTCACTTAAAATGCCACCAAGCAAGCGTAACACCGAATTCCACGTCTTATATTTGATGGACGAGAGATGGCTCTGGTGGAGTAAAGGAGGTTTGCGTTTAATTACTCCCATGACGTGACGAGATGGCTCAGTGGCTAGAGCGTGAATTTACCGAGCTGAAGGTCCGTGGTTCGAACCCGACCTCTTCCTCTCGACTTCCCCTGTCTATGCTTGGGCAACTTGGCAGTATCCCAGCCGTCGTGCTTCCTTCGGGTGGCATGGCAGCTAGGCACCGAAAGGGTGCTACAGCTAAACGATTATTATTATTTATTTGATGGACATCTTCTACGTCCATATCTGTTCTCGTTCACTGATAGTTGTAGCGGAGAGCAGCCTGCCATAGTCTGCCTCATTATTCTGAATAAGTGGGCGCACCACAGAAATGGAGTGCAATCTGAGAGCTTTTCGCACGCAGCTTATATTCGAGTGAAAAATTCAATCAAATGACATGCCAACTCAATAAATAGACTAAGCAGCGAAAGAATTCGTTAGCCAATTTGCAGGAGCAAAGAACGAAGGTCATTTTGAACGTCAGAAGTTGATTCAATCTGGATCGAGCGTTTTGGCTCGGGAATTCTCGCACCATCACAAAAATCCTAGCGTGACCGCGTAGCAAATACCTTGGCAGCTCTATGGATACAGTTGTAATAATTTAATTTGTTTCCAGAAAGATATCTCAGGCTACCGTAACTTTTGGTATACTATAGTGGGCCGAACAGGTAGCCATTAACGGACAGTAGATGCAATGCCGTTTACAGTAAGCAACAACTGTCGACACCCAGAACCCTAGTTTTCTGACAAGGTAGCATCTTTTGGAACAGTTCCAGCCACTGTAGCCCGCGGGATCATTGCAGCACTCAAGCCCGAACGCCGAGTCAAAGTGGCAGTTTTTATTCAGGCCAGGTCATAGGGGAATTCGAAAGTGGGCTTCCTAGTTTAGGCCAACCAGCCTATCAACACGGGTTTGCCGCTTACTGCGATGTATAGTCTTATCAGAAATTGTCTCCAACCATCGGTTAGGGTTGTCAACCGGGCTCCAACCCTTCTAATCTTGCCAAGGCTATCACAGTTCGTGCCGGTATCGTTGACTGATCACCATTCCCTATTGGATTGGTCACTGTTGTGTTGGTCAGTGAGCTTGATAGGTGGTGATGGTCGGAAACCAAGAGCCTGTCTGTATCTTCATAAAGAAGCCAAATTTCCGGACTGCGAAGGAGTAACCTCACATAAACCATGAATTTTGCAACCTGTTGTCATTTAGACGCCATAATTGACGAAGTGTGGCGGACACAGGGCGCAACTTGCTTATTTCGAAGGCTGCCTTGACGGTAGCACGATACAACACTTTCCAAGTAAGCGAACTTGTTAACAATATGGAGCAGTTAACCTACCATCTACAAGGCCGGAGTACTCCCTACCCACTTCCGTAGCATGGATTCACGCCTCAGAGGCACAGAGTACATCTTGTAAAGTACCTTTCTATTCACAAGATTTGGCATTTTTTATGCTCAGGATGGTGAACGGCTGCAAAGGACAGTGTCATCTCAACCCTCAGACTCTGTATGATCTGCGTGACAGTTTTGCTCTGAATGTTTTCTGATGGCCTCTTTTATTTCATCCGCTTTAGATAAAAACAATTTCGGCCACAGCATGACAATGAAAACATCTTAAAAAATCCGCTTCGGCTTTGCTTCGCGTTATCCTCCGCTTTTTGGAAGAGACTGTGAACATGACATTGGGACATCCGAATGCAACTTGGTGGTACTGGGCAACTCGAGCTGTACACTGGATTTTGGCCCGCATGGGCCTTTTTCAAACTGTTCTGTTGTTTATGTGGTTATCCGAGAGAGCTCAATTGAACCGAACCCCTCCGATTGAACCCTGGATCATCTTTGTCCATGTATGTTATTTTTCAATGTTTACTCCAGAACTAACGAAACTAATCACTTTTTTCGTTTCATTACGACTCGGGAAATCAAACAGCTCGTACAGAAACCTTTTTAAAAGATACTTAGTACCCCCCGTTTTAAAAGATTTGGTGTCGGTCTGTCACAATACAGCATAAACACACGCGTTCTGGGTCTGTGAACATTATTTCACGATAAATCCCAATTGTTATTCGGGAGGCACCACTGCTAACTACTGAGTCTGTTATCTTCATGGTTCTTCAGCGCATTAGCATTAACCTACTAGCGTAATTAGCTCCGATGAACTTGCTGTATTGATAATTGCAACTCGATATTACAACGGATTCTATGGATGTTATGTTGTCATTGTGCATACTGCCAACACGAGAGAAAACTCTAGGGACGACCGTACGAATGGTGAATGAACTTGCTCAAGTACCAGCATCCTTGCGTTTGTTTCAACCATTACCGGGAATCTCCAATAAAGGGCATCATGAGATAAGAGATTACAGTGGTCCTCCCACAACAGGGATCACTCCTAGGGCAGCAGTCTGCTCTGGAGGAGGTCCAAATTCATAGGATGTGCTAAATCCTTATTCCAATGACCCCTGAGTCGAACAGTTGGTTTCTGGAAGCCTTCATCTGTCTACACATCAAAGTATCTCCTTTATTTAGTTGGGTTCGAGATAAGATAATCATACAACCAACTATGAATATGAGATGCTGTTAGGGGCTGACTTGCCCACTCCTTTGCCAAGTGTCAGTACTTGAAACAAGTGCTCCGCTCTGTTTTCCGTGAGTCGGTCTGCTGTTCTTCATTCGCTGTCTCCCCTTTCGTACACATAAAGTTGATAAATTGGTCAACTTGTAATCGGACGTAGTCTGACGGTAGAAGCATTGACTCTCAGTTCACTGTCGTGTATGCCGATGGGCTGCATAGTCTGGATTCCAGACTGAGTGAAACTAGCCTGAATTGTTGGTGCCGTGGTACTCTTCCCCGATTAGTTCATCACAATTATCGAGTTTCATTTAATTCAGGAGTGGGACTTGCTTGTATACCTGTCTGAAATTGGAATAATGGGCCTATGCCGCAGCATGAACAAGTAAGCTTTGCCTTAGATGAACTCAAAGTAATTATCTGACGGAGTGGGCTATCGCGGCTTAATTAACAACCACACAACTGAGCCATCATCAAGCGAATCAGCTAACGGCTACTCGGGGGCGTTTTTGGTGTTGACTAGAACAACTGGACCAGTCACCGTTGAATCCAAGCACACTTTATGAGTCTTTGGATGCACCTAAGCAATAGGGGCCTTCTTTGTACTGAAATTTTGTATGCCAAAACCATAAATAGGTTCCCTGGATTCGAACTGGAGGCAACAAATGGAGTTAAACTTGGCCTCCTAGCCCACCATGGCTAGATGGACAATAATTGCTCTGTCGAAGAGGATCCGCGTTCCCTGATTCCTTGAAAAAAGTGGTCCCCGTAGAGAAGTAGAAGGGCCAAAACGGCAAGTTTTTCCGTCCTCTTTGAAAGAGAGTTGGCCTTTAACCCATCGATCCAATGGTACAGTTCGCGGTACGGCCGAGGTGGTCCGTTTATTTCTATTCAGAGGGATAAGTTCCCTCTTGACAGGATCACCCACTAGCGGAGCGCCACTGTTTACTCTGCGAGACAGTAGCATCCCTTCGGAGGGTTTCTGTTGACTCTGCTACATGTGGGAGATCCGTCAGTGAGGACTGAGTACCAAGCAATGGCCGACGCTAGCTGAAGTGTTCTGCACTCATCCATCATTGCGATTGTTTATACTTGGTGATTTTTCTGCTTCTACATCAACCTTTTCCCATTGCAGGGTCTCCACCTAAACCGTAAATCCCGTGCTCCTTTTATCTAACCTTTTTTCTAATTCATTCAATCGTGCCCTTCCGGTGTAGATCAGCTGCTCAGCTCGCTGCAAGCACAACGAGTGAAATGCTCTCAGTTTGTCCAGAGTTAGATAAGAGTTATCCAGAGCTGATGTTTGGGTTCGAACCTTGAACCTTCAGCTAGGGAGCCCGTGTATAACTCCACATCATCCGAAGCACACTCGTTTTTTAACATCCATTCTGCGATTATCGGGGACTGGGAAATCATCCACAAGATTCACTCGGTCACGTGAGGCTAGGGTTTGTTTTGAGTGAGGATCGGAAGGCGTTGTGCCTGTAATTTCTATCATACTCTGCAGCAAACAAAATGCCTCGATATAATTGTCATCACCATAGACAGCGTACAGTATTGACGCTTCGCTGTCATACAACCATGTGACCTTATTCAAGTCAACCTGTATCATACCTATGCTTCAGTCAGTTATTTTGCACCCTGTTCTTTGCCACGACTTTTTCAACGAAGTTTTACTGTTCCCATCTCACAACAAGTTTTCTTCAATTGGTTTGACTTGAATTTGATGATCCGTAGGTCGCTCTGAAGAGACCACCTGCGGGAAGTAGCCAACGGCGGAGTAGTGTCTTCAGAGGGTGTTGTGACTTGCTGAACGGTCGTGCAACTCTGTATCGATCCTTGGCTTCCTGCTCCGCCCACTATGGTATATCAAAAGGCACGGTAGCTTCAGACAGCCCTTTATGGAGACAAAGGACGATTACTGCAGCTGTATTTATAGGGTGATCACAGAATGTTCTACAAGGTCGTGCTGGAATCTCCCTGAGGGGGCGAGAAGCGTCGAGCTAAGGATGCTCGATCCAGATTGGCTGGCCTTCTGACCAATTAGGACATGCCTTCGTTTGGTCCGTAGCCTGCACGTGACACATCTGTCCAAATGATGTGATGTTCGGTTATTAGGGACGGCTGGCCTCCGTACAGGGGGGGGGGGTTAGTGGTATACAATCTCATTATCTTATCATCCTCTTCTGAGAGCCAACATTTTTGGATTATTCCGCATTCATCACACACTTGTTCTCTGGCGAGATCATCACGGAGTGCCGACTACAGGTTGTCCATTCTCGCAGGGGGTTCACCGTTCAGATTTATTGCAAAGAACCACTGTGTAGCTAAGTCGTCCGTACGAGCTAAATGAGTCTGAGCTTCCGAAAACTCCCACCGGGTGAAAGACAAATATGGGCTGACGAACTTGTTGTCGGTGTACTAAGCACAGTGGACGCAGAAAACAAGGGAAAAACGGCACTAGCTATTTGTCAAGAGATATCTAGTTCACACCACTAATAGGATGACCGGGGGTACCAGTTTACATTGTGTTGTGGTTGTGTTCAGCACAACGGGACTATGGTATGTCCAACACACGTACAAAGCGCTTTTGCCAACGAAGAGCCGGGCTGCAATATCCAATGGCGATAGCCTCAACCATTGCAGTTTGTGGTGCTTCACCGGTCCAGGTTGATTGATGGGCTCCTTGCAAACAATACGAAGACTGAACATCACACTGTGCGCCCTGCCTGCTAGATGTCGAACGACTAAACTGGTTATCGTTGGCCATATTACCTTATTTTTTAGGTCAGCTGCCTCATCGTACGTTCACTACATTCCGCAGCACAGTGGCAAGGGGTATCTCCTGACGTCTTTAGCGCGGACATGTAGTCTGCTTTTGAGACTACCGGAACATAGACATTTGCTCGTGAATCAAGTTCGAAGTGTTGTGGTAGGGCAAACCCCAACTCAGACTGGTGTGAAACCTGCTCAGTAGGTCAGTCGATACGTCACTCTTAAACGGAAGGCTAATGCAAATGTTTTTCGACTGTGACGATAGCAGCCCTGGGTTCTTCTCTATCAGCATGTTTCCTAATAAAACTATCTGGAAATCCGTTGTCTCTTAGAACGTTGGAGAGAGTTCAGAACCCTTGTCCCACTGTGTCTTCAGAAAAGATTTCCCTTGCTCTATTAATAAGGTGTGAAACGGGTTGCGTTTTTGTTCTAGTGGAACGAAGCTAGCAAAGTAGGTGTACTGCCTTGACCATGTAGACACTGAAGGTCTCTTTGTACCACCGTGACGCCGTTCAAGGCGAACATCTAGGAAGTGGAAATAATTGTTGGTTTCTTCCGAAGTGAATTTGATTGATGTGTGGGCCTTACTGAAGCAAGTTCATTTGGATCTCATTGTTGGTGTCTTGAACTATATGTCGTTTGACAAATAACCAGTGGTGATTTTCTGCGTTATTTTGCTGTCAACTGTGTAAGACACTGTTGCCCTAACCTTTACAACTGTATGACTTGAGAAAGTATGATTTTACGAACAGCGGCTGCGACGTTTTGCAAAGCAATGGGTAGCACACAGTGGCTCGTTTTTCGATTGGGCATGAATATATTTGCCTTGCTAGCTTAGATGTGTGTGGCTTGTTTAGTCGGTACATTGTCTTCTCTCACTTGCCTATTGGGATTGAGTGCACGCGCCACGATTTACCTGGCCGCAACTTCCCCGTTCCATGTGTGCTGTTGAAGCGTAAGCTCAAGATGACGCGGAGAATAAGATGTGGGCTTCGTAATGCACTACTCATAAGGTTACTGAAAATTCCCCGACAGCCCACGACCGGTTTCTCCCTTCTTGGGGCTCATCAGGTAGGCGCAGTCCTCGAGTTTCCGTCAACCTTATGTTCTTCTTGAAACCAAATTGCACGAAATTAGCGAAATACACTCATTTGCAAACAAATTTGGTTTTGAGAGAGACTCACCTGGAACCCAGCTGAATCTCTCGTTTGTGATGTTTCCGGGCTTCCTAGTCGACAACTTCGTCATTGGAGTGTGTGTTTGCTTTATCTGTTCTCCATGTCAACCTGACGTTGGTTTACTCCTTGTGTATCCTGCAAGTTTTGTGACGTCTCACTATAACGGTCTATCGAGTGTTTCATTCTAATACTCTTCAGGAGTTTGAAAAACGCGTCTAGAACACGCTCATTCGCATTTTGTAAGCCACGCTTTTTAACCCTCCTACCAGCTGGTCACGTTCAACCTACGCCCCATCCGTCCAACTTTGTATCATGCGCATCGACTGGAAGTACCTTAGTTGTGTTTGAGATCATCTGGACCCTGTTCGGTCCAGATACAATATGTCTGAACATTATGCAATGCGTGACTACCCGAAAAAGAACGAAAAATGTGGTCGACAATCCGTGTCCACGTTTTATCACCGAGCTGATGATCGTGAGGTATGACAAATGAACTTTGCAGCAGCGATTACTCTTTCCTGTTTCCAACACCTAGATGTCGTTTTGCGGTTCTTTCCTGAATAACTGATTCTTTATGTTCACTTTCCTTTCCCATCCTGCAACAGGCTGCTGTTGGCATGATTGGATCTACCGGTTTGTCCGCACGCTTTCTTGCACGGGCTTCACTGTATGCACTAACCGCAATTCAACTGCACCTCGGTTACTTGTACGCATTCCAATCAACATTGGCCTATCCTAGGTGGCTTCGAGCTCGGGTCGCTCTGAGAAGCCTAGCCTCTGCTGCCGTTTACTTACGCATTCTTGGCATAAAACAATCAAGCCCATCTGTGTCGTCCTCCGAGTTTGTCCACAAGTACACCACTTCACAGTATACTCTTGGTTTGAGTCTACTATCCGTGTTTACGGCTCTGACAGGTCTTCTATCTCTTCCCACCAACCTAATACACATCGATCGCGAGACCCAATTGATAGAGCACTCCTCAACATGGCCTCTTTTTGTATGCCTTGAACCGTTTGTTAGTTTTTCTTTATGCCTTGGCTTTTGTGTGGCCAGTGTACTCTATGCGTTTCCGCTCTTGATCACTAGAAGTGCGGTACCTAATCATGACCACCGTGCCGACCAACTTTTATTTCGTCTGGCCGACTGGCTCACTCTGTCGTCATTGACCGTTCAGTTGTTCTTCCGTGATAGCAATTTTTCCTACTGGACAAGGAATGGTAGCGAATTCTGGCTCCATTCGCATTTATTGCTCAACACGTTTATCATATTTGCTGGTGTACTTGTCACTATGGACATATTCAAGGCTAGTGAGCATTGTCCTTCCGAACGCCCAGTTCGTTTGAAAACAGACTAGAATTCTCCTGTGGTTTTCTGGCTTTGCAGTGCTTCTACTTTTTCATGATTTGTTATTTCCCATCATGTCCTCAGCGTTTTTTTAATTTTAAGCGTGGGCGTTTCAAAATGATAGACTTCATTCCAAGAGGAGACAAAGGGATATGCATCGACTTTGTGTTGTTATAAACTGCAAGGGGACCGTTCTCACGTTTACGAACATTCAAACGCCGACATTGTTTTCTCACTTGTCCGTTACCTCGACTAAAATTACTGGACCACTTTGATAAGGTTCACGGCTTTTCGGCACAGACCGATACACCTAGAGGACAAAAGCCCGATCGAAAACCTCATTCTCTTCTCATTTGGTTTTAACGGCAGACCCAGCTGAATCTCTCGTTTTCAGGATACTCTTCAGCTGGATGTGCTGTCTCATATTTCAGTTGGTATGATATTCGAGATATCGCTGTATATTCCCTTGAGCGAACAGTGCTCAAGTAAAACATAAAATTGATGGAAACTCGAGGACTGTGCCTACCTGATTAGTCCCAAGAAGGGTGAAACCGGCCGTGAGCTGTCGAGGGCTTTTCAGAAATCTTGTGAGGAGTGTTCCCTCGCGCTCTTCTGTTCACAGCACGGCCTCAAACAGAAGAACATAGATCGAATTCGCCCCTCTTATTTACGTTGCCATGAGGTTTTTCTGGAGCACTCATAGGGCATATCAGTATTATCAACTTGCTCGATCCTCATCAACTACGTAATTTAAATAAAGAATTGGTGATAATCCTCAAGAAGGGCGAAACCTGTTGTGGGCTGTCGAAGAGTTTCAGTAACCTTATGAGTAGCATATTTCGTCAAGAGGTTTGATAAATTTTCAGTTAACTAGAAAAAGTTTTGAACCGATTGTGAAGTCATCGTTTCAGAAAGGTTTGGTACACAATCGCACAATAATATCTAGTGCTTACGGCGGGGCACAAAGTGGTTTTAGAAAATGGTAAAGTTTTGAGGCGGAGACTGCAGTTCACGCCACAGCGACCGGTGACCAAGGCAGCGGAAATCGCCGAATATCCTACGTTCAGAAGGTGTATAACTGGCGAATGTTTGAAAAACGGTTCTAGATCAGTAGAGATGGTGTTGTATGCGAGGGAGAGGAGGCATCAACAGAAGTAGCTCTGATCTGAAATACATAGTCGAATCAATCTCACCCCCCCCCTGCTTGCAAACCCACACAGACCAACAAAATTTACTAATAACATCCAAGAAGAAGCATCAACTGGAATGCCCTGATCCGGGAGATCAAGATCTCAAACCCAATCAAAATGATTTTAGATCCTGCCAACCCATCGGCCTGAGTATTGAGGTATTGACACTCACTGACAAGATCTTTTAACCAACATTCAACACTTCCCAGTGTGCTAATCGGGAAAGGTCTTGCTGATTGCTTCCCCGTCTGCCCCGAAACTCGGGCAACCGGTTTCCTGGCAGATCTTTGAAAAGAAATCAATGCGAACTCGTTGGTCTCGTGGGGGGTGTAGCGAAATAAATCACAAACAGTAAAATTAACCAAAGAAGTTACACAGGCATGAAGAAGTAGGTCATATTGTAACGGTTCATGACCTCGGTCTCACCATAGGAGTTTCCGTGGGAAGCAACTAAAATGATACAAGAGAGATTTTTACGCATGCAATTCCAGGTTAGTTCTACTGAATATGAGGACAACTTGCCCATTGAGTCTGACACCGATCCAGCCGCGTACAGATGTCTTCACGGTTGGTGATGGAACGAATACGCGTCCAGTCTAACATCACTGCGCTGCGGCTAGTATAGCAGGAAGTTACCTTCTTCAGTGCGCATGCTACTACTAAGTTATCCAAGCCTAACTAGGAGGAGGATTTGGGCAACCAACTAAAGTACTCGGCTCAGACAGTCAACCGAAATATGTCAAAGGCCGGTGTAAAATCTCCAGAATATTCACGTATGTTATGGTCATACAGATCAACACAAAGATGAGTTGACCACCGTAACAAACTATACAGGCAACGCCACTGGTTGAATTTTACGTGGTCCGTAAAGTCATGCAGTCTGAAACGGCCGTGATATTGGAACTAGTCAACCTCACGTGATAAATCTGATGCTGCGAAAAATTCCTCCTCCATTTGTGCTTGGAGTTGAACGCACAACAGTACCATATGATGCGGCGCTAACCAGGTCACATTGTGGTAGGATCCCACCAGAAAACGGATAAACAGAGGCCGGACGTTGCTTTCAGGCTAATCGAATTATCCCATGGGAAGTGACACCATCAAGAGTATCCACAGAGGAACGTGGAAATAAGTGTCCAACAGGTTTCAGGTGCCCTGGACCTGTCTAACTGGAATATCTTAAGAGGCGGGTTAGTCGATCGGCATGGCCAGGACGGATCATCGGGCAGACCAGTCACATCGTTTAGACGTGGTAATTCAGGAGCTTGCGCTTGCGGAGTAGTGGCAACCTCACCACTCACGCCAGATGGTCCGGATTTCAAATCTCAGCATGGCCGAGGAATTGCACTGCTGATGAGCTCTAATAAGAGCTAGTCCAGTGCTTCCCTCTCCTTTGGTGTTGACTCACCAGAATAATTGCGCCCTGTCAGGAGGAGAACTGTTCAAAGGATAGTAATGTGTCGGTGAATTCTATAAATCCTGCAACCACCTACAACTGATAACATAAATGCCCGCTTAGGTGTTCCGCCGACAATGTGATTCATGACATCGTCCTCTACACATGCAGGACGGGTAAAGGACGTCGGGTGCAGTTGAAGAAACACGCTTGCACCGCAGTCTGGTGCCCCAGTGAACAGTAGGACCCAGAGACACATTCATGCGACACCCAACAAAAGGAAGGTGCACTCTACGAATGCGTGAGTTGTGGAGGAATTTCGCTCCTATTTAAACCGAGTTCTCGTTTGCCTATTGGACTGGTCTAGTTAACACATGGCCTGGTAGCCAGTCTTCTCATCATAAACTGACTGAATGAGACGCCGTAGGTGATGAAATACGTGTATGTTGTAAATAACACATGGATCGGTGCTATGCACTCAGGGAAACCAACAGACTCGTTTACATGACCACCATCGAATCGATTAGTAGTTGAAAAACGCAATCATAATTCCACCAAACAGTGAACTAATCGAAAACATGCCCAAGAAGATGGATCGCCAAAACAGACAGTATGGGAATCACCGCTAGCATAAAAAACTGACTTGTGTCAGTGGCGCATCGTTCACCGCCACATTCCTTCAAAAGTGGCACTTAATGTGATGAACAAAGTGACGTATAAATGAATGTTGGAGCAGGAGCGCTTCTGCTCTGGTCTACATAGTGATGTATGTGGTCTGTGGGAAAAACGACGGTACAAGTAGGATCGATGTGAAAAATTCTGTTTTGGAGGATCATAGGTGTTGAAGGTGACTCCATGGCAAGTGCTCACAGTGTTACTCACAAGAAGGATGTTCCCAAGAAGACTGCGGTTAGAACAGAATGTGCTATACACCTTCCAATGTCTGATAAAAAAGAATGATGTTTGATTATTCATGGAGCTTCTCTGTGACTGGTCGTGATGTTTCCCTCTAGTGTGTCGTGTACATCAATGAATGTCACTGACTCCCTGCATAGCAGCACCCAAGACCTTTCGGGAGGTTTCTGATCAATATAGTCCTGGTTGCCAGTCAACCTTTAGATGTGTCCCACTTCACAGACGGTAGTTTCGTTCCAGTGTGTACATAATAGAGGCTGACAGCATCCCACTTCTCTTCATGTGAGCAGCTTTCCCATCTCACCTTGGTCTTCCAGTCCTGAGGGAGTACGATACAACATTCAGTTACTTTCACCTTCGAATTCGGCTTGGCGATTGCAATGGCCCAAAGAAAATAAAAGTGGTCTCCTCTATCACGAAGAGGTTGAAATGAACTGAAGTCAATGAACTATCAGAAACAACAATGTTTACTTGAAAGAAAACTGCATGTAAGGTTGCTGAAATCCCTTCGGTAATCCACGGTTGAGTTCATCCTACTTGGTACTCAGTAATGATAGACGCAGTCGTCGAGTTTCCATCGGCACTGAGACGCCGGTGTATCTAGCATCCAAAAGAAATCGACGGTAGAGAAAACTGATCCGCTGTTCCGATCTGGTCACTCTGGTGAGCTGAAGCATAGCTCCTGAAAACAAGAAAATAGCCTAACAGATTATACTGGCTTTAAAAACAGTTCAGCTTTAACACTATCGGTGCCTAGCTGCCATGTCACGCGAAGGAAACACGAGGGCCGAAATACTACCAGGTTGCCCAAGCCTGGACAGGAATAGCCGAGATACAGAGGTTGGATTTTGTAACACTGACCTTCCGGTTAGTAAGTTCGAGCCCTAACCACTGAGCTGTCGCGAGCTCAAATTAGACTTGAATTCATATTTAGTCAGCTAAGCGCCAGATAACAGTACTATGTGCACCGTCTAGCACATATGTTAGCATTGTTGCCATTACCCTCCACATGGTGTCAGACAAGAAAGATCGCTTCCCAATATACCAAGGTATCGCGAACGAAAACACCCTAACTCAGTAAAATTTCATAGGACATCCTGACTTGCTCAAAATAGGACAGTGGAAAAAATGACCATGAGTTCGAGTAACTCTTGCATCTACCCAGGAAAAGCCCTCAGACTGTTTGTAAGCACCGAACGCACACCGGTACAATCAAATATCAAACCGTACAGCGTCCCCCGGAGACACGTAAATGGATTGCTTTGAGAAACTTAGTCCGACATTTACACAGCCATGCATGGTGAGTGAAAAGTCAATTATAGTGAGAAACAATGCGAGCACAGACGTATCCACACTTTTCGAGCCCCCTTAAAGCATCACTTTCCGCAGGGAGAGTCAACCGTGCCTCCCTTACCGTGGGAGTTTTTAAGCATTTCTTCCATTTATCGTGTAGTTCTTGTTGATGTGTTACAACTTCACTCAGGATACGACAATCCTGTGCATGCACCTATCAACTAGTTCATTGATGGGATGCATCGGAGCTACCTGAGGACGATTTCGTAGTAGCAATGAACAAACTAACATCCGACTCAATTTGAAGCATTGCCAACGGTGGTAAGCGATACGCCACAACCGTCAGAACGCTCTCCATGGTATCAAGACAACGTTTATTCAGATGAGAAAAGTGAGATGCCGACGGAATCTCTATACTTGTTCCTTCTGATGTCGATAAACATCCAAAACTTCGTGCTAATTTAAGGATTCGCACCCAAGGTGACTTCAGTAATATGAGTTGTTCATCAGTGACCAAACAGCAGTCAGTTAAGTAAACATCTTGTCAGTTTTCAAGAATAAGAACAAACAGGTCCATTTATTTACGGACTGGATATGAATTCGTGTCATTGAACCAGAGAGCTTACAGAAAATCTATCTGTTCGCCTTACTCTACTAAACATTTCCGCTTGAAATACCCTGCAAAGATCATGAACTTATTAAAATCCGGTGAATGCTCATCATTCATTTAATGGCGTCGCAATGCGTCTACAGCTTCCTTATACATCAAAATGCGTAAAACATCGTTATCACTCGGAAGTTTGAATACGTCCAGCAGAGTAGGTTTTATATTAGTATCTGTTTTTTTTCGACCCCACACGAACTGGGGAAACGCTTGCCTCAGATATTCGACCTTCCCATTCCACACAAACGCATCCACACACCGCTAAGGTCATCTAGAATATCGTACCGTGGTCTACACCTGCTGGTGACACATCAGGAAGTGCCTCGGTCCGCTGAGCGCGTCGGATTTTTTAGACAGCTAATCTAGGAACTGCACATCTCAAAGTGTGTACACGTGGAAAATACCTTCAGGTCAGATATCACATTCATCTCACGGGTCCACTATCAATGCCTTATCGCAAAAGAATATCAAGTCATCGTAACTGCTTATCGGCTTTTTAAGGGGTGCGACTCTATGGGCTTCACCTTTTATCTATTGAGATATCGCTCTGAGATTAAAAAGTTGCAAGTCCAAGTAAATGGGCTTCCAAGAAGAGCTCGATTTTAGCCCCTCCCGTTGGTTCGCAGTCATCGAAGTGGCCGTCAGGGCGAAGTCGGTTCGGTACCCTGCAGCTAACTACTTGCTACTGTCAAATTTATCAGTAGTTAAAAGTAGAAGCGTTGACAACTAGATGCAGGGCCTGCCGGGTGGGCCCACGACGGGTATTTTCAATCAGGGTTCATCAGATCAAAGGGGAAATGGTGATAACAGATTTAAAGATAATCACAAGAAGCCACCATGCGCGTTATCATTTGGTTGGCTTCGTATTCGAACCTAGTCACACATGCCGTTTTCGGTCATGGTTTGAGCCCATAATTCAATGCGGATGGCTGTTTCGTCAAAACACTCAGGTAGTCGGTAATGCGAGAGGCTCTTTCTCCTGCTTAGGACACATAATTCACGTCCTGATATAACACAGGAAAGACCTGAAACTTGAATCCTGGTGCTCTAATGTTACGCAACGAATACTCCGGAACAAGCACACAATGGAACAAAATGGTAACAGAAACGCAGAGTGTGTTAAAAGCCTTGAGTTATTTGTTACCTCTACGCCCGCTTGATGATGATGGCTGAAGAACTGTTGCACTGGAATCTGGTCGGATAAAATCTAATGGTCCCACAAGGTCACATAACTGCGCCCCGCATGACCTTTTATTGTATGACAAGTTAGCCATTAGGTTTCATCTATCTGAACTCAGCTATCTGAACTCGTCTCGTTCATCATTACTTTTAGTTCAACACTACTATGTGTATGTGGTGAGGCCAAAAATTTAAAGGAAATCCTTTACGGGCGCATAATAAGCTCTTCACCAGAAGTGCACATGAGTCCTTTACTACTGAAATGCACATGAAAATGGGTCAGATATTATCGCAGTAAATTTAACTCGCTTAAGTTTATTCACTCTATTTAGCTATTTAATTGAAGGTGTTCTGGGACGTTTCCACACCAAAAACTTTCAAGTTTAGATCATATGTTGTAAAATTTTCCGGAATTTGTCCATCATATGCTTCGATCGACAATTCCGACCCGTGGTAGAGCGCGCTTTCTCCTGGTATCTCCAACTATACTTTACTACCTGAAATCACAACACAAACCTATACAGTATAAATCTGAATGAAAAACTCTCTGTAAGTGGGGGAAATCTATGCTGGAAAGCCGAGAGGCACTGCACAGCTTTTTCTGTTTCACCGTTATTGCGAATCCTCTGACGAAACTCCAGTAGGGAACTGGACGTTCGAACTCAGGACGTTCCGGTCAGTGCTTGAACACTTATGCGTTAGGCCTTGAACAGCTTAACAGCAGTGTGCTCAGTTTTCTCTTAGACAGACATAATATAGTCTCCACCGCTCATCCCCCGACTACAGAAGCCACATCACGTGATCACGTATTGACCAGCTTGCCTCCACGAGTGACAACTGCTCACCACTCATCTGGTGAAAATAGTCTCTCTCTGAACCACTCAGATTGATTGATCGTGGCGTGAGACCTTTCAATTGAGATTTCGTCCTGTCGGTTAGGCCGATCTATGCTGAAAAGCCAACAAGCACCATACAGCCGTTTGCCGTATTGTCCGAATAAGTGAACAGCTGGTTACATCAGGAGGTACACCAAGACTTTCACAGCCTTTCCAGTAAAATTTACCAAACCCATTTCGCCGGAGATGCTCTACATTGAAAAAAAGCTTCGCTTCTGAAGCTACAGAACTTCTCTCAACAAAAACTATCTCAACAAATGTTAAACATCTGATTCTCACTTAGAAGCATATTCCCTCATTCGCTTATCCAGGAGGCAGATTATTCTAGGCATTTCACTCCTGCCTGCGTCTAGCCCGCTTTGAGTCAAGATACACTCTTCGCATTTAGATACTTTGGTTTAGAGAGGAGTGAGGATGTAGAAAGTAACCTTCTTTTCCCCAGTAGAAACCTGATACATCATCTCTTTTCCATATTCCGAAGATTATTCCGAGAGCCTCATCGATACTTTATAGGGAGCAAAACTTGCGCTTGTGGTGCGCACATATGGATACAGGTAGAATGATAGACGAAGTAGGTCACTTGCACAGACTTTTTTACCCGGATATTTCGAATCGCATGAATCCACCCTTCGGTGCGCCAAAGTCTCTGGAATTCCAAATGATCCTGCCAGTTTTCTGGTTGGAATCTTCGTAGTAGTTTCGTTGATGCGTTGGGAGCTTTCACAAAGGCAATACCCCATATCATGTGTGAGCGTGATTGAGCTATCACGACAGGCCTTGATAGCTATGACCATATCGAGGTTTTAGAATAGATTATTTGGATAGGTTAAACAAAAAGCCTGGTATATTACTAAGAACTGAACACAGGTGATAAACTTCAACAATCCTGTTCAGTGAACTGTTTGCAGGGCATACAGTGAAGTTGCACACCGAGAGTAAATGGAAATGAAGCATCCATCGGGTCACCAGATAAATGTCCTTAGGGTTAGCTTCAAACAATGCAAACCGTTGGCCAGTACAGCGGAGTTTTCCTCGCATACAGTTTGCCTGTAGTTTGCGCAAGCTTGTCTGAAAACCGTTTGGCCACGTGTATGTGTGCGTGCCTGGCGCTGGATAGGCATCCATCATGGTGGAATCGCTTTTCGGATGTCCATGGAGAAGAAAGACCTTCACATCACTTCGCCAGATTGACAATTCTCCGTATGACGCCCGTTAGGGGGGTAATCACCATCATCATCATCATCATCATCATCATCATCATCATCATCATCATCATCATCATCATCATCATCATCATCATCATCATCATCATCATCATCATCATCATCATCATCATCATCATCATCATCATCATCATCATCATCATCATCATCATCATCATCATCATAGACAGCAACATCAGTTTTGACACAAATGCCTCATTGCAGTACAACTGTAAAGTTCATCTAATTATAGTTAAAACCTGAGAGTGAGAAGAAGAGGAAATAAGTGTGTCAGGGAGGGTACCTAGTGCTGACCTATCACAAGCCTTCTGAGGTACCTACATCCCAAAGCGCTCAGTCAGACAATCTGGAAACGTACAACATCAACAACACCCAAACTCTTCCTAATCTATTTCACACCCTTCTGCCAAGTCATATGTTGTCCACCTTGCAGTTTGTGCCATTCTGAGGGAGGCGCGGAGAATAGCACTCGTCTCGTAGAACATGACCGAGCAACCTTAGTTGGTGGTGCTGGAAGCTGTCCGCGATTGAAGCACCTGCCACACAACCAAATACCCGTTTTCTAATCAGTTCGTCACTAATCCGCTGATGCCATCCAAAACCAGCAAAGCTTCTGAGACGTCGGTGGTCAAAAACCTGGAGACGCCTCACATCATTTGTCAGCATACTGCACGTCTCGCACCTGTACAACAACACAGCCCTCAATGTAGTCTGGTACACGCGATCCCTAAGACCCAGTGATATGCCTTTTTGACGCCACAAGTGACGCAAATTAGTAAACGTGATTCGAGCCTTTGTGATTCTTGCACTGACTTCAGAAACACTTCCGTCAGGGCTAATACAACTGCCGAGTTATGTAAAATTCTTCACAACCTCCAGTGATTCTCCTTGAATTGTAAGGGTTATGTTCAGAGATTTCACGTTCTTGAGCATGCATTTGCGCTTTGAAGGTGCAAGACACATGCCAAAAGATGGTATGCTGGTGGTCAGTCTATACAACAGGGCTTGTGCTTCACTTTGATCTTCAAAGACCCAGTGTTTGAATGAGGTTGGTTGGGTTGTACGGCAAACAGAAGCTCCGGCTCTGAGCAGCGTTTTGGATAGCTGTTCCCAGTGGCCGTTTATATCCTATATCGGACGGTCTAGTAGGCTTTCAAGGAGCCAGTTCTGATGGTTTCGTTTGATTTCTGGGTCGATACGTTCTCTATGGCTAAGCGAGGTGTGTGCGTTTTGTGTACACCTGAACAGCGCAATGAAAAGCAGCAGCGTACAAGTGCATGGTCGGAGTCCAGGCTGGTGTTCCAGAAGGAGCTGTAGACGGTGATCGACCCTCGCCACCGGTAACTGACGGCCATGTGGTCTGTTTGGATTCGAAGCTAGTTCGTTGGTGGGCACCACGTTGCCAAGCGATTTCCGCTGTTCCGGAAATTCGTACTGCAAAGGAACAGTCTATGATCGGCACACTTCTGAAGCAGATGATCTTCGGTGTCCGTGTCTCTCGTGTCCAAACCTAGATGACCACCCAAATTGGCTTCAACAGCGCTTAGTCTACGTACCTGGGCGTTCATGTCACCAGCAACCACAACGATGTCTGAGCTTTTAGCCTATTGTAAGAGAGCACCTACAGCGTCATGGAAACTGTCTTTGGTAGATTCAGAGTTAACTCAGTTGGGGCATAGGCAGACAGAATAAAGAGGGCGCGACTGACCTCACCTTCTCTAGATTCTCTCACATAAGTTGCTAAAAGAACCACGCAGGGGCGACTACCAACGGGTATCCAATCAAGTAAAGATGCTTTCGCTCGTTTACCCAATACAATACCCAACCCCAGTATATCCAGCTGCAACGGCCCCTGCATCACCAGAGTCGCGCAGCCGGAACCTTGAAGAGAACGAGGCAGAGGTCAGTTCGATCACAGTACTCACGTCCTGTAGACTTGTTTCTGACAGACAGCATACATAGATGCAGGGAGAATCCAGAGTAGGAGCAAGAACCACCTGTTGTCCTGCTTGCTTCAGTGTGTGAACATTGAAGTCGGCTAAGTAGACAGGCTTCCGGGGTTTGAAAACAAAAGTGTTTAGCGTTGTCATTGAAGTCGGACGTAGAGTAGCTGCAGCTGAGTGTGAAGCACGGTGATCAAAACAATCAGTCCTAGTTCTGGAACCTGCGGATAGAATATTTAAATTCGGGTGGGATAGGGTAGAAGAGGGAAAACTTGAAACTGTAAGAAGGGAGGCATCAGCAGTAGCATGTTTTCGCTAACCCGCCCTGCTGTATGCAGCAAGCAAGGCGACCCGGCTGATGACACCACGCGACGGCCGATGTGGCATGAGAGTATTGTTAGCTGTGTCATGGTTGCACTTAGTCTGGGATACTGCCAGGGAGCTCACAACTAGACAGGAGGATGATTAGGATCCTCGACCAAAGCCTTTAGCTCAAAAGCCTGACCACGAGGCAGCGGTGTTTGGCGGTAAATGCAAATGCATTACCTTTGTATAGAACAAGTCGCCACACATGTTCTAACCCCGAACCTGGAGGACCAGGAGACTGTGTCGGTCAGACCTCTGACCAGTGACCAACCTGGTGTGAGAGACTTTGTGTCGCACGGACACCACCCAGTGGGTAACGGAGGCACGAAAACTGTCACACCACGGTAAGGTCCAGTCTCTTCTTGACGGCATGGGGTGATGAATAAAAGCTTGGCCCGCCTATGACTTATTTGTCTACCAATCAACAGCGTGACGGTACCGTCTTTCAGTTTTATTCGGGGACCGAGGCCACCCTGCATCTAACCTACTTCAGTAAACAAATTACAGTGAAACGCCCCAGTCGGGTCAACAGGCGAATAGAGGTGCAAGTTTCAGCTTTCAAGTAAGTCAAAAAGGCTATTCGGAATTATGTGAAGTTAACTGCCTAATGCTGGGATAACCCTAATCCTCTTCCCTATCATTCGCCCACAACTGTTACTGTCAGTCCAGAAGTCCATTATCGGGATAGAAAAATCATTTTGACTGGCCACAGGGGAAAATAACTTTGCAAACTGTTCCTTTTACTGGCTTTGCCCGAATGAGAACATACGTAGGATGGGGGATACTGTTCACTCCACACCTGGATGGGTACACTCGTACGTGTATGCTAATGATTGTGCGGAGTAAAATCGGCCTAGAATTACTTAACCGTAATGGTGGGAAATCGCTGGCGCAGTAGCGAAATCTGATGGGTTGAATATTGATCTGCCAGCAGACTTTCAACTGCTTACTGAATTTTGATTGGTCACGCAATGCTGTCCAACCGTCAGCTGACAAACAGGTCAATATAGGGCAGTGGACGATACAGGCAGCTGAGTTCAACAGGATGTCGGACGAGCCTCGTTTTTCTCTCTCCCCTTCAACGGACTCTGTTGAGTCATGTGGCAATACAAAGTTGGCGGACGCTTCGCGTCACATTCTGATGCCTGTGGACGATAGCGAACATAGCCAGCGTGCTTTTCGATGGTATCTGGATCACATCATGAGACCGGGTGATGGATTATATTTGACGCATGTTGTTGAACCTATGTCTCCAGGTATGAACTATGCAAAGGCAAGCAAATCACCTGCAATAAAAGAGGAATTCACTCGTCATATTAATGAACTGGTTCAGGAAGGTCGGGTGCTCCGATCAAAATTCATTGCCGAGTGTGAATCCCGCGATTTACCAGCGAAGTTCACACTGCACGTGGGCACCAAACCGGCTGAGCACATTGTTCGGGTTGCGCAGGAACAAGGATTTGATATGATAGTCATGGGAAACCGTGGTATCGGAACTGTTCGACGGACTTTATTGGGAAGCTTCAGTGACCACATTATACATAACGCAGGCCTCCCTGTTATCATTGTTCCCCCACCAAAGGTCCCGAAGAAGAAATGAATATTCTTTCCGTTTGTTCTACAGATGCTCGTGAGTTCCGCGCTATAGGAGATCGATGGTACTCTCATTTTCACTCAATGCTTAGATGACAACTTTCATAATCACCTCCATGAGAATGTGAAAACCCTTATTACGCAAATGTTTTGTCAACTTCGATGTATTATTTCAAATTAAAATTATCAAGTGGGTGTCGTGTTGTTGTGGGGAAAGTAACCAGAAGGCAATCGCCCTGGTGACCTCTGTAAAAGTACTAACAGGGCTGATTTTCTAGGCTTGACCTTGTCTTTCTTCCCTGATTTCTCTTTCTATGGGAAATTCACCCATATCAGTGGCGCCTCCGACAAACTCTTCTCATTTTGGGGGGTGTTGGAACTCTTCCAATTATTCTGACTTTTTGCAGGACATTTCTCTAGCCTCCTTTCCTCTGACAAGACGTAATTACGAGGCACCCAAAATGAAGTTAAATAATTGGTTGCATTATTGCATCAGATCTGGTTTTTGCTTTGAGGGAACTTCTTTATCTGGTGGGCCACATAGTTTAAGGAAGATGCACATTCAGTCATTAAGGATGAGATTGCGTGGCTTCATCAGGAGGAAATTCAATTAGGAAGTAACCTGGTCACGAATTCAGACGTAGTCTGTTGTGTTAAAAACATTGTCAATATCCCGCGAGTTCTATCTGAAGTTCCTGGCATTCCATTGGCACTTCAGAAGTTCATGAGTTTCTCAGGTACGTTTGGATGTCTCAATACCTGGACTGTTACCCAACTTCATCTTCTCCATGGTCCAAGCCCTCAGCAGGTGCGGAGATTCACTGAACTTCCGTTGTTTTTCACCCAGCCTACCTCAGTGAATAACAGTAGCATCCTCAATGGCATCTGACTGGTAGTTTGTCTCCGTTTCTTTCTACTTAAATCAACAACACCAGAAAACCTGGTGATTCCGAGACGGTCCGTGCATAGCCGTGATAAACATCAAGCGGTAACTGAATTCTTCGTCTATCTTGTTTCCAGGTTTCATGAAAATTAAGTGCATCGTTCTCTTTGCAGTAGGCGGCCAGCAAAACAGCAAGGACACTTCACTTTCGTCTGGGTAGTCACGTGAATTTAGGGTCGGATTCAGACCTCAATTAACTCGTCTACTCTGAGACAGTAGTTGCTTTTGTCTGTCCTGTCGACGGGGTGACTCGCAATCATACAAACTGGGTTGGGGGCGGGAATTTCACCCTAGTTGCGGTGCTCCTACAGTGCGCATCACGAGCTTGTAGGCTGGGTGACGGACAAATCCGATCGATGAACCAGTCTGCAAACTTGTGTACAGTGCCTATTTCAGACACCCCAAATCAAATCAGTATAATTTTCTGTAGGTTGGTAACCACCCACCTTGCGAACGCTATCGTCCTAAACAGGTACAACATATCCACTCGGTTTGGACTTTAGGAATAGCATTCCTCATTAGGTAGGTGATCAATTTGGATGCTGTTTTGTCTGTGTTGTCGAAAAAAATGGAGCAGGCAGTTTTATATAAACGTAACACACTACTCATTAGGTAGCTGGTAACGCTTCGACAGCTCACGATCGCTTTCGCCCTTCTTGGGACTTCTTGGACTCACTTTCTCCGATTTTCCGTCAACTTTTTGTTCTCCTTGAACCCAAATTTCACGAAATTTGACAAATGCTTTCCTGTGAAAACCAAATTGGTATGCAAATGAGTGTATTTTTTGAAGGCAGTTTTATACTTTAAGCGTACACCTTGACCATGCTATAGCCGTTAGTGTTAACAACAGCGCCGAGTTTCAACCGGTCGTAACTGCCTCATGTATTCACTGGGTCTGTTCGTCACGCTGAAAGACACTCGGCTCACCAGGTGAGCAAACCAAGCTCATGTGGGTTTTGGGTGAGCGGGACGGTGTGTCAGGTTTTAGTAGAAGCGTTGTTGGAGATTGTAGGTCACTGACTAGGTTTGCCCGGTTGACTACGCTTCCAGCTGTTCGTGAACGAATGCAGTTAACACGCTCACCCTGTTGGCGATCCAATCTTATTCGGATTGATGCGACCGATCACTAAGCAATCGTTAAGCCTGAGCTAATACAAGCTAATTCCGTCCTCGTCTCACTTATCCGGGCAGAACAACTTGGTGTTGTTCTAATTGACCGACCGAATGCCATATGGTTTGAGACTCCGGCCTCCAAAATCCAAGGGACCGTCAGTAAAAACGTATTGACAACCTCGTCTAAAGTTGCTTGCGTTGATTGTGCAGTGGGTTTGTATGTGCATACGCATAGGCTTCCTGCTCCACATTAAATAATCTCAAAACATCCACACACATCAAGGGTTGTCGCATGGGACCAAAGAACTCGTTTGGCTGGCATGAACTCAAAGCAGGAGGGCTTTCTAATTCATTTTACTCACGTTTCGCTCTTCCTCCTAGAACTGCTGACGAGTAGAGAGAGACGGATTCAGGTTAGATATGGAGGATAAAGTACGGTTGTCTAATCCGCAAAAGAGGGGCACCCAAGAGATGCCACTCCTCGAAAGAAACCACTTTTGGCTGGTCCCTTGAGGTTTTCGTTGAATTTTAAAACCCTGGAAAGCCACCCACCAGCTTGGACTCAGTGAAATTCGGTGGAGATTTTAGTTAAAATCCATCTCAGAAAGAACTGGGATTCATCATCATCGTCATCATCATCATCAACAACAACAGCATTGACAGCAACACCAGATGAAAACACTGATGCTTCACTGCACTAATGCCATATTCACTTATTTGGGAAAAAATCATAGTGGAAAGCAGAAAAAATGAGGCATGGAAAAGGAACTAGGTCTAGACTACAACAAACATCCGGGGTGCTTGCACATCAAAAACTCAGATAATCGGGATAGACACTGACAGAAAGAAAACTTCAGATATCGGATAGCTGCCATATGGTACAACGTCTCCAAAAATGCGCAGCTAGGATCCAGTGGACCAAACAGGCTATGAATTTTTGGTTTAGGAAATCACGAACGTATCGAATAAAATGAACCGGTGCTCCAAGAACAGTGAAAAATTTTCAAAACATTACATTCATTTGAAGAAACATGCTTATGAGCTTGCTAGATACGCTATATATTTGAAGTGAAATCTCACCTGTGACACTTCTCTCGATAAAACAATGTTTTACCGACGATCAAGCATCCGAAACTAGGCCACTAACTTCGTACTTCAGGAATAGCTTGACTGGGATGGAATTTCAATGAACTCTCTGGACTCACATTTACGAGTTAGATGCAGCCTCACTCGGGTTGAAAGTCGCCTCATTCGAGAATCGCACATATCGGGGGTAAAATCCGTCCGAAAATCAGGGACAGAACTCCTTCTGTCTCCTTACATCTCCCTCCTTCAGCTTCCGAACAGTCCTTACCTTCATAATGACATGTGAGATAGTTGGCATTCGCGTGGCAGTTCCGCATATCTGCTGATCTACAGTGTTCTGGATCCCATTCAATTTCGAAAGCCACAATGCTGCGTCTGGATTCTTAGGGTATTTTCTGTCGGTCAGGCTTTTTTGCCTGTCAATGGTTAATTTGGTAATTGGGACTCGTCCTGGATTCCGCTCACGCGGAACCTGTAAACTGTTTGGGAGATACTTCCTCCGGTTTAATCATACAAAGCTACTAACCCCAATCGAACTGCGGGGGACCGGTTCTTCACTTGGAAAGCTGTGAGAGCTGACAGCAGTGGTGGTGGCCGGAATCAGATCATACTGACCCCAGCTAACCCCGATCACACATGTTGATGGTGAGTTCTGTCTGTCGCGATGTGAACGTTTACGGCCTACACTCACTTGCAGGCGAGGCACAGTCAACCCGAATTAATATCACCAACACAACCCTCACTAAAATTTGGCTGAGTAGAGTGTGCATCCGAGTGGACTACCGTGAGAAGAAAACCTTAATGCACCAACGTCACATCAACATCACACGTCGTCACTCTCACCTAAAAGCCTATTGGGACTTGACCTCCTCATTCGAATGTTTGTCGGGGTGATGGATAGACGCTGACAGAACATGAATACATAAGGATGTCGTGATTTAATTCCTTTTCCTCAGCTGTCGTGGAGACAATCCAACGCGTTCTCAGTGGAGTCGTGTGGTTTTTGCGACTGGACGAAAGCAACGACTTAGTTTGAAATGACATACGATGGGAGTGTAGCAGCCAAAACACTGAACTAATTGCGATGAAATACGAACTCCACACAAGGAAAAGTATGATCAGATAACAGGTACGATCTCCAGTCAGAAAAAAACTTGTTGGTGAATTGCCGGTAGACAGTCACGACTATTGGAATCCCTACTGTGGATACTTGTTTGGGAGAATGAGGTTTTTAATTTGAACGGTTGTAAAATGTCTGAGATTTTTATTCGTTTACATGAAATGAAAAAAAAACAGGATAAGGCACATTAAGCTTTCTAGATCAGGTTCGTGGAAGCTTCATGCCTCCGTATTGTTGCGTTTGCGCCAATTCAAGCGAAAAAAGGGCTAAAGTTGTCTGTGAAATACAGCACGAAAATGTCATGGGAACATAAAAAATTAATAACCTGATCCAAGAGATCAAGATAAATGCTCGAACCAGAGACCGAGCAATATGCGAGCCAAACCAAAAATCCCGAGTAAGTGAAGCAGGTGTCAAAAGGATGATAGATTAAGAGAACCCACTCAATGTTAAAAGCCGAGAAGCACTGCACAGTTGTTTCTGTCTCATCCTTATTGCGAATTATGATTTGTGTGCACTTCAGTTTACGAAATTTCAGTGGGGAGTTTTGAACCCGCAACATTCCGGTCAGTGATCGAACACCTAACCTGCTTCAGTTACAGGAACTACATCGCGTGGTCACATATTGACTGACTTGGTTCCTCGAGTGATGACTACTCAGATGAAATTATTCTTGCCCTGAGCCACTTATAGACTGATTGATTGATTGTAGCGTGAAGAGATGCTTCAGTTGAGATCAATTTAGGTCAGCCTATGCTGCAAGGCCGAGAAACACCTTGCAGCCGTTTCCGTTTCATCCTTTTTGGGAAACGTGAGCAGTGCGCATCTCAGTACATTTATCATTTTCGGCCTGTCGGTATAAACTATGCTCACCTACCGGTTGAAATCTTACTCGACGTTTTTAATACCTCCTCACACTCTCATCCTTCTTTAATTATCTCGAAGAAAGTCGTATTTTCACGTGATATTTTTTACTTGCATCCGCGGAGTCTTCACTTGGCTTGCCAGTCTGCTCGTGACGACTTAAAATGTTTTTTTGTTATTTGATGGTCTCTTATCCGATTGAGTCTCCAGTTGCAATGTTAGTTTGTGTTTTCCAGGCTTGTGGCCATGTTTTTGCGGCAGACATTTTTCAGCTCCATCTATACAGTGTCCTAGTTAATAGACACCCCCCCAGAGGGAGTGCTTATGGCCTTTCCTGTTTACAGGTGTTGACTTTGGCTTCAGCGAAGGCCAGATAAGCTTCCGTGAACCTGATCACCTGTGGCGTGACATCAGCTTACCCATCATAGGTCACGCTTTCAATCCTGCGTGTCGCTTCATGTTTCCATACGCCTTGGAAACCTATTCGCTTCGCGCTGAGTAGGTCAAAACGCTTTCTGTACTTGACCATCGATTTTTCCGAGAATAGCTAGGGCCTTGTTGAAGCACCGGATCATTAGTACTGAAGTACATGATGTCATCATCATCATTGTCAGCTGTAAGAACCGCGTACTTGTCGTGCAGTGGTTTTAGCTGTCACAGTTTCGTTCACCGATGATTTGGGGATGAAATATCTTGCGTACGACAGAGGAGCTGATCACACTCCATGGGTTGCCCTAGCTTGGTCACGCGTCCCGTGTGCGAACTGACCGACTTCCTCGGAGAGCCCTTTTCGAACAACTACGCGAAGGATCGGAAAGAATCAGGTTAAGTCAAACAATGACCTGGCAGCGGAATATGGAAACCAGCAAACTCAACTGCGCATATCTTTGCCGTCTCCCTGGATGGGGACCCCGAGACCGAACACCTCAATGGTTGGAGACATCCTTAGATATGGCTCAGTCGCGCCTTCAGTGGCATTCATGCATCCAAGCTACTGTCTTCAATGCGTAGCTCCCCTCCCAATCTACCCAATTAAAAGTCCACTGACAACCCAGTGTTTACGCATCAATTACATCATCTACCGTCTCCAATGCGCAGCTACCTACCCCACCTCGATGAACGAAACTGTGGCAGCTATAACCACTATGCGCCACGTACGCAGTTTTTACAGCTGATAATAATAATAATAATAATAATAATAATAATAACAATAATTTGTTTTCACCTGAGAATGGTCGTTCTCTTGTTGCGGCTTTGGACGATTCCGTGTGGTGAACTTCATTTTTAGCGTGTTGCATTTATTTCTCTTGATCATTTATGGTGGTTATAACTGCACGTTTCCATCCTGTGATTAAGCGAAATCAACGGTATCTCATTTTTAAATGGTTTACTCTTCAGACTCTCTCCCACACTTCTCAGATACACTGTAGGCACATGAAGAAATTATTTGTACGCAATCACCAAAGGGGATTTTGTATGGAATTCGTAAAATGATTACATTAGTTGTGACACATAGTGTAAGACATACCGGTGAGTGATGCCTGTCTGCCCATCCCAGTTGAATGAATAAGCTCAAGCTCCCTTCTGACCCACACTTTTCAATGTTGCGTTTTCCCAAACGACGCTACGCGTTTTCGGTTATTTGTATACATAGTATATAAACTGCGTCGTATTTCATGCAAAGCTTATTGTCTACTGAAATTTGCTGTCTAGTAACGAGTGTCTTTACTTTATTGTGACCATCCAAAAATTTTATTGATAAATTCATTTAATTTAACATCCGAATCCGTAGAAAATACCCGCCATAGATACCACGAAAATTCACGAATGACCAGGTACTTGAAAAGGGAAACCGGAATGTAGTGGGGAAATATATTCATATCCTACCACAGCAAACCAGATCTGTAACATAATCCGGTATTTTCTCGAAGAAAAACTTTCTACAGTTTTCCTGAAAAGTCTTCAGCAGCACACCCAGTTGAAATACATCATAAACGGGAGGTGAGCAACGATTCAGCTAAGTCTCTCATGAAAACAAAATTGGTATGTTAATGCGGACTTGTTATCCTCTTTTTTATGATACTAATTTAACACTTGGTTAAAATTGTTAGATTTTCCATCACACTTATTTTGTGCCAGTGGTGTAGTTAAGGGTACTCTTGAGAATTAGAATGATATTGACGGGAGGCGCAGTTGAGTCTCTCACTTGTACTTTCTCCAAATGAATGTACTACATAAATACTGCATGTTTTAACATGCCAAACTCCTTTTCTTGATACGGAACTGGTTACAGCTCTGAGGGCAACTCTTGGACGGTCAGCTACTGACATTCGGTCGGACCTCCAGTCGGCACCATCCCAAGTTCAACTGAGCTTTTATCACCGCGTACCTTTGTATCATTGCTTATATGGTGTAGAAAATTCGGCAACTGTTTGTTCCAGTAATATCCCAATATTCCCATCCGGCGCAGAGAAGCATGACAAAATTAAGAAACAGGACCCATAACTTGTGGAAAGTTGTCAGATGCTATGATGAATACAGTTGTCAAGTGTAAGGGTCAGTATCATCGAATAGTCGGAAATATTCCTTCGCACGAAATTTTCAACCATAGAGAAACAGCAGAATTATCTGTTGGGTGCTCGTCGAAAACACATAGCTTTTACCAACTTCGTTACCCACGGAAATATACCTCCTCTCAACTAAAATGCAACCTGAAATGCACAGTTAAAAAGCACATGGTTGTGTATTGTATGAAATGCATGTTTAACATCACACTGACAGTTGCTTGTTCCCCCCTGGTCTGTGCTGAACCAGCGGATGTCAGGTCCTTTTTGTTTTTACGGTGACCAAAACAAGGGCAAGCCAGTAGGCAGAACTGTCAAATATTGTTACGGTCGACTTTCAGTCTCTCCTGTCAAAAAAGTAGGCTATTTTGTACTGAGTGTTTTCTGGTGGAAGTGTACTATTACTGGGATATTTTCTTACTCGGGATTTACTGTTTTTTGGGGTTAATGGGGACTCACTCTATAGAACTGTACGAATCGACAGATTGTCAGTTTCTTAGATGTGGTTGTTCAACATAGGCTTTTGATAGAGAGGGTCTGCTAAAAAACTCTGAATATCGCTCAGCAACAGTAAAGTGTGTGTGATACGATCAGTAATATATTCTCTACGTACTGTGCGCGTGTTGCAGTGAACCTCGCTTTCACACGGCTGATGACAGTGACCAGTGCGGCTTCCAATGCGTGGAGCGAAAAAAGGTCAGTATTTGCCGCTGTTGGTTTGCTGCTTGATTTGTGCTTCACGTGCCTGTCACCATCAGTCACTGAATTAATCAGCTTGGTGTTGGTTACTCTCGGTTTACCTCACTTCTAGACCAAGAAGCAGGAATCTGTTCCCAAGCTATAAACTGTTCTCATCACCATGGAGTTCACGTCTCATGGTTCCAAAGGATGTCCCAACTGAAGCCTGTTGCTTGTTCACAAGTGGGGTTCGAGGAAATCCGATGTTCATTGTCGCATGAAATCTTTTGGCGATTAAGTAATGAGCTTTCCAAATTTTCACGTGACAGTCGTAAACAGAAAGACCTCAACGGCGGCAAGTCCGTAAATCATGGCTAGGCTGAGTTAGCGAAGTGAAACTACTTGACAGTACTACTCACCTCGCTAGATAAAAGAATTTGACAATGGATGATGCATTGTGTGTTGCCGTTTAGTGCGACTCAACGTTCCGGTCCCATACTCTAGTAATCTATTATGCGGAATATTTTGTCATGAAATCCATATACGGATCATTTCAGGATTATGTATTCACTGAGGAACTGTGCTCCCAAACAGATAAAGCAGTCACGAAGAATTGGAACTCTAGTCTCGAATAGTAAGAAAGTTAGGAATACAGGGAGCGGGAACAGTGTTCCGGTGTTGTGCGGGTCTGCAAATAACCAAGACAATAATTCCACGTAGCAACCAGAGCTTTTTGCCTAATAGGGGACGATTGAAATGAAGTAATGAGTTGTGTGGTTGAATAACGATGCACACAACAGACGTTCTATCTGTCCCGCATCTGATATCATGGCTTACACCTATACACTCTACTTGCATCCTGGTGTCCTTGCGTGATGAGTTTATTAGCAGCTGACTCTCATTCATTTCAGTGAACGGAGAAATTATGAAAGATTTTATATAGAACAGTAGTGTATCTTAACTGGTCCAACGAAGCTGAAGGTCACCGAAGCGATCTCTCAAAAGTGTGGGATCTCATTTCATTCACAGGGGTGTCACCTTTAAAGACCGGTTGAACAGTTTGAAAGATGATATAGCTGGTCGCATCAACTCCCGAAAAGACAGCGCAAACCTCAAAGAAGCGTCAACATTGGTCTCCCGTCGACGATGGGAGTCCAACGTGAAATTTCACTGTTTTAGCGCAACAATGCATCCTACACTCTTCACAGAAGGTGGTAAGTCTCTTGTGATTGGCTTGATGGCTTTACTCCAGAATGCCTGAATACCGAAATAACGCAAAGCCTCGGTGATGATTCCTGCATTCAAGAAAATCTTGCGAAAGCTACTGAGACAGCATAGCTATCGGAGTGTTCTATGGTGTTATCCTACACAGGTTAGTCCATCATCAAGATAGTTTAATTCGCTCATGGATCGGAAACCACCCGGGGCGTTCGCTCACGGACAATGAGTAAGCCGATGCTAGTGATCCCCTTGAATCAGACTCCTTAAAAATGCGAACTCTTTTAAGTAACCTAAATTTTGCTGTACAGATCGATATGGGCCTCGCACCTCCAAAGTGTACAGTGCTACTGCAATACTGGGTGGGATCAGAGCCGAACCTCAAGCTTGCAGGCAAACCGATCAATGTGTTGGAGAAGTTCGTCTATCTGGGCAGCTGCATAAGTCCCGGCAGAATGGTGGAGGATGAAACCACTTCCCATATCGGTAAAGTCAGGAGAGTGTTTGCCAACTTCCGAGATTTATGGCGCCAATTTCATGGTTTGGCTGTCAGTGGTTGAGTATATACCTCTGTGATTCGATTGATCATACTTTATGGATCAGATGTCTAGCCGATGCATTCAGATCTTTGAAGGCTCTGTGTGTTTGAACACCGGTGCCTCCGAAGCCAGTCACGAAGAGACTGGACCCTACCGTGTTGTGACTGTTTGAGAACCCCCGTGACCCAATGAAATATACTGGAGTTTGTCCGCCTTAATTCCGCAGGTCCTCCCATACCAAATTGGCCAATGAATAGAGGTCAGACTAAAACAGTCCTCTGGTCCTCCAGTTTCGGATTGGAACAAGCGTAGCAACATGCTCCTTGAAAGCTTTACTCCTCCGGTAGTCTCACGCCAATCACTACTGTCTTGTCGTCAGGTTGTTGCACCGAGGGCTTTGGTCTAGTTCATTATTGTCCTCCTGTCTAGGTTTGGGTTGCCTGACAGTACCTCAGCCAACCTACAACATAAACTGTATGTAGTAGCTGAGCGCCAAGTTTCAATACTGGTTCCCCAGCAATCCAGAAATAAAATTCCTCGGGTATCCGTTCCTTTGGTATACTTTATATAGGCGTTTCCCTTCTTTTCTCTTGGATTCCGTTGTGGTGCGAAGTGTCTCAGTTCGCTTGAACAGTGCGCAGATGCGGCTCCGTTTGTAGCAGTTACGATGATTGCCGTAGTAGTTCCGATTTTTTCTGTGCATGACCTTTCTGTACACCTCTATCAAGTAGTCTAGTGAAGGAGACATCCAAAAATGACAGTTCACCATCGTTTTCTTTTTCCAGTTCGTTCTTTTTGAGGATAAAGATAGTTTCATTCGTGCAACGTATCCATAATTTGGGATTGAGGCCTGGTAATACGATCCGCTGCTATTCTTGCATTGTTACCTCGGAGATGAACCTTGAAACTGTAGACCCCATTGGATCTCTTCTTTGATGCCCATAGTATTCGCCGTCGAATTAAAATTACTTGGTCAAACAAAGATTGAGCACCATTCACGGTTGCATTCTTGGTCTAGAGATCAATTTGCAACTCCACGGCCGTTAAGTAGTGCTGTGACCGTTGATGCCACCGTCGTTTTATCTAAAAACCTCTGTGCGGTGTTGACTGCAAACAGTGACTCGCTGAGAAGATAGTTCCTTTGAAAGCTTTCACATGGGATCGATGCTACTGGCCACAGTAGAATTGTTTCCTTGCGTACTCTTGGAAGTCCGTAAAAATACGGAATATTAGAACCTCGGACCATTATTCCTCAATATCACTCTGTTGTTATCTACTAGAGATTTCCAAGCCTCTTAAGGTAGCTGGTGGTTTTCTCTGAGAGTGTTTGTTTGCTTGCTCTCTAGGTGACAGTGCGTGGTAGTGTCATTGAGTAGGGACTATGTTTTGTTTATGTAGTCTGCTTTGCTCATGATGACAGCTGGGCGTCCTTTATCAGCCGGTGGAATGACGGTGGTTTCATGTTTCTTCGGACTGCTCATTACTTCCTCCCCCTTGTTTGAGAGAGGGCTGAACCAGTCGGATAGCTGTTAGCAGGATTTAGCGGAATTGTTGTTGGATATTTTGGTTAAATTCGGCGGATATCATTGCTGCCTGAAAGCCAGCCTAGTATTCTAGATTGGTAACACATTTGAACTTGAAGTTGCATCCTTTGATGAAGACATTCTCCTCTCGTTCCGTCAGCTGTTCACTGGAAAGATTCCGGATCCACCCGACGTTGTCAGTATTACTGATTTTATTCTTGTTGTTTCTGATCAGATCCAAGTGTTTATTTTAAAGCTTATATCCTTTATTTTCAGCAGCTCCCTCATCGATTGTAATACGGTTATAAGCTTCCGTTATCATGGGTCTAACCACCCGTCTCCCACTACTTTTATCAATAGCCCAGGCTTGCGGATGATTTATTGGCGAAAGACACTGCAGAAGAGGTAGTATTTCCTTAAGCTTTCCTGGAGGAAATGTAGGCGCTGTCGAGTGGAGGTTTTTCGGCAGACGAAAGCCTCCCATCGACGAGCTGTTTTAGGTATAGAATGACCAAAAGTGTTGGTGATCAGTCGAAATATTGGTAGCTCCTGTGCGTTGATTAGCTGTTTTGCTTACTCTGTTTGCCGAGCTTGGCAATTTGCTTGCCAAGTGTAGACGTGATATCCCACCCGACAAAAAATGAACGAGCATATCAAGATCGAACTTGTCTTCCAACCTTTGAGTACAAAAGAGCTCCAGATGTATCATACCCCGAGCCGTAAGGGAAGTCAGAGGACAAAATAATCGGATCAAAAGATACAACTCCTCAAATCAAAGAGAACAAGAACCAGCAAGCCAAAGTACAAAACAGGCTACTGTGCGAAATCTAGCAAGAGAGGAGCTGCGCAAGCCGGCTAATCTGGCTCAGGAAAACAGGTGACAAGTTGTGAACGATCCAAATGGATTAAAGAACAGCAACTACTAGAAATGGAAGGCGGACAACTGAGTCATCAAACGACTGGAAGGCGGACTAGGAAGCAAAACAATTCGCAAGTGACACAATCAGAACTAGGGAGGGATTAACTGAAAGGGTGGTGTCTAATGGAGTAAGGAAACACAAGAAAAAACAGTACGCAACACAAATCGTCACTGAACCAATGAGACCACGATTAAGATGAATTTCGAACAGTCAGTCACAGGCATAAGACGGACTCGACTGCATATATGTATATAACTATGTGCTTCCAAAACTTTAATATATATATA